>CAMQGK010000499.1:0-10967 GCA_947000775.1 Pterois miles | reverse complement strand
TGCCATTATGTGTTGCTTTTTGAGATCTTTTAGCCTCCTTCACTTTGTCAGACAGGTGCTATTTACCTGATTTTTTGATTCAACAGGTCTGGCAGTAATCAGGCCTGGGTCTGGCTGGTGAAATTGAACTCAGCTTTTCAAGTTAATCACAGTTAATTCATGATTTAACAAGGGGAGCAATTACTTTTTCCACATAGGGCCAGGAAGCTTTGGATAATTTTTTTCCCCCTTAATACATGAAATCATCATTAAAAAAACTGCCTCGGTTAGCCTTGTCAAGCTCTTGGGTGAACATAGTGGCCAGCTCTGAAGAATTGACAGAGGGGGTTGTGCTAATTTGTGTGTTCTGGCTCAGCAGATTCAGCATCCCCCCCCTTACCTTTTGGCATTGGCGTGTGTGCCAAAAGAAAAGGAAAGAAAGGATTTTGTCAGTGATGCAGCAGAGTGAAAATGTGCGACATCTCAGCACGTTGCCAGAAGTCTGACTTGTATGCAACATACGCTGAATGACATAATTGAACCACGTGCCATTTTAATTTGGACTGCAAAAGTTCATACTAGTAAAGCTTTCTTCTGCACAAGAACATAAGCAGTCATATATCACCATATACAGTGTTCTGTACTTACATCATTAAAAAGTAAAAAGAAATTGAATACACAGCATATGCGTCAATAATTTCTGTTGTCAGACTAAACGGCACAAGTGGGCAGAAAATATGCTACTGTATTCTTGGTCTTGCTTGTAAATGAATGCTGAGGTACCCAGTTTCATGTGAGATCATTTTATCAGATCAAGACAATTTCCTGTATTATTATAAGGAGTACCAAGCACATATTTCATCACATTATGCCATCACTGATCAGCAAGTGCTGTTTTGGACATATGAGTCTAAGATTAATACATAATTCACACAAAGATGCAGATACCCGATCATAGGCCCACTTAACATGATACAGCCTGGAATATAGTCATCTAGACTTTAACCCAACATGCAAGACAGGTGTTAGGAAGGTGTTGTTATTATTGACTAATGCAGACAGATAAAAAGGCTTTATCAGGCTTATTTAAATAGTTATACTGTTCTCTATCTCAGTAGGGTTCAGGTATGTGTAGGGTATTTCAAGCTGCAAGTTTCTTGTGTTAATTGTTTCAGTGAGGCAGGACAACTGTGCTTGAAATTCCTTAATCATCTGCTTAGGGGCAGGCTCATCGAATCGGTCTTCAGGGTATGTTCCCAAGAGAACCTGCCAAAATGACAAAATGAAACAGTAAATCAGACCAACACTGCATTTTGTTTAGCACAAATTTTTAAAGCACTTAAAAATGTGGTTGGGTTATAATGAGCGTTGATCAGCACCACACTTACCTCGTCAGTGTAATTGTTTGAAAGTGTCCAAAGCATTGCCACAAATGTTACAGTCTCTCCAACATTTGGGAGGGTCTCCAAAAAATGTCTTCATGCTTGACTGGCCCTTAGTGGTTGGAGGAGGTTTGTGCAGCAGGAGTGTCATATTGGGCAGCCAGGAGTAGTAGTCAAACTAAATAATGAAAGCAACGTCAATATGTATGTTGAACGTGTGTAAACTTATATAGGAAATGCAACCTTTGCACCGTAATGCTCAGCTAAAGGAAATATGTAATGAATGAAGCAGATTGCCGATCTGTCAACTTATTCCATACAGTTAAAATGTTAAAACAAACGTATACTTGATCAAACATACAATACATATTTCATTGTCGACTATTCACCTGCCCATTATTTACTGCAGCATGTTGAGCCGTCACTGTGAAGATCACCATGGTGATGAACTTGATCACTTCCTCCACAGTTTGAAAAGCTGCTGGAATCCCTGTTGGCAGCACAATCATTGTAGTTTTTAGTAATTAATAATGATTAATAATGTATGAATACAGTGTATATATGCAGTATGTGTGACTTCAGTACCTGAGGCTTTGTTTTCTAAGAAGCCATGTGTGAATATCTCACTGATCCAGTCCTGCAGCTCAGTGTCTTTACACACCTCACTGTCTGAGGGATAGTAGTACTCCACTACTTTCTTCACAAAGCTGGTGAACACAGAATAATTTAGATTATAAATTGTTGTATGTGAAAAAGACAGACTTTTAGCAGATGCATGTAAAATCGGTGTGGACAATATTGATTTAAAGATAACCTGTTGATGATGCTCCACAGCTTCAGGCCGTCATCTCTGTAGTAGAAGTTGGGGGATGGACTCCAGTCCTCGTGCAGTGATGTTGTCTGGCAGACAGAGGGAGCTGTAGGTATTTTCAGAGTGAGCCCTCCTCATGAGCTCTGTCAGTCCCTCATATCCAAATGAACTCTATTAATCAATAATGCATTAATATTTACAATCAGACACATTTCTTGAAGTAAAAATAAGGAATCTGCATTGTAAAAAAAATTAATGGCTAAAATCAGGTTTTGCAATGGTGCAATATAATTGAAATAGTCTGAATATTCAGAAATATGTATTTTAAAGAGCCATACTTTAGTTAAAACCCCGTCAGGTCCAAAAAGAGATAGGCGGCCTGCAGTGTTTATGAACAGAGTGTACCGGAAGTGTGGAAACAGCAGCTGTATAGACAGAGGGAAGGATTTTAAAAGTCAAAGTAAGATGAGAAGCCATCAGCAAACAACAATAAAAACAGACTTTCTTCAAGTGTTTTTGTCTTTTAAACCCAGATAGATACAAAGTTTGTGTTCTTCAACATGTTAACTGTCACTTTAAATGTGGACAAGCAGAAAACTGAAAACTGGTTTTCTCCGGGTTTGCTTCTTCCCACAGTCCAAAAACATACAGTTTAGGTTAATTAATGACTCTAAATTGCCTTTAGGTGTGACTCTATGTGCCCTGCGATGGACTGGCGACCTGTCAAGGATGTACCCGCCTTCGCCCAATGCCAGCTTGGATCCCCCCTGCGACCCCTAACGGGATAAATGGTTGAAGATGGATGGATGGATGCAGTTTTAGGCGGGTTCCCGTTCAGAGTTGCTCAGTGGTGCGTGAAGTCAAAATGGCTCAACTACTGTCTCCCATCTCAGTCTCAAGAACATGGCCATAGAAGGACATCAGCCCAGCAGCAGGACCAGCATCTGCTCCTTTGTGCCAGGAAGAACAGGAGGAGCACTGTTGGAACCCCTACAAAATGACCTCCAGCAGGCTACTGGTGTGCATGTTTCTGACCAAACTGTCAGAAACAGACTATTTGAGGGTGCCATGAGGGCCCACTCTGTTCATCCTCTAGTGCAATTATATTTGGCCCGTGAGGTGATATTGCCAGCATATAGTGTTTGAACTGCTAATAGTACAAATCCCAGAATGCTCTGCTAGTGTGCTGGTGCATCAATGATGCCGCGCAAGCATCCGCTCCTACATCTGTCATTCATTAGCAACCTCATATTAGCGGTCACAGCAAGAATATTTAAGCCACCTCTCCCCAAAAATGGCCAAATGAAAGATGGACAACAGGAACTTGAAAGACAAGTGGGAGGCAGAATATTTGTTCACAAATGTTCTGTCTGGTGTGTGGCGTGAACAAGAGAGAAGAAAAAGGAAAAACATGCACAGTTGTAGTCAATTTTTCAATAAATACTGAGTCTGGCCTGTGACTGGCCCACTGTGTATTAGAGTTTGACAGCCCTGCTCTAGTGGGACCTGTGCTCACAGCACAGCACCATGCAGCTTGATTGGTATTTGCCAGAGAACCGCCATTGGCTCCCCTTTCTCTTCATAGATGAGGGCAGGTTCACAATGAGCACATGTGGCAGGCGTGAAAGAGTCTGGAGACGCCGTGGTGACAGTTATGCTGCCTGTAACATCACCCAGCATGACCGGTTTGGTGGTGAATCAGTGGTGGTCTGGGGAGGCATATGGAGGGTCACATGTACCTCCATGTCATAGCCAACCATGACTGCTATTAGGTACGGGGATGAAATCCTCAGAGCGACTATCAGACCTTATGCCCGTGCAGTGGGCCCTGTGTTCCTCCTGGTGCAGGACAATTCCTGGATGACGACGGCATTGATGCCCTAGGACACCATCTGCCGACTGATCAGGAGCATGCCCAGATGTTGTTGAGTGTGTACAGGCCTGCAGGGGCCATACACACTACTGAGTCACATTATGAGTTTGGTGTGTTAAAATTCATGCAAGGTGTATCGGCCTGTCAGATGTGTGTCAGATTTCTTGTGCTGGGTCCCTTCTCCACCACCTATTTTTTTTCTTCTTTATTGCTTATAATAATTTTTTTTACTTATCTATATATCTATGCACTAGTCATTAGAAATATATTTCTTTATGATTATGTTGAGATCAACATGAAAGTTATGATGTTGCAAGGGGGACATTTATTTTTTGCCTTCCTCATCTCTTTTTTTCCCTCATTTCCAGTCTCTGCTCTATCGACTCCCAAATAAAGACATAAAACACCACAGAGTATACCTGAAAAAACTGATAAGTGAAAAGTCAGTTCACCAGTTCAGATCAAGGGACTAGATACAAAATGTGCAGCAGCACTATGACCTCTGATGTGTGATCATACCTTGTAGATTGGATGAATCACAGAGAAGCTGCGGTAAGCAGCAACTGCATAGACTTCTGCCAGAAAGTGAGTGTTCATGAGGTGTTGGACTGCTTGATGATCTATGGCATCTGCATTTTTTAATAAACATCTTGGCGAGCAGCCAGTCAGACTCCGGGTCACTGGGCAGAAAGATGGGGTTCTGCTCAGAAGGTTGTTGATACAGCTGGAATGTGATAAAAACATATTTCATGTTTATATGGTGAAACAGAGCAACAGGACTTCTGAAAACATACTAATACTGTGTAATGTAATTTGATTATGTGACTTAATCAGTGATTTTATTCACGGATCAATTAAATACCTGTATCGCAATTGGCATCAGTTTGTTTTCTGGGTTCAAGTAGAGCAAACAGAGACCAGCAGTCACGTGCAGAGGTTCACCATCATAGACTCTAGGGGCTATTCCATCCATCCTCTTCTGGTCATGGAGGAAAATATTCCCTCTCTGTATGGGAGGGAAAGACAGAAAAAAACAAGTGTTTACGACATCAAATCAAGAGATATCACCGATATCTAATAAATCAAGGCAATATGATATAGGACTGATCAATAGCCAAAGCAAAGATCATCTCCCTTTTAAAGCCACTATTCTTTCATACCTCCATTTCCTCCTGCAGAGAGCTTCCCTCTGCCAGGAACGGCTTCACCATCTCCTCTGTGACTGGAAAGTTTGAGGGAAGCTCTGAGCAGAGCTTGATCACATTAGGGTTGACTCCATTCAGAAACTGGTATCCATAAAAGTCATCTTCCTTCCAGTGCTCTGCAACATACTCTGGACAAATACAGTATAATACAGAATGCAGTATATAATATAGTATCTAATATCTAGTCTATGTCTATTGTTTTCTTTCTTTAAGTTTCACGTTAGGGGTGTTGTGAAATACACTTTAGATTGGATGTCATTCAGTGTTTCATATATTTTACACAATAAACATTATATTCACGGTAAGTTCCAGCGTTCGAATCGGACCATAGCGTCCTGGGAAGCCCTGTTTTTCTGGGAGGGAGGGTACTGAATATGGTATTGGACTGTGTTTTGTTATTATCATCTATGGTGGTTGTTTGCATAAAACCACAAAATTCAAATGATTGATTATTAAATTAAAAAAAAATCTTAGCAAGCTGCTCAGAGCTAATGTTTGGAAGTTAAGATAAGATATTCCTTTATTGTTCCCACAGTGGAGAAATTCACACGTTACAGCAGCAAAGTGGATAGTGCAATAAACAAGAAGCATAGATTTTAAAACAGTATTAATACAAATAAAATAAAAATAATATATACATAATAGAAAGTAAAGCCAGAAATATGTCTACATATCAATAAATAATTGTCCAGTTACTATAATTGAACAGATGGTATAATTGCATGAGTTCTTATTGCACTTATGTCCGGTGAGTTTGTTGTGAATGTGAGTGTTTATGTGGTCTACTGGGAGCAGTGCTGGTTTGGAGTTAACAGAAGTCTCTGTAATATCTCTTTTATTTTTGCTGGGAAAACATCTCCTGCAAACAACTGTATTTATTCAAGTTTCTCGCCAAACATTTAATTTTTTTTTTTGAGATTGCATTTGTACACATCACAATAACATAGTTTTTACCTTTCGCCCCATTACTCATTTTCCTGAGCAGAGTTTGAATGTTTCATAATAATAACTCAGTGGCACCTCTGTTAACGTTAGTAGCTCTGTTATTTATCCAAGTAGGACTGTGCTACCCACTGCTACTATCAGGTAACATTATTAACTCTCATTTTGCTGATTTCAACACAGCTTTGTTATTCTCTTTGTGGCATTATCAGGGGATAATAGGGTGTGTCCCTCAGGTTCTGTAAGCAGCCATGCTGTTGAGTGCTTTTTTCTTTCCATTGTGGCTCCAGTCCCATCAAACATGATATTACATGTGAATGTGCGACTGTGGGAGAGCTTCAGTGCCAAGGAATCAATAATCACAGAGGTATGAGATACCATGGAGTCAGACATGTAGGAACCTATTCTCTATTCCCATTCCTTGTGTTATCCCTGTCTGCTAATATGACAGATGGCCTGATGATTTTAGCAGCTACTGCCAACAATTTACCCACATCTGGTGGGTGGCGGGTGCAGTGTTACAGACACTGTCTCTGCCACCTACTCTCGCATTTTTTAGTGAAATTTTGCCAAAAACAAAGACAAAACACACAGTTAACAATGCTAAAAATAAGGGTGGCCAGATATAGCATATCTTTTATTTTTCCATAGATGTTGGAATAATTTTGTTACTTTGAATTCTTTGGCCACGATGATCGTGTTGTGTGATGAAAATCTGTTATTGTGGCAGCCGTATTTGAAGGGGCAAATAGGTCATAGATCATCATGTTGAAGTACAACATGATGATCATGGTCATTTAACTAAAAAGTTTGTTGCATGGATTTATCCAACAGGAACAACATCTATGTCTATCTGTTGTTATGAAACTATAATAATGACACTGTTGTGTTGACTTACGCTGCAGAATAAGAAAATGTGAAAAAAATCTACCTGACATTGTTGTCTTTTTCCACCAGAAGATTTTTTTCATGTCATCGATGCGTTCCCATTTTCAGTAGATCCAATCAGCCCCTTGATATTGAGTTCAATACCACTGAAGTAAAACAGAGTAAACACAATACAGGATTAAAAAGTATATCAATACATGCCTAAATTTACTTTTTGCCTCAGAAACTATAGCAGACACTATATAGACCTGGTTGTGCCCATCATATACATATATCAATGTAGACCCACGTTATCAGTTTTGTTTGATCTATTTCAGTAGATTTGGACTTAGAGAAGCGGATTTCAGCTGGGAGCTCAGACGGATGATTGAAATGGTTGATTTGTGGTAGTCCTTCAGCCAAAATCTTCCATCTAATAAAACAAACAAAGTTACCAAAAAGCACGTCATCTGAGACAAAGTGCAGCTACCACACATGAAAACTTACTGGTAAAGCCTCTTGTTAAGTGGCCAGCCTGCTTTTTCCGGTGCTCAATCAACAGGGGATGTTCCTCCTCGAAAACCTTCATGGTTTATGATGAAACGAACATAGCATTAGTAAGAATTTAAATGAGAAAACTAAAAATAAAATAAAACTATATATATTATATACTGTATATATGGATTGTTTTGTGAATTAGAGGCAGACCTCTCCTCCTCTCAGCTCCACCAGTTCTCCCCTGGAGATCCATCTGTAACAGGGGAAAAGAACAACGTCTCCTTCTGGAGTCGTCACCACTATTTTGGAGAAGTACCACTCGTCTTTTGGGAGAAACATAAAAGGATCTTTCTCCACCTTGACCAGCAGAAGTTTCCCCAGAGACATACTGCTTTTCATGGTGTAGTTTCCTGTCTTAGCATAAGAATTGATAAATATAAACAACATAAAGGCAACATGTATTAAAAATGTTGTTTTGGTTAACATGTCTCAGTCACTGACTATTTGTGAATGTTGGAAACAAGTTACAGTAAAGTCTTAAAACAGTTATTTTAATATAAAAAAAATGTAAAAACCTGGATGAACATTAAAGTCCATATAGAGATAGACAATCATGCCAACTGGCTGGTGAAAGCCCTGATTTTTAATAGAATACATAAATCCTGTCTGTTAAAACTTGAACTCTTTTTAAAGGAGTTATACTGACAACTGAATTTAAATTTATCATGTGACTGTAGCATTATAAGTGGCAGGTAAAGTGTGATTTGACATGCGTCTGACATTTCCTTTTTACTTGCAGTTGCTCAGTCTGTGTAAAAGTTCTGGCAGTTAAAGTCAGGTGGGCCACACCTTGAAGAAAAATTTGTCAACTCATTAAATTAGTGTGGCTTAAGCCCTTGGATTATAAACCAAATGTGAAGTGCTCACTAAGATTGCCACAAGATAATGCTATTTGTTATGTATGCTAAGGTGTAGGTAAATTAAAATACATCTAATGTACACTAATTTGTCATTAGAGATAAATACTATTACAATATTCTGTATATGTCTGCATAAAAATGCCATTGTTGCAGACCCAATTTGAGAATCACTTTGAGAAATGTTCAACGGGATTCAACTTACTGTCCCGGTTGTAAAGTCGGGGCAAAGTTGTCAACTCAGTTCGCTCACTCTGTCCTTCAGTTCCAAATAAAGTGACATATATGTGGTCCCGTGTTCCTGCATATTGCATGTCACCCCGTTGATACCTCGAGCTTGTACTCAGCCATAGTCACTCCTGAAAACTAGCTGAAAAGACACAAATTTAGATTTCTAAATTGCAGAGTGAAGTAACTCTAAACGATGTCTGTCTGGTTTTTAGTGTTTATATATGTAGCTGTAAGAGAGCGGGGGTTGTCACAACAGTTGTACTAAACCTCCCCTTCTTGGACCTGAAAAAAAAAAAAAAACAAAAAAACAAGTCTGAACACAATTAACTGAGGATACATTGAAACCAGGAATGGAGACAGGTATACTAAAGGTTTCAGGTTACAGGGCTCCAGGGTATTGGAGGTACTAATGCAATGGCACAAAGTGCAAAGCAAAAAGAGGATCTGGGTGTGAGTTGTGTTTCTTTGTTCTTTGTCAGACATAAGGTCTGATAAAAAATGAGCATTTGTATGGATGTCAGCTCTTACCATATGAGCTACCGGGGCGCCTTAAAAAGCTGTTTTATTGACTGATTTATACCATCATTGACTGCTGAGTCCTGCTGAGTGATCAACATCTGCTTCAGTTTTGTTTTGTTTCTGCTTGGGATTGGGGAGTTGTTCCTCTCCAGTGCACTTTCCTAGTTATATACTGTACTTTTGCCCAAGTTATTTTAGATTGCACAAGTCTCTTTTTTAATCAATATCTTGATTGATTTTCACTTAATCATGATAATAGTCATTACAGGCAGTTGAATTATTTATAGCATATCAATGCAAATATAATCAATACAACTCACAAATGCGCTCTGCATCCCTCCCTTCCCATCACCTATTAGCCATTCCACCTATCTGATATTGTTTGAAGTAATAGCCTACACAAGCAAGTTACAGTGCTGTGAAAAGTATCTGCCTCCTTCCTGATTTCTTATAGTTTTGTATATTTGTCACACTTAAATGTTTCAGATCATCAAACAAATTTTAATATTAGACAAAGATAACACAGAGTGATTATAAAGTGCAGTTTTTGAATGATGATTTCATTTATTAAAGGAAAAAAAATTATGCAAAACTACCTGGCCCGATGTCAGAAAAAGTAATTGCCCCTAAACCTAAGGGTGGCTGGGCCACCCTTGGCAGCAATAACTACTTGCGATAACTGGCAATATGGAGAAATTTTGGCCCACTCTTCAATTCAATTCAATTCAGTTTATTTGTATCGCCCAAAATCACAATTTTGCCTCAGAGGGCTTTACAATCTGTACAGAACCAAACACCCTGTGTCCTTTACAAAAACGACCCTCCCGTCGGATGAGAAGAAAAACTCCCCAACCAAAAAAAAAAAAACATTTTAACAGGGAAAAAGAAAAAAAAATGGAAGAAACCTCAGTAAGAGCAACAGAGGAGGGATCCCTCTTCCAGGATGGACAGACGTGCAATAGATGTCATGTGTACAGAGTAACAACACATCAATGACAATCCATATCACAGAGATTTCTACAGATAGTGTGCAGAGAAATCAAAACAGTTGAGTCCAGGTTGATGTCAATTGGTGTCTCGGAGTCCCCAGGGAGATAGATCCTGCAACGACTCTGCTCTGCCAGGGCAGCGCAGCGTCCACGCTAAATAGATAGCGACACGTCCACCTCTCCACGCCGACAGACAGGGCCCATCCAGCACGTCGTCGTATCCACACCAACAACAGAACCAGTCGCACATCCTCCAGTCCACGCCAAACAGGTCCAGCCCAAGTAGCATGACCTCCTCTCCACCATGGGATCAAGTCTGTTATGTGGAACGAGGCACCACGAGCTGGACAAGCTGGGAGGGTCACAGCGCTGCTGATGGTCCTGCACACAGTTACCTGATGAAAGGGAGAGAGAGAGGGGTCCTAGCCTAAACTTAACAGAAATCTTGTTGGTAGGACTACAAGGCTGAAATTAGACCTTGAGACTCTTTGAGATTCTTTACAGAGTTGTTTAATTCAGCTACATTGGAGGGTTTTTGAGCATGAATGGCCTGTTTAAGGTTGTGCCACAGCATCTCAACCGGATTGAAGTCTGGACTTCGACTAGACCAATCCAAAACCTTCATTTTGTTTTTTTGGTCCGCAGCGGTTTTCTCCTTGGATGTCTTGGATGAGGCCTGTAGTTCTTTAGATGTTGTTCTGGGTTTTTTTGTGACCTCCTGGATTAACCCTTTCCAGACTGATAAATGTCAATG
>CAMQGK010000498.1:0-10842 GCA_947000775.1 Pterois miles | reverse complement strand
ACGCAAAGTAACAAAGCGCAAAGTAACGCAACGCAAAGTAACACAACGCAAAGTAATGCAACGCAGCGCACTACAACACAAGGCAAAGTAACACAACGCAAAGTAACGCAACGCACTACAACACAAGGCAAAGTAACGCAACGCAAAGTAACGCAACGCAAAGTAATGCAACATGCTACAACACAAGGCAAAGTAACACAACGCAAAGTAACACAATGCAACGCACTACAACACAGAGCAAAGTAACACAAAAAGACAAAACAACACAAACATAAAGAAACACAACGTAACAAAACGCAAAGTAACGCAACGCAAAGCACTCAACGCAAAGTAACACAACCCCCCAACCCAAGCACACCTAATGCAACCCAAAGTAACGCAACGCAAAGTAACACAACGCAAAGTAACACAACGCAAAGTAACCTAACGCAACATTACAACACAAGGCAAAACCATAGTAACGCACGCAAAAGTAACGCAACGCAAAATGTAACACAAAAAAATGTAACACAAAAAAAAGTAACACAACACACAGTAACGCAAAAAACAAACTAAAACAACACAAAGTAAACCACAGACGTACTACAACACAATGCAAAGTAACAACGCAAAATACTTTAAAAAAAAACAAAAAGTAACGCAATGCAAAGTAACGCAACGCAAAGTAACTCAATGCCAAAATAGCAATGGCAAGTACAACAGAAGGCAAAGTAACGTAACGCAAAGTAACGTAGCGCATACCATCGCAACGCAAAGTAACGCAACCAAAAGTAACGCAACGCAAAGTAAGACAACGTACTACACAACACAATGCAAAGTAACAACGCAAAGTAACGCAGCATAAAGTAACGCAACGCAGAGTAAAATCAATGCAAAGTCACACAATGTTCTACAACACAACGCAAAAGATAACACAGCGCAAAGTAACACAACACAAAGTAACACAACACAAAGTAACAGACCACTAAGTAACGCAAAGCAAAGTAACGCAACGCAAAGTAACACAATGTCCAGAGGCAAAAAGCAAGTAATTACAACTTTAGAAGGCAAAGTAACGCAACGCAAAGTAACGCAACGAAAAGTAACGCGACGCAAAGTAACGCAACGCAAGAGTAACACAAAGCATAAAGTAACAACGCAACGTAATGCAACACATTACAACACAAGGCAAGTAACGCAAGGCAAAGTAACGCAACGCAAAGTAACGCAACGCAAATTAACACAATACAAAGTCACGCAATCTTCTACAACACCAACGCAAAGTAACACCAGCGCAAATTAACACAAGCAAAAGCCATAGCAGCGAAAAGTAACGCAACATAAAGTAACGCAACGCAAAGTAACAATACAAAGGAAAGAAAGTAACACAGCAATAGCAATAAATGCCAACACCAAAGGCAAAAATGTAACGCAAAGTAACGCAAAGCAAAGTAACACAACGCAAAGTAACACAACGCAAAGTAACACAATGCAAAGTAACACAAAGAAAACAAAGTAACGCAAGCGCAAAATGCTATGAAAAAAGCAAAGTAACACAACGCAAAGTAACACAAAGTAATAACACAATACAAGAAAGTAACACAACGCAAAGTAACTCAACGCAAGTAACACAACGCAAAGTAACACAACGCAAAGTAACGCAAGTAATTGCCTCTGAAGGCAAAGTAACGCAACGCAAAGTAACGCATAAAAGCAAAGTAACACAACGCAAGGTAACACAACGCAAAGTAACGCATGGCATAGAAAATGCTTGCCAACGCAAAGTAATGCAACGCAAAGTAACACAATGAAAAAAAGTCACGTGGTGTTCTACCTCTTTGCGCAAGGTAACTACAACGCATACACCAACAGCACGCATAGAAGCACGCATATATGACGCAAAGTAACTTAACGCAAAGTAACGCAACGCAAAGTAACCATAGCAACGCAAGGCAACGCATAGCGCACTTCAGCACAAGGAAAAGTAACACAACGCCAAGTAACACAACGCCAAGTAACACAAAGCAAAGTAACGCAACGTGAGGTGACACCAGCGCAAGGTAACACAACGCAAGGTAACACAGCATGAAAAGTGCCGCATGAGTAATTGGGACACAAGACGAGGTAAACGCAGCGCAAGAAGTGGCATGACGCAAGTGACGCGCAAAATAACTGACCGCATGAGTGACGCAGAGTAATTGCCTCTAGAGGCAAAGTGACGCAGTGAAGAGTAATAGCAGCAGCGCAAAGAATAGCATAGCATAAATAGCGCAACGCAAAATGCTTCACCGCATAGTAACACAACACAAAATAAAGCATATTAAAAGTAATGCAACGCAAAATATTATAATACAACAGAAATATAACTGTAGAAGTAACAAGGCAAAGTAACACAAACGCAAAGTAATACAACAAGTTACAACAAAAGGCAAAAGTAACATAAAGACAAAATATAGAAAAACAAAGTACTGCCTCCCCAGTAACACAATGCAAGATCACGCAATGTTCTACAACACAACGCAAAGTAACACAACGCAAAGTAACACAGGGCAAAGTAACACAACGCAAAGAAAGTAACACAACGTCCAGTCTTTCAACCCAATGTATAGCAAAAAAATATAACCTCACCCAAAATAACCTAACAAAAAGTAACATAATCAATTACAACAAAACCAAAATGTATAGCATAAGAAAAGTAACGCAAAGCAAAGTAACACAACGCAAAGTAACACAACGCAAAGTAACACAACGCAAAGTAACTTTCTTTCCAAAGTAACACAATGCAAAGTAACACAACGCAAAACATAGAAAAAGCAAAGTAACACAACGAAAAGTAACACAACTTAAAAGTAACAAAACGCAAAGTAACACAACGCAATGTAACCCCTTTCAGTAGGACCCAAGGCAAAACAACGTAACGCAAAGTAACGTAACGCAAAGTAAAACAACGCAAAGTAACACAACGCAAAGTAACACAATGCAAAGTAACACAACGCAAAAAGTAACACAACGCAAAGTATTCCCCCGTATAAGTAAACGCAAGTAATTACAACACAAACCAAAGTAACACCACGCATACAGTAACGCAAAGCAAAGTAACACAACGCAAAGCAACATAAGCCCCCCCAACGCAACGCAAAGTAACCCAACGCAAAGTAATGCAACGCAAAGTAACACAACGCAAAAAGTAACACAACGCAAAGATAACACAACGCAAAGTAACACAACGCAAGGTAACACAAGCGCAAAATGTATAGCACCGCAAAGTAACACAATGAAAGAAGTCCATAATGTTCTGCAACACAACGCAAAGTAACACAACGCATAATAACTGTAAAAGTAAACAACAAAGTAACGCAACGCAAAGTAACGCAAAAACGCAAAGTAACGCAACGCAAAGTAACGCAACGCAAAAAGCATAGCACATAAAAAGCTTCAACTGAAGGAAAAGTAACACAACGCCAAGTAACACAGCGCCAAATAACACAAAGCAAAGTAACGCAACACAAAGTAACGCAACACAAAGTAACGCAACGCAAAGTAACACAACGCAAAGTAACACAACGCAAAGTAACACAACGCAAAGTAATGCAACACATTACAATACAAGTCAAAGGAACGCAAGGCAAAGTAACGCAAGGCAAAGTAACGCAACGCAAATTAACACAATGCAAAGTCACGCAATGTTCTACAACACAACGCAAAGAAATAACACAACGCAAAGTAACACAATGCAGAGTAAGCAATGCGAAGTAACGCAAAGCAAAGTAACGCAACGCAAAAAGAAATGACAAAGTAACGCAATGCAAAGTAACACAGCACAAAGTAACACAAACGCAAAGTAACGCAAGTAATTACACCTCAAGGCAAAGTAACGCAACGCAAAGTAACGCAAAGCAAAGTAACACAACGCAAAGTAACACAACACAAAGTAACACAATGCAAAGTAACACAAAGCAAAGTAACGCCACGCAAAAAGGTAACGCAAACCAAAGTAACTCAACGCAAAGTAACACAACGCAAAGTAATGCAACGCAAAGTAACACAATGAAAAAGATCACGCAATGTTCTACAACACAACTGTAAGTAACACAACGCATAGTAACACAACGCAAAGTAACGCAACGCAAAGTAATGTAATGCAAAGTAACGCAACGCACTTCAACACAAGGAAAAGCAACACAACGCAAAGTAACACAACGCAAAGTAACGCAAGGCAAAGTAACACAACGCTAAGTAACACAACGCAAAGTAACACAACGCAAAGTAACACAACCGAAAGTAACGCAACCCAAAATAACGCAACCCAAAGTAACGTAACGCAAAATAACGCAACGCAGAGTAACACAACGCAAAGTAACGCAACACATTACAACACAAGACAAAGTAGCATGCCAAATAAAAGTAACGCAACGCAAATTAACGCAACGCAAAGTAACGCAACGCAAAGTAACACAATGCAAAGTAGCACCGCAAAGTAAAACCAACATACTACAACACAATGCAAAGTAAAAACGCAAAGTAACACAACGCAAAGTAACGCAACGCAAGTAACACAACGCAAAGTAATGCATAGCATAAGTAACACAACGCAAAGTAACGCAAACGCAAGTAACACAACACAAAGTAACACAACGCAAAGTAACACAACGCAAAGTAACTGAATACCGTACTACAACACAAGGCAAAATAACACAAGGCAAAGTAACACAACGCAAAGAAACACAACGCAAGTAACAAAACGCAAAGTAACAAAGCGCAAAGTAACGCATGGCATAGAGTAACTCAACGCAAAGTAACACAACCCAAAGTAATGCAACCAAAAGTATATGCAAACGCAAAGTAACACAACACAAAAGTAACACAACGCAAAGTAATGCAACATATTACAACACAAGGCAAAATAGCATAACGTGATATTAACGCAACGCATAATATCATAACACAAAGTAACAGCAACACAAAGTAACACAACACACAGTAACGCAAAACAAACTAAAACAACACAAAGTAACACAACGTACTACAGCACAATGCAAAGTAACAGCGCAAAGTAACGCAACGCAAAAGTAACGCAATGCAAAGTAACGCACAGCACAAACAACTCAATGCAAAGTAACGCAATGCAACACATTACAACACAAGGCAAAGATAACGTAACGCAAAAAAACATAGCACAAAAATGACCAAATAGAAAAGAAAACATATACACAAATAAAATGTAACTATAAGTAACGCAACGCAAAGTAATGCAACACAAAGTAACGCAACGCAAAGTAACACAATGCAAAATAACGCAGCATAAAAATGCTAGCATAGGGAAAAGTAACACAACGTACTAAAACACAATGCAAAAAGTAACAACGCAAAGTAACGCAACACATTACAACACAAGACAAAATTATGCATAGCATAAAGTAACCAACGCAAAGTAACGCAACGCAAAGTACCGCATAGCATAAAGTAACACACAAAACGCAAAGTAACTCAACGCAAAGTAACACAACCACAAAATACATTACAACCCAAAGTAACGCAACGCAAAGTAACACAACGCAAAATAACACAACGCAAAATAGGCAGCACCTTACAACACAAAGGCAAAGTAACGTAACACAAAGTAAAAAGACGCATATAAGTAACGCAACGCAAAATATCTTGCCAACACAAAATAATACAATGCACAAATATCTTATTAGATAGCACTCGCATGCCTGCCCATGAAATGCCTAACGCAAAAAGTAACGCAACACATTACAACACAAGACAAAGTAACGTAAAGCATAAAAATATAGCAACGCAAATTAACGCAAATCAACGCAAGAAAATGCCAAGAGTAAAACAACATACTACAACACAACGCAAAGTAACACAACACAAAGTAACGCAATGCAAAGTAATACAAAAGTAAGACAATAAAGTAACTGTCTAAGCATAAGTAACGCAACGCACTACAACACAAGGCAAGTAACACTTAGCACATAAAGTAACACAATACAAAGTGACGCAATGTTCTACAACACAACGCAAAGTAACACAATGCAAAGTAACGCAACGCAAAGTAATGCAACGCAAAGTAACACAACGCAAAGTAACACAATGCAGGAACACAACGCAAAGTAAGCAAGAAATTACAACACAAGGCAAAGTAATGTAACGCAAAGTAACGCAAAGCATAGTAACACAAGGCAAAGTAACACAACGCAAAGTAACAAAACGCAAAGTAACTCAAGGCAAAGTAACGCAAGGGAAGGGGGGGGGAGGCAAAATACTGTAGCATACAACCCAAAATATACCAACGCAAAGTAACATACAACGCAAAGCAACACAATGCAAAATAACACAATGCAAAGTAACAAATAATGCAAAGTAACACAACACAAAGTAACACAAGACAAACTAAAACAATGCAAAGTAACACAATGTGCTACAACACAAGGCAAAGTAACGCAAGGCAAAGTAACGCAACGCAAAGTAACACAATGAAAGTAACAACGAAAAAAATAACATGTAAAGTAACACAACGCAAAAATGTATAACATACGACACAAGGCAAAGTAAGCAAAGCAAAGTAACGCAACGCAAAGTAACGCAACGCAGAGTAAAACAATACAAAGTCACACAATGTTCTACAACAGAACGCAAAGTAACACAACAAAAGTAACACAACACAAAGTAACACAACACACAAGTAACACAACACAAAGTAAACAACACAAAGTAACACAACCTAAGTAATGCCAAGGAGAGCAAGGCAACGCATAGGGGTAACACAATGCAGAAGTAAAGCAAGTAATTACAACCTAAGGCAAAGTAACGCAACGCAAAGTAACGCAAGGAAAAGTAAGCGACGCAAAGTAACGTAACGAGAAGTAGCGCGAGGCAAAGTAACGCAACGCAAAGTAACATAACGCAAAGTAACACAACGGTGACACCACACAAGTACCGCAATGCAAAGTAATGCAACGCAAAGTAACGCAGTGCAAAGTAACACAACGCAAAGTAAGGCGACGCAAAGTAACGCAATGCAAAGCAACACAACGCATAGTAACAACGCAAAGTAACACAAAGCAAAGTAATGCAACACATTACAACACAGGCAAAGTAACGTAAGGCAAGTAAGTAAGAAAGTAAGAACGCAAGTTAACACAATGCAAAGTCACGCAATCTTCTACAACACAAGAAATAACACAACAAAAAGCAACACAACGCAAAATAACGCAAAGCAAAGTAACGTAATGTAAAGTATCGCATAGAAAGTAACACAATGCAAAGTAACACAAAGCAAAGTAACGCAACGCAAAGGAACGCAAAGACAAAGTAACACAACATAAAGTAACACAACGCAAAGTAACACAACGCAAAGTAACACAACGCAAAGTAACATAACGCGTAACGCAACGCAAAGTAAAGCAACTAAAGTAAGTAACGCAAAAGTAACACAATGAAAAGGAACGCAAGTAATTACAACACAAGGCAAAGTAACGCAACGCAAAGTAACGCAAAGCAAAGTAACACAACGCAAAGTAACATAATGAAAAAAAAACAATGCAAAGTAACACAAGGCATAGTAAAACAACGTGAAGTAACGCAACGCAAAGTAAGCAACGCAAAGTAACACAACGCAAAGTAACGCAAGTAATTACAACACAAGGCAAAGTAACGCAACGCAAAGTAATGCAGTACAAAAGTAACACAACGCAAAGTAACACAACGCAAAATAATACAACGCAAAGTAACGCAACGCAAAGTAACACAATGCAAAGTAACACAACGCAAAGTAACTCAACGCAAAGTAACGTAACGCAAAGTAACACAACGCAAAGTAACGCAACACATTACAACACAAGGCAGAGTAACGTAACGAAAAGTAACTCAACGCAAAGTAACACAACGCAAAGTAACACAACGAAAATAACACAACGCAAAGTAACACAATGCAAAGTAACACAAAGCAAAGTAACGCAACGCAAAGTAACGCAAAGCAAAGGAATAACAGAACCAAAGTAACACAACGCAAAGTAACGCATGTAATTAAAACACAAGGCAAAGTAACGCAACGCAAAGTAACGAAACAGCAAAGTAACACAGCGCAATGTAACGCAAGTAATTACAACACAAGGCAAAGTAACGCAATGCAAAGTGACGCAACGCAAAGTAACACAACGCAAAGTAACGCAAGAAATTACAACACAAGGCAAAAGTAACGCAACGCAAAGTAACACAAAGCAAAGTAACACAACGCAAAGTAACAAAGCGCAAAGTAACGCAACGCAAAGTAACACAACGCAAAGTAATGCAACGCAGCGCACTACAACACAAGGCAAAGTAACACAACGCAAAGTAACGCAACACTACAACACAAGGCAAAGTAACGCAACGCAAAGTAACGCAACGCAAAGTAATGCAACAGGCTATAACACAAGGCAAAGTAAGCAAAGCAAAGTAACACAATGCAAAATGACGCAATGTTCTACAACACAACGCAAAGTAACACAACATAAAGAATGGCAACGCAAAGTAACGCAACGCAAAGTAACACAACACAAAGTAACACAACGCAAAGTAACACAAGAAATTACAACACAAGGCAAAGTAACTCAAGGCAAAGTAACGCAAGGCAAAGTAACACAGCGCAAACTAATACAACCCAAAGTAACACAATGCAAAGTAACACAAAGCAAAGCAACAAAATGCAAAGTAACACAACACAAAGTAACGCAAGACAAACTAAAACAATGCAAAGTAACACAATGTGCTACAACACAAGGCAAAGTAACGCAAGGCAAAGTAACGCAAGGCAAAGTAACACAACGCAAAGTAACAACGCAAAGTAACACAACGCAAAGTAACGCAACGCAAAGTAACGCAACGCAAAGTAACACAACGCAAAGTAACACAACGCAAAGTAACACAACGCAAAGTAACGCAAGAAATTACAACACAAGGCAAAGTAACGCAACGCAAAGTAACGCAACGCAAAGTAACGCAACGCAGAGTAAAACAATGCAAAGTCACACAATGTTCAACAACACAACACAAAGTAACACAACGCAAAGTAACACAACACAAAGTAACACAACACAAAGTAACACAACACTAAGTAACGCAAAGCAAGTAACGCAACGCAAAGTAACACAATGCAAAGTAACGCAAGTAATTACAACACAAGGCAAAGTAACGCAACGCAAAGTAACGCAAAGAAAAGTAACGCTACGCAAAAGTAACGCAACGCAAAGTAACACAACACAAAGTAACACAACCAAAGTAAAAAGTACTAAAACCCAGTGCAAAGTAACAACATTAGTAACGCAACGCATTAAAACACAAGGCAAAGTAACGCAACGCAAATTAACACAACGCAAAGTAGCAATCATAAAGAACACAACGCAGCAGCAACACAACGTAAAGTAACACAACGTAGTGAATGCAATGTTGGTAACGCAACGCAAAGTAACGCAACGCAAAGTAACACAACACAAAGTAACACAACGCAAAGTAACGCAAGTAATTACAACACAAGGCAAAGTAACGCAACGCAAAGTAACGCAAAGCAAAGTAACACAACGCAAAGTAACACAACGCAAAGTAACACAATGCAAAGTAACACAAAGCAAAGTAACGCAACACATTACAACACATTAGGCAAAGTAATGCAACGCAAAGTAACGCAACGCAAAGTAGCGCAACGCAAAGTAACACAACGCAAAGTAACGCAATGCAACGCACTACAACACAAGGCAAAGTAACACAAGGCAAAGTAACACAACGCAAAGAAACACAACGCAAAGTAACAAAACGCAAAGTAACGCAACGCAAGGTAACTCAACGCAAAGTAACACAACCCAAAGTAATGCAACCCAAAGTAACGCAACGCAAAGTAACACAACGCAAAGTAACGCAATGCAACGCACTACAACACAAGGCAAAGTAACACAACGCAAAGTAACACAACGCAAAGTAACGCAACGCAAAGTAACACAACGCAAAGTAACGCAACGCAAAATAACGCAACGCAAAGTAGCAACGCAAAGTAACGCAACGCAAAGTAACGCAACGCAAAGTAACACAACACAAAGTAACACAACGCAAAGTAACACAACGTACTAAAACACAATGCAAAGTAAAACGCAAATGTAACGCAACACATTACAACACAAGGCAAAGTAACGCAACGCAAAGTAACGCATACGCATAAAGTAACAGCAAACGCAAAGTAACACAACGCAAAGTAACTCAACACAAAGTAACACAACCCAAAGTAATGCAACCCAAAGTAACGCAAGCGCAAAGTAACGCAACGCAAAGTAACACAACGCAAAGTAACACAAAGCAAAGTAACGCAACGCAAAAGTAACGCAACGCAGAGTAACGCAACGCAGAGTAACACAACGCAAAGTAACGCAACACATTACAACACAAGACTAAGTAACGTATACGCAAAGTAACGCAACGCAAATTAGCATATACGCATAAAGTAACGCAATGCAAAGTAACGCAACGCAAAGTAAAACAACATACTACAACACAACGCAAAGTAACGCAATGCAAAGTAACGCAACGCAAAGTAAAACAACATACTACAACACAACGCAAAGTAACACAACACAAAGTAACACAACACAAAGTAACGCAATGCAAAGTAATGCAACGCAAAGTAACGCAATGCAAAGTAACACAACGCAAAGTAACACAACGCAAAGTAACACAACGCAAAGAGTAACACAATGCAGAGTAACAACGCAA
Organism: Pterois miles; assembly: GCA_947000775.1. Classification (NCBI taxonomy): domain Eukaryota; kingdom Metazoa; phylum Chordata; class Actinopteri; order Perciformes; family Scorpaenidae; genus Pterois; species Pterois miles. Next base: position 117 of record CAMQGK010000498.1, on the reverse strand, counting down.
AAGTAACACAACGCAAAGTAACACAACGCAAAGTAACACAACGCAAAGTAACACAACGCGAAGTAACGGAACGCAAAGTAACGCAACGCAAATTAACACAACGCAAAGTAACACAAC
>CAMQGK010000497.1:0-39008 GCA_947000775.1 Pterois miles | reverse complement strand
GGAAGAGTGCAGGGGCTGAGGCTGGAGCGTGTTCTATGAGTATACACTCCTGATCAAAATCTTAAGACCAGTTAAAAAATTGCAAGAATTTACGTTTTGCACTGTTGTATCTTAAGAAGGTTCTAAGTAGAGTTTCAAAATGCAAAAAGAAGAAATGAGAGCAAGAGACTAAATGTTTTTAGCAGGCAATTTATTGAAAAGAACAATTTAACTAAAATAGGCTGTTCATCAGCTGATCAAAAGTTTAAGACCATAGCTCAAAAAAAAACCCTAAAACAGAAATTAAAGTCTCAAAAACAGACTCGGTAATGAGTAGCTCCACCATTATTGTTGATCACTTCAAAAATTCGTGTTGGCATGCTTGATGCGAGTGTTTCCAAAAGGCTTGTAGGAATGTTGCTCCAAGTGGTGAAGATGGCTTCACGAAGGGCATCCACTGTCTGGAACTGATGTCCATTTTTGTAAACTTCCCTTGCCATCCATCCCCAAATGTTCTCAATTGGATTTAGATCAGGGGAACATGCAGGATGATCCAAAAGAGTGATATTATTCTCCTGAAAAAAATCCTTTGTCAGACGGGCATTGTGAATTGCAGCATTGTCATCACCACACAGACGAGGGCCCTCAGTCATGAGGGATGCCCGCTGCAACATCTCCACGTAGCCAGCTGCTGTTTGACGCCCCTGCACAACCTGGAGCTCCATTGTTCCAGTGAAGGAAAAAGCACCCCAGATCATGATGGCGCCCCCTCCGCTGTGCCGTGTTGAAAAAAATCTCAGGTGGCATCTCCTTGTCATGCCAGTAGCGTTGGAAGCCATCAGGACCATCAAGGTTAAATTTTTTCTCATCAGAGAATAAAACTTTCTTCCAACTTTGAACGTCCCATGTTTGGTGCTCCCTTGCAAAGGCCAAACGGGCAATTTTGTGGCGTTGAAGGAGACGTGGCCTTTGAAGAGGTTTTTTGTTTTTGAAGCCGTTCCTTTGCAGATGCCGTCTGATGGTTATTGGGCTGCAGTCAGCACCAGTAATGGCCTTAATTTGGGATGAGGATCGTCCCGTGTCTTGACGGACAGCCATTCGGATCCTCCGGCTCAGTGCCGGTGAGATTTTTTTGGGTCGACCACTTGATTTTTTTGTTCCATAAACCTCAGGATCTTTTAAGAAATGCAAAATGACTGTCTTACTGCGTCCAACCTCAGCAGCGATGGCACGCTGTGAGAGGCCTTGTCTATGCAGCTCAACAATCCTGCCACGTTCGAAGGCAGTGAGTTTTTTTGCTTTTCCCATCAAGAGGTCTTGACAGTGTGATTACTTGACAGAAAATGACATGGAATCCAAATTTTTGCACAGATTTGGGCTTTTAAAGGATGTGGTCTTAAACTTTTGATCAGCTGATGAACAGCCTATTTCAGTTAAATTGTTCTTTTCAATAAATTGCCTGCTCAAAACATTTGGTCTCTTGTTCCCATTTCTTCTTTTTGCATTTTGAAACTCTACTTAGAACCTTCTTAAGATACAACAGTGCAAAATGCAAATTCTTGCAATTTTTTAACTGGTCTTAAGATTTTGATCAGGAGTGTATATGGGTCCTGTTTGTGCATGTATGTGTTTCAGGTCTGTGTGTACTACGTGAAAAATTAACAACAGAGTGTAAAATTTGAATTTAATAAAGGTTCATCTTCTTCTTCTTCTTCTTCATAGTATGATATGTCGATAAATTTCATATATTTCATGCAAAAACATCTTAATTTAGTATGTCGACAAATTTCATGCAAAAATGTTATAGTATAGTATGGGGAAAAATTTCTTGGAAAAACGTCACAGTATAGTATGTCAAAAAATTTCATGCAAAAACGTCTTAGTTAAGTATGTCGACAAATTTCATGCGATAATGTCATCGTATAGTGTGGAGAAAAATTTCATGCTAAACGTCATAGTTTAGTATTTCGACAATTGTCATGCAAAATGTCATAGTATCATGTGTCGAAAAATTTTATGGAAAAACGTCACAGTTTAGTATGGCGAAAAATGTCATGCTTAACGTCATAGTATAGTATGTCAAAAAATTTCATGCAAAAATGCCATAGTATAGTATGTCAAAAAATTTCATGGAAAAACGTCTTAGTTAAGTATGTCGACAAATTTCATGCGATAATGTCATCGTATAGTGTGGAGAAAAATTTCATGCTAAACGTCATAGTTTAGTATTTCGACAATTGTCATGCAAAATGTCATAGTATAGTATGTTGATAAATTTCATGCAAAAACGTCATAGTTTAGCATGGCGAAAAATTTCATGCTAAACGTCATAGTTTAGTATTTCAACAATTTTCATGCAAAAATGTCATAGTATAGTATGGCGAAAATTTTCATGTAAAAACGTCACAGTTTAGTATGTTGCAAAAACGTCTTAGTTAAGTATCTCGACAAATTTCATGCAATAATGTCATAGTATAGTATGGCGAAAAATTTCATGTAAAAACGTCACAGTTTAGTATGGCGAAAAATTTCATGCTTAACGTCAGTATATGTCAAAAAATTTCATGCAAAAATGTCATAGTATAGTATGTCGAAAAATTTCATGAAAAAACGTCATAGTATGTATGGCGAAAAATTTCACGCTGAACGTCATAGTATAATATGTCAAAAAATTTCATGCAAAAAAACGTCATAGTATAGTATGGCGACAAATTTCATGTAAAAACGTCAGTTTAGTATGGCGAAAAATTTCATGCTTAACGTCATAGTTTAGTATTTCGACAATTTTCATGCAAAAATGTCATAGTATAGTGTGTCGAAAAATTTCATGTAAAAACGTCACAGTTTAGTATGTCGACAATTTTCATGTTAAATCGTCACAGTAGAGAATTTCCAGATATTTGATGAAAAACGTCATCAATTTCATGCAATCACATCAGCTGGCATAAGGCGTTGGTGGTATAGTGGTTAGCATAGCTGCCTTCCAAGCAGTTGACCGGGGTTCGATTCCCGGCCAATGCAACAGTATAGTATTGCGAAAAATTTCATGCTTAACGTCATAGTTTAGTATGTCAAAAAATTTCATGCAAAAACATCTTAATTTAGTACATCGACAAATTTCATGCAAAAATGTTATAGTATAGTGTGGCGAAAAATTTCATGCAAACACGCAATAGTATAGTATGGCGAAAAATTTCATGCTATACGTCATAGTTTAGTATTTTGAAAAATTTCATGCAAAAATGTTATAGTATAGTATGGGGAAAAATTTCTTGGAAAAACGTCATAGTATAGTATGTCAAAAAATGTCATGCAAAAACGTCTTAGTTAAGTATGTCGACAAATTTCATGCGATAATGTCATCGTATAGTGTGGAGAAAAATTTCATGCTAAACGTCATAGTTTAGTATTTCGACAATTGTCATGCAAAAACGTCTGTGTAGTATGTCAAAAAAAATGTTTGCAACATCATAGTATAGTATGGTGAAAAATTTCGTGCCAAAAAGTCATAGGATAGTATGTTGAAAAATGTCATGCAAAAATGTCATAGTATAATATGTCAAAAAATTTCATGCAAAAATGTCATAGTATAGTGTGTCGAAAAATTTTATGGAAAAACGTCACAGTTTAGAATGACGAAAAATGTCATGCTTAACGTCATAGTTTAGTATGTCAAAAAATTTCATGCAAAAATGCCATAGTATAGTATGTTGAAAAATTTCATGGAAAAACGTCATAGTATAGTATGTTGAAAAATTTCATGCAAAAATGTCATAGTTTAGTATGTTGCAAAAACGTCTTAGTTAAGTATGTCGACAAATTTCATGCAATAATGTCATAGTATACTATGGCGAAAAATTTCATGTAAAAACGTCACAGTTTAGTATGGCGAAAAATTTCATGCTGAACGTCATAGTATAGTTTGGCGAAAAATTTCATGCTAAACGTCATAGTTTAGTATTTTGACAATTTTCATGGAAAAATGTCATAGTATAGTGTGTCGAAAAATTTTATGGAAAAACGTCATAGTATAGTATGGCGAAAAATTTCATGTAAAAACGTCACAGTTTAGTATGTCGACAATTTTCATGTTAAATCGTCACAGTAGAGAATTTCCAGATATTTGATGAAAAACGTCATCAATTTCATGCAATCACGTCAGCTGGCATAAGGCGTTGGTGGTATAGTGGTTAGCATAGCTGCCTTCCAAGCAGTTGACCCGGGTTCGATTCCCGGCCAACGCGTCTCTTTAGAGGGTGGCAGTAGTGTCATTAGTTGGCTTGGAATCGGAGGGTCACCGGTTCAAGTCCTACCATGGACAACGAACTGAGGGTGAACTGGTAGCTTGAGAAGTGCCAGTTTACCTCTTGGGCACTGCCGAGGTGCCCCTGGGCAAGGCACCAAACCCCCAACTGCTCCGGGCGCTAGTCAGGAGGCTTCTCTCCATTAATGCATGTATATGGGTCCTGTTTGTGCATGTATGTATTTCAGGTCTGTGTGTACTACGTGAAAAATTAACAGAGTGTAAAATTTGAATTTAATAAAGGTTCATCTTTTTCTTTCTTCGGCAGTAGCTCAGTCTGTAGGGAGTTGGCTTGGGAACCGGAGGGTCACCGGTTCAAGTCCCAACATGGACCAAAAACTGAGTGTGAACTGGTAGCTGGAGAGGTGCCAGTTTACCTCTTGGGCACTGCCGAGGTGCCCCTGAGCAAGGCACCAAACCCCCAACTGCTCGGGGCGCTTGTCTGGAGCAGCCCCTCACTCTGACACCTCTCCATTACTGCATGTGTGTGTGTGTTTGTGTGCATGTACCATGTATAAGTTAAACAGAGTGTAAATTGAATTTCCCCACTGTGGGACTAATAAAGGTAGATCTTCTTCTTCTTCTTCTTCTTCTTCTTCTTCTTCTTCATAGTATAATATGTCGATAAATTTCATAAATTACATGCAAAAACATCTTAATTTAGTATGTCGACTAATTTCATGCAAAAATGTTATAGTATAGTATGTTGAAAAATTTCTTGCAAAAACGTAATAGTATAGTATGGCGAAAAATTACATGCTATACGTCATAGTTTAGTATTTCGACAATTTTCATGCAAATTTTTTTGCAACAACATCATAGTATAGTATGGTGAAAAATTTCATGCAAAAATGTCATAGTATAGTATGTCGAAAAATTTCATGGAAAAACGTCATAGTATAGTATGTTGATAAATTTTATGCAACAACATCACAGTATAGTATGGCGAAAAATTTCATGGAAAAAACGTCATAGTATAGTATGTCAAAAAATTTCATGCAAAAATGTTATAGTATAGTATGTCGACAAATTTCATGCAATAATGTCATAGTATAGTATGGCGAAAAAATTTCATGTAAAAACATCACAGTATAGTATGGCGAAAAATTTCATGCTTAACGTCATAGTATAGTATGTCAAAAAATTTCATGCAAAAATGTCATAATATAGTATGTCGAAAAATTTCATGGAAAAACGTCATAGTATAGTATGCTGATAAATTTAATGCAACAACATCATAGTATAGTATGGCGAAAAATTTCATGCTATACGTCATAGTTTAGTATTTTGACAAAGTTCATGCAAAAATGTCACAATATAGTATGGCGAAAAATTTTATGGAAAAACGTCATAGTATAGTATGGCGAAAAATTTCATGTAAAAACGTCACAGTTTAGTATATCGACAATTTTCATGTTAAATCGTCACAGTAGAGAATGTCCAGATATTTGATGAAAAACGTCATCAATTTCATGCAATCACTTCAGCTGGTATAAGGCGTTGGTGGTATAGTGGTTAGCATAGCTGCCTTCCAAGCAGTTGACCCGTGTTCGATTCCCGGCCAACGCATCTCTTTTTAGAGGGTGGCAGTAGTGTCTGTAGTTGGCTTGGAATCGGAGGGTCACCGGTTCAAGTCCTAATCTTAATTTAGTATGGCGAAAAAGTTCATGCAAAAACGTAATAGTATAGTATGGCGAAAAATTTCATGCTATACGTCATAGTTTAGTATTTTGAAAAATTTCATGCAAAAATGTCATAGTATAGTGTGGCGAAAAATTTCATGCAAAAAAAAAAAATGTTATAGTATAGTATGGGGAAAAATTTCTTGTAAAAACGTCATAGTATAGTATGTCAAAAAATTTCATGCAAAAACGTCTTAGTTAAGTATGTCGACAAATTTCATGCGATAATGTCATCGTATAGTGTGGAGAAAAATTTCATGCTAAACGTCATAGTTTAGTATTTCGACAATTGTCATGCAAAAACGTCTGTGTAGTATGTCAAAAAATTTTATGCAACATCATAATATAGTATGGTGAAAAATTTCGTGCCAAAAAGTCATAGTATATTATGTTGAAAAATTTCATCCAAAAATTCATAGTATAGTATGTCAAAAAATTTCATGCTGAACGTCATAGTATAATATGTCAAAAAATTTCATGCAAAAATGTTATAGTATCGTATGGCGAAAAATTTCATGCTATACGTCATAGTTTAGTATTTTGAAAAATTTCATGCAAAAATGTCATAGTATAGTATGTCAAAAAATTTCATGCAAAAACGTCTTAGTTAAGTATGTCGACAAATTTCATGCAATACTGTCATAGTATAGTGTGGAGAAAAATTTCATGCTAAACGTCATAGTTTAGTATTTCGACAATTTTCATGCAAAAACGTCAGTGTAGTATTTAAAAAAAATTTTGCAACAACATCATAGTATAGTATGTCAAAAAATTTCATGTAAAACTGTCAGTTTAGTATTTCAACAATTTTCACGCAAAAACATCATAGTATAGTATGGCGACAAATTTCATGTAAAAACGTCACAGTTTAGTATGGCGAAAAATTTCATGCTTAACGTCATAGTTTAGTATGACGTTAAGCAGGTGGAGGTTTGGTGCCTTGCCGAGGTGCCCCTGGGCAAGGCACCAAACCCCCAACTGCTCCGGGCGCTAGTCAGGAGGCTTCTCTCCATTAATTCATGTATATGGGTCCTGTTTGTGCATGTATGTGTTTCAGGTCTGTGTGTACTACGTGAAAAATTAACAACAGAGTGTAAAATTTGAATTTAATAAAGGTTCAACTTCTTCTTCTTCTTCTTCTTCTTCATAGTATAATATGTCAATAAATTTCATATATTTCATGCAAAAACATCTTAATTTAGTATGTCGACAAATTTCATGCAAAAACGTAATAGTATAGTATTTTGAAAAATTTCATGTAAAAATGTTATAGTATAGTGCGGCGAAAAATTTCATATAAAAACGTAATAGTATAGTATGGCGAAAAATTTCATGCTATACGTCATAGTTTAGTATTTTGAAAAATTTCATGCAAAAATGTCATTGTATAGTATGGGGAAAAATTTCTTGGAAAAACGTCATCGTATAGTATGTCAAAAAATTTCATGCAAAAATGTCTTAGTTAAGTATGTCGACAAATTTCATGCGATAATGTCATCGTATAGTGTGGAGAAAAATTTCATGCTAAACGTCATAGTTTAGTATTTCGACAATTGTCATGCAAAAACGTCTGTGTAGTATGTCAAAAAAAAATTTATGCAACATCATAGTATAGTATGGTGAAAAATTTCGTGCCAAAAAGTCATAGTATATTATGTTGAAAAATTTCATCCAAAAATTCATAGTATAGGATGTCAAAAAATTTCATGCAAAAATGTCATAGTATAGTATGTTGATAAATTTTATGCAAAAACGTCATAGTTTAGCATGGCAAAAAATTTCATGCTAAACGTCATAGTTTAGTATTTCGACAATTTTCATGCAAAAATGTCATAGTATAGTGTGTCGAAAAATTTTATGGAAAAACGTCATAGTATAGTATGGCGAAAAATTTCATGTAAAAACGTCACAGTTTAGTATGGCGAAAAATTTCATGCTTAACGTCATAGTTTAGTATGTCAAAAAATTTCATGCAAAAATGTCATAGTATAGTATGTCGAAAAATTTCATGGAAAAACGTCATAGTATAGTATGTTGATAAATTTTATGCAACAACATCACAGTATAGTATGGCGAAAAATTTCATGGAAAAACGTCATAGTATAGTATGGCGAAAAAATTTCATGCTATACGTCATAGTTTAGTATTTTGACAAATTTGACAATTTTGACAAACATCAGCTGGTATAAGGCGTTGGTGGTATAGTGGTTAGCATAGCTGCCTTCCAAGCAGTTGACCCGGGTTCGATTCCCGGCCAACGCATCTCTTTAGAGGGTGGCAGTAGTGTCTGTAGTTGGCTTGGAATCGGAGGGTCACCGGTTCAAGTCCTAATCGTAATTTAGTATGTCGACAAATTTCATGCAAAAATGTTATAGTATAGTATGGCGAAAAATTTCATGCAAAAACGTAATAGTATAGTATGGCGAAAAATTTCATGCTATACGTCATAGTTTAGTATGTTGAAAAATTTCATGCAAAAATGTTAAAGTATAGTGTGGCGAAAAATTTCATGCTATACGTCATAGTTTAGTATTTTGAAAAATTTCATGCAAAAATGTCATCGTATAGTATGGGGAAAAATTTCTTGGAAAAACGTCTTAGTTAAGTATGTCGACAAATTTCATGCGATAATGTCATCGTATAGTGTGGAGAAAAATTTCATGCTAAACGTCATAGTTTAGTATTTCGACAATTGTCATGCAAAAACGTCTGTGTAGTATGTCAAAAAAAATTTTTGCAACATCATAGTATAGTATGGTGAAAAATTTCGTGCCAAAAAGTCATAGTATAGTATGTCAAAAAATTTCATGCTGAACGCTATAGTATAATATGTCAAAAAATTTCATGCAAAAATGTCATAGTATAGTATGTTGATAAATTTTATGCAAAAACATCATAGTTTAGCATGGCGAAAAATTTCATGCTAAACGTCATAGTTTAGTATTTCGACAATTTTCATGCAAAAATGTCATAGTATAGTATGTTGATAAATTTTATGCAAAAACGTCATAGTTTAGCATGGCGAAAAATTTCATGCTAAACGTCATAGTTTAGTATTTCGACAATTTTCATGCAAAAATGTCATAGTATAGTGTGTCGAAAAATTTTATGGAAAAATGTCATAGTATAGTATGGCGAAAAATTTCATGTAAAAACATCACAGTTTAGTCTGGCGAAAAATTTCATGCTTAACGTCATAGTTTAGTATTTTGAAAAATTTCATGCAAAAATATCATAGTATAGTATGGTGAAAAATTTCATGGAAAAACGTCATAGTATAGTATATCAAAAAATTTCATGCAAAAATGTCATAGTATAGTATGTCGAAAAATTTCATGGAAAAACGTCATAGTATAGTATGTTGATAAATTTTATGCAACAACATCACAGTACAGTATGGCGAAAAATTTCATGGAAAAACGTCATAGTATAGTATGTCAAAAAATTTCATGCAAAATGTCATAGTATAGTATGCTGATAAATTTAATGCAACATCATAGTATCGTATGGCGAAAAAATTTCATGCTATACGTCATAGTTTAGTATTTTGACAAATTTGACAATTTTGACAAACATCAGCTGGTATAAGGCGTTGGTGGTATAGTGGTTAGCATAGCTGCCTTCCAAGCAGTTGACCCGGGTTCGATTCCCGGCCAACGCATCTCTTTAGAGGGTGGCAGTAGTGTCTGTAGTTGGCTTGGAATCGGAGGGTCACCGGTTCAAGTCCTAATCGTAATTTAGTATGTCGACAAATTTCATGCAAAAATGTTATAGTATAGTATGGCGAAAAATTTCATGCAAAAACGTAATAGTATAGTATGGCGAAAAATTTCATGCTATACGTCATAGTTTAGTATGTTGAAAAATTTCATGCAAAAATGTTAAAGTATAGTGTGGCGAAAAATTTCATGCTATACGTCATAGTTTAGTATTTTGAAAAATTTCATGCAAAAATGTCATCGTATAGTATGGGGAAAAATTTCTTGGAAAAACGTCTTAGTTAAGTATGTCGACAAATTTCATGCGATAATGTCATCGTATAGTGTGGAGAAAAATTTCATGCTAAACGTCATAGTTTAGTATTTCGACAATTGTCATGCAAAAACGTCTGTGTAGTATGTCAAAAAAATTTTTTGCAACATCATAGTATAGTATGGCGAAAAATTTCGTGCCAAAAAGTCATAGTATAGTATGTCAAAAAATTTCATGCAAAAATGTCATAGTATAGTATGTTGATAAATTTTATGCAAAAACATCATAGTTTAGCATGGCGAAAAATTTCATGCTAAACGTCATAGTTTAGTATTTCGACAATTTTCATGCAAAAATGTCATAGTATAGTATGTTGATAAATTTTATGCAAAAACGTCATAGTTTAGCATGGCGAAAAATTTCATGCTAAACGTCATAGTTTAGTATTTCGACAATTTTCATGCAAAAATGTCATAGTATAGTGTGTCGAAAAATTTTATGGAAAAATGTCATAGTATAGTATGGCGAAAAATTTCATGTAAAAACATCACAGTTTAGTCTGGCGAAAAATTTCATGCTTAACGTCATAGTTTAGTATTTTGAAAAATTTCATGCAAAAATATCATAGTATAGTATGGTGAAAAATTTCATGGAAAAACGTCATAGTATAGTATGCTGATAAATTTAATGCAACAACATCATAGTATAGTATGGCGAAAAAATTTCATGCTATACGTCATAGTTCAGTATTTTGACAAATTTGACAATTTTGACAAACGTCAGGTGGTATAAGGCGTTGGTGGTATAGTGGTTAGCATAGCTGCCTTCCAAGCAGTTGCCCCGTGTTCGATTCCCGGCCAACGCATCTCTTCAGAGGGTGGCAGTAGCATGGACAACGAGCTGAGTGTGAACTGGTAGCTTGAAAGGTGCCTGTTTACCTCTTGGGCACTGCCGAGGTGCCCCTGGGCAAGGCACCAAACCCCCAACTGCTCCGGGCGCTAGTCAGGAGGCTTCTCTCCATTAATTCATGTATATGGGTCCTGTTTGTGCATGTATCTGTTTCAGGTCTGTGTGTACTACGTGAAAAATTAACAACAGAGTGTAAAATTTGATTTTAATGAAGGTTCATCTTCTTCTTCTTCTTCTTCATAGTATAATATGTCGATAAATTTCATATATTTCATGCAAAAACATCTTAATTTAGTATGTCGACAAATTTCATGCAAAAATGTTATAGTATAGTATGGGGAAAATTTCTTTGGAAAAACGTCATAGTATAGTATGTCAAAAAATTTCATGCAAAAACGTCTTAGTTAAGTATGTCGACAAATTTCATGCGATAATGTCATCGTATAGTGTGGAGAAAAATTTCATGCTAAACGTCATAGTTTAGTATTTCGACAATTGTCATGCAAAAACGTCTGTGTAGTATGTCAAAAAAATTTTATGCAACATCATAGTATAGTATGGTGAAAAATTTTGTGCCAAAAAGTCATAGTATATTATGTTGAAAAATTTCATCCAAAAATTCATGGTATAGTATGTCAAAAAATTTCATGCTGAACGTCATAGTATAATATGTCAAAAAATTTCATGCAAAAATGTCATAGTATAGTATGTTGATAAATTTTATGCAAAAACGTCATAGTTTAGCATGGCAAAAAATTCATACTAAACGTCATAGTTTAGTATTTCGACAATTTTCATGCAAAAATGTCATAGTATAGTGTGTCGAAAAATTTTATGGAAAAACGTCATAGTATAGAATGGCGAAAAATTTCATGTAAAAACGTCACAGTTTAGTATGGGGAAAAATTTCATGCTTAACGTCATAGTTTAGTATGTCAAAAAATTTCATGCAAAAATGTCATAGTATAGTATGTCGAAAATTTCATGGAAAAACGTCATAGTATAGTATGTTGATAAATTTTATGCAACAACATCACAGTATAGTATGGCGAAAAATTTCATGGAAAAACGTCATAGTATAGTATGTCAAAAAATTTCATGCAAAACGTCATAGTATAGTATGCTGATAAATTTAATGCAACAACATCATAGTATAGTATGGCGAAAAAATTTCATGCTATACGTCATAGTTTAGTTCTGGCAAAAGTTGAATCGAAGGCAACTGGACTTAGATTTGTCCCTGAAGACGTTTCGCCCCTTATCCAAGTGGCTTCATCAGTTCGAACGCTGCAGTCTGACTAGTCCCCACTAGTCTGACTTTAGTATTTTGACAAATTTGACAATTTTGACAAACGTCAGCTGGTATAAGGAGTTGGTGGTATAGTGGTTAGCATAGCTGCCTTCCAAGCAGTTGCCCGGGGTTCGATTCCCGGTCAACGCATCTCTATAGAGGGTGGCAGTAGCATGGACAACGAACTGAGTGTGAACTGTTAGCTTGAAAGGTGCCTGTTTACCTCTTGGGCACTGCCGAGGTGCCCCTGAGCAAGGCACCAAACCCCCAACTGCTCCGGGCGCTAGTCAGGAGGCTTCTCTCCATTAATTCATGTGTATGGGTCCTGTTTGTGCATGTATCTGTTTCAGGTCTGTGTGTACTACGTGAAAAATTAACAACAGAGTGTAAAAATTGAATTTCCCTCCGGGATATTAATAAAGGTTCATCTTCTTCTTCTTCTTCATAGTATAGTATGGCGATAAATTTCATAAATTTCATGCAAAAACATCTTAATTTAGTATGTCGACAAATTTCATGCAAAAATGTCATAGTATAGTATGTCGAAAAATTTCATGCAAAAATGTCATAGTATAGTATGGCGAAAAATTTCTTGGAAAAACGTCAGTGTAGTATGTCAAAAAATTTTACGCAAAAATGTCATAGTATGGCATGGAGAAAAATTTCATGCTAAACGGTACAGTTTAGTATGTTGACAATTTTCATGTTAAAATGTCGTAGTATAGAATGTCAAAAAATTTAATGAAAAACACGATCGACTTCATGCAAAAACGTCATAGTATAGTGTGGAGAAAAATTTCATGCTAAATGTCATAATTTAGTATTTCGACAATTTTCATGCAAAAACGTCATAGTGTAGTATGTCAAAAAAAAAAAATTGCAACAACATCATAGTATAGTATGGCGAAAAATTTTGTGCCAAAAAGTCATAGTATAGTATGTTGAAAAATTTCATGCAAAATCTTCATAGTGTAGTATGTTGAAAAATTTCATGTAAAAAAGTCATAGTATAGTATGTGGATAAATTTTATGGAAAAACATCTTAATTTAGTATGTCGATAAATTTCATGCAAAATCGTCATAGTATAGTATGGCGAGAAATTTCATGCCATACGTCACAGTTTAGTATGTCAACAATTTTCATGTTAAATCGTGATAGTATAGAATGTCGAAAAATATTATGAAAAACATCATCAATTTCATGCCAAAACGTCATAGTATAGTATGTCGATAAATTTCATAAATTTCATGCAAAAACATCTTAATTTAGTATTTCGACAATTTTCATGCAAAAACGTCAAAGTGTAATATGTCAAAAAAAAATTTGCAACAACATCATAGTATAGTATGGCGAAAAATTTTGTGCCAAAAAGTCATAGTTTGGTATGTCGACAAATTTCATGCAAAAACATCATAGTATGTATGGCAAAAAATTTCATGCTTAAAGTCATAATTTAGCATGTCGATAAATTTCATGCGAAAATGTCATAGTGTAGTATGTCGATAAATTTCATGCAAAATCGTCATAGTTTAGTATGTCGACAAATTTCATGCAAAAATGTCATAGTATAGTATGTCGATAAATTTCATGCAAAATCGTCATAGTTTGGTATGTCGACAAATTTCATGCAAAAATGTCATAGTATAGTATGTCGAAAAATTTCATGCTATACGTCATAGTTTAGTATTTTGAAAAATTTCATGCTTAACGTCATAGTATAATATGTCAAAAAATTTCATGGAAAAACGTCATAGTATGTATGGCGAAAAATTTCATGCTGAACGTCATAGTATAATATGTCAAAAAAAATTCATGCAAAAATGTCAGAGTATAGTATGTTGATAAATTTTATGCAAAAACGTCATCGTTTAGCATGACGAAAAATTTCATGCTAAACGTCATAGTTTAGTATTTCGCCAATTTTCATGCAAAAATGTCATAGTATAGTGTGTCGAAAAATTTTATGGAAAAACGTCATAGTATAGTATGGCGAAAAATTTCATGTAAAAACGTCACAGTTTAGTATGTTGACAATTTTCATGTTAAATCGTCACAGTAGAGAATGTCCAAATATTTAATGAAAAACGTCATCAATTTCATGCAATCACATCAGCTGGCATAAGGCGTTGGTGGTATAGTGGTTAGCATAGCTGCCTTCCAAGCAGTTGACCCGGGTTCGATTCCCGGCCAACGCATCTCTTTAGAGGGTGGCAGTAGTGTCATTAGTTGGCTTGGAATCGGAGGGTCACCGGTTCAAGTCCTACCATGGACAACGAACTGAGGGTGAACTGGTAGCTTGAGAAGTGCCAGTTTACCTCTTGGGCACTGCCGAGGTGCCCCTGGGCAAGGCACCAAACCCCCAACTGCTCCGGGCACTAGTCAGAGGCTTCTCTCCATTAATGCATGTATATGGATCCTGTTTGTGCATGTATGTATTTCAGGTCTGTGTGTACTACGTGAAAAATTAACAACAGAGTGAAAAATTTGAATTTAATAAAGGTTCATCTTTTTCTTCTTCTTCTTCTTCTTCTTCTTCATAGTATAATATGTCGATAAATTTCATAAATTACATGCAAAAACATCTTAATTTAGTATGTCGACTAATTTCATGAAAAAATATTATAGTATAGTATGTCGAAAAATTTCATGCAAAAACGCAATAGTATAGTATGGCGAAAAATTACATGCTATACGTCATAGTTTAGTATTTCGACAATTTTCATGCAAAAATGTCATAATATAGTACGTCGAAAAATTTCATGGAAAAACGTCATAGTATAGTATGTCAAAAAATTTCATGCAAAAACGTCTTGGTTAAGTATGTCGACAAATTTCATGCAATAATGTCATAGTATAGTATGGCGACAAATTTCATGCAAAAACGTCACAGTTTAGTATGGCGAAAAATTTCATGCTTAACGTCATAGTATAGTATATCAAAAGATTTCATGCAAAAATGTCATAATATAGTATGTCGAAAAATTTCATGGAAAAACGTCATAGTATATTATGCTGATAATTTTAATGCAACAACATCATAGTATAGTATGGCGAAAAATTTCATGCTATACGTCATAGTTTAGTATTTTGACAAATTTCATGCAAAAATGTCATAGTATAGTATGTCGAAAAATTTCATGGAAAAACGTCATAGTATAGTATGTTGATAAATTTTATGCAACAACATCACAGTATAGTATGGCGAAAAATTTCATGGAAAAACGTCATAGTATAGTATGTCAAAAAATTTCATGCAAAACGTCATAGTATAGTATGCTGATAAATTTAATGCAGCAACATCATAGTATAGTATGGCGAAAAAATTTTGTGCTATACGTCATAGTTTAGTATTTTGACAAATTTCATGCAAAAATGTCATAATATAGTATGGCGAAAAATTTCATGGAAAAACGTCATAGTATAGTATGGCGAAAAATTTCATGTAAAAACGTCATAGTTTAGTATGTCGACAATTTTCATGTTAAATCGTCACAGTAGAGAATGTCCACATATTTAATGAAAAACGTCATCAATTTCATGCAATCACGTCAGCTGGTATAAGGCGTTGGTGGTATAGTGGTTAGCATAGCTGCCTTCCAAGCAGTTGACCCGGGTTCGATTCCCGGCCAACGCATCTCTTTAGAGGGTGGCAGTAGTGTCATTAGTTGGCTTGGAATCGGAGGGTCACCGGTTCAAGTCCTACCATGGACAACGAACTGAGGATGAACTGGTAGCTTGAGAGGTGCCTGTTTACCTCTTGGGCACTGCCGAGGTGCCCCTGGGCAAGGCACCAAACCCCCAACTGCTCCGGGCTCTCTCCATTAATTCATGTATATGGGTCCTGTTTGTGCATGTATGTATTTCAGGTCTGTGTGTACTACGTGAAAAATTAACAACAGAGTGTAAAAATTGAATTTCCCTCCGGGATATTAATAAAGGTTCATCTTCTTCTTCTTCTTCATAGTATAGTATGGCGATAAATTTCATAAATTTCATGCAAAAACATCTTAATTTAGTATGTCGACAAATTTCATGCAAAAATGTCATAGTATAGTATGTCGAAAAATTTCATGCAAAAATGTCATAGTATAGTATGGCGAAAAATTTCTTGGAAAAACGTCAGTGTAGTATGTCAAAAAATTTTACGCAAAAATGTCATAGTATGGCATGGAGAAAAATTTCATGCTAAACGGTACAGTTTAGTATGTTGACAATTTTCATGTTAAAATGTCGTA
The DNA here is from genome assembly GCA_947000775.1 of Pterois miles. Classification (NCBI taxonomy): domain Eukaryota; kingdom Metazoa; phylum Chordata; class Actinopteri; order Perciformes; family Scorpaenidae; genus Pterois; species Pterois miles. Next base: position 22,636 of record CAMQGK010000497.1, on the reverse strand, counting down.
GTATAGAATGTCAAAAAATTTAATGAAAAACACGATCGACTTCATGCAAAAACGTCATAGTATAGTGTGGAGAAAAATTTCATGCTAAATGTCATAATTTAGTATTTCGACAATTTTCATGCAAAAACGTCATAGTGTAGTATGTCAAAAAAAAAAAATTGCAACAACATCATAGTATAGTATGGCGAAAAATTTTGTGCCAAAAAGTCATAGTATAGTATGTTGAAAAATTTCATGCAAAATCTTCATAGTGTAGTATGTTGAAAAATTTCATGTAAAAAAGTCATAGTATAGTATGTGGATAAATTTTATGGAAAAACATCTTAATTTAGTATGTCGATAAATTTCATGCAAAATCGTCATAGTATAGTATGGCGAGAAATTTCATGCCATACGTCACAGTTTAGTATGTCAACAATTTTCATGTTAAATCGTGATAGTATAGAATGTCGAAAAATATTATGAAAAACATCATCAATTTCATGCCAAAACGTCATAGTATAGTATGTCGATAAATTTCATAAATTTCATGCAAAAACATCTTAATTTAGTATTTCGACAATTTTCATGCAAAAACGTCAAAGTGTAATATGTCAAAAAAAAATTTGCAACAACATCATAGTATAGTATGGCGAAAAATTTTGTGCCAAAAAGTCATAGTTTGGTATGTCGACAAATTTCATGCAAAAACATCATAGTATGTATGGCAAAAAATGTCATGCTTAAAGTCATAATTTAGCATGTCGATAAATTTCATGCGAAAATGTCATAGTGTAGTATGTCGATAAATTTCATGCAAAATCGTCATAGTTTAGTATGTCGACAAATTTCATGCAAAAATGTCATAGTATAGTATGTCGATAAATTTCATGCAAAATCGTCATAGTTTGGTATGTCGACAAATTTCATGCAAAAATGTCATAGTATAGTATGTCGAAAAATTTCATGCTATACATCATAGTTTAGTATTTTGAAAAATTTCATGCTTAACGTCATAGTATAATATGTCAAAAAATTTCATGGAAAAACGTCATAGTATGTATGGCGAAAAATTTCATGCTGAACGTCATAGTATAATATGTCAAAAAAATTCATGCAAAAATGTCAGAGTATAGTATGTTGATAAATTTTATGCAAAAACGTCATCGTTTAGCATGGCGAAAAATTTCATGCTAAACGTCATAGTTTAGTATTTCGCCAATTTTCATGCAAAAATGTCATAGTATAGTGTGTCGAAAAATTTTATGGAAAAACGTCATAGTATAGTATGGCGAAAAATTTCATGTAAAAACGTCACAGTTTAGTATGTTGACAATTTTCATGTTAAATCGTCACAGTAGAGAATGTCCAAATATTTAATGAAAAACGTCATCAATTTCATGCAATCACATCAGCTGGCATAAGGCGTTGGTGGTATAGTGGTTAGCATAGCTGCCTTCCAAGCAGTTGACCCGGGTTCGATTCCCGGCCAACGCATCTCTTTAGAGGGTGGCAGTAGTGTCATTAGTTGGCTTGGAATCGGAGGGTCACCGGTTCAAGTCCTACCATGGACAACGAACTGAGGATGAACTGGTAGCTTGAGAGGTGCCTGTTTACCTCTTGGGCACTGCCGAGGTGCCCCTGGGCAAGGCACCAAACCCCCAACTGCTCCGGGCTCTCTCCATTAATTCATGTATATGGGTCCTGTTTGTGCATGTATGTATTTCAGGTCTGTGTGTACTACGTGAAAAATTAACAACAGAGTGTAAAAATTGAATTTCCCTCCGGGATATTAATAAAGGTTCATCTTCTTCTTCTTCTTCATAGTATAGTATGGCGATAAATTTCATAAATTTCATGCAAAAACATCTTAATTTAGTATGTCGACAAATTTCATGCAAAAATGTCATAGTATAGTATGTCGAAAAATTTCATGCAAAAATGTCATAGTATAGTATGGCGAAAAATTTCTTGGAAAAACGTCAGTGTAGTATGTCAAAAAATTTTACGCAAAAATGTCATAGTATGGCATGGAGAAAAATTTCATGCTAAACGGTACAGTTTAGTATGTTGACAATTTTCATGTTAAAATGTCGTAGTATAGAATGTCAAAAAATTTAATGAAAAACACGATCGACTTCATGCAAAAACGTCATAGTATAGTGTGGAGAAAAATTTCATGCTAAATGTCATAATTTAGTATTTCGACAATTTTCATGCAAAAACGTCATAGTGTAGTATGTCAAAAAAAAAAAAATTGCAACAACATCATAGTATAGTATGGCGAAAAATTTTGTGCCAAAAAGTCAAAGTATAGTATGTTGAAAAATTTCATGCAAAATCTTCATAGTGTAGTATGTTGAAAAATTTCATGTAAAAAAGTCATAGTATAGTATGTGGATAAATTTTATGGAAAAACATCTTAATTTAGTATGTCGATAAATTTCATGCAAAATCGTCATAGTATAGTATGGCGAGAAATTTCATGCCATACGTCACAGTTTAGTATGTCAACAATTTTCATGTTAAATCGTGATAGTATAGAATGTCGAAAAATATTATGAAAAACATCATCAATTTCATGCCAAAACGTCATAGTATAGTATGTCGATAAATTTCATAAATTTCATGCAAAAACATCTTAATTTAGTATTTCGACAATTTTCATGCAAAAACGTCAAAGTGTAATATGTCAAAAAAAAATTTGCAACAACATCATAGTATAGTATGGCGAAAAATTTTGTGCCAAAAAGTCATAGTTTGGTATGTCGACAAATTTCATGCAAAAACATCATAGTATGTATGGCAAAAAATTTCATGCTTAAAGTCATAATTTAGCATGTCGATAAATTTCATGCGAAAATGTCATAGTGTAGTATGTCGATAAATTTCATGCAAAATCGTCATAGTTTAGTATGTCGACAAATTTCATGCAAAAATGTCATAGTATAGTATGTCGATAAATTTCATGCAAAATCGTCATAGTTTGGTATGTCGACAAATTTCATGCAAAAATGTCATAGTATAGTATGTCGAAAAATTTCATGCTATACATCATAGTTTAGTATTTTGAAAAATTTCATGCTTAACGTCATAGTATAATATGTCAAAAAATTTCATGGAAAAACGTCATAGTATGTATGGCGAAAAATTTCATGCTGAACGTCATAGTATAATATGTCAAAAAAATTCATGCAAAAATGTCAGAGTATAGTATGTTGATAAATTTTATGCAAAAACGTCATCGTTTAGCATGGCGAAAAATTTCATGCTAAACGTCATAGTTTAGTATTTCGCCAATTTTCATGCAAAAATGTCATAGTATAGTGTGTCGAAAAATTTTATGGAAAAACGTCATAGTATAGTATGGCGAAAAATTTCATGTAAAAACGTCATAGTTTAGTATGTCGACAATTTTCATGTTAAATCGTCACAGTAGAGAATGTCCAAATATTTAATGAAAAACGTCATCAATTTCATGCAATCACGTCAGCTGGTATAAGGCGTTGGTGGTATAGTGGTTAGCATAGCTGCCTTCCAAGCAGTTGACCCGGGTTCGATTCCCGGCCAACGCATCTCTTTAGAGGGTGGCAGTAGTGTCATTAGTTGGCTTGGAATCGGAGGGTCACCGGTTCAAGTCCTACCATGGACAACGAACTGAGGATGAACTGGTAGCTTGAGAGGTGCCTGTTTACCTCTTGGGCACTGCCGAGGTGCCCTGGGCAAGGCACCAAACCCCCAACTGCTCCGGGCTCTCTCCATTAATTCATGTATATGGGTCCTGTTTGTGCATGTATGTATTTCAGGTCTGTGTGTACTACGTGAAAAATTAACAACAGAGTGTAAAAATTGAATTTCCCTCCGGGATATTAATAAAGGTTCATCTTCTTCTTCTTCTTCATAGTATAGTATGGCGATAAATTTCATAAATTTCATGCAAAAACATCTTAATTTAGTATGTCGACAAATTTCATGCAAAAATGTCATAGTATAGTATGTCGAAAAATTTCATGCAAAAATGTCATAGTATAGTATGGCGAAAAATTTCTTGGAAAAACGTCAGTGTAGTATGTCAAAAAATTTTACGCAAAAATGTCATAGTATGGCATGGAGAAAAATTTCATGCTAAACGGTACAGTTTAGTATGTTGACAATTTTCATGTTAAAATGTCGTAGTATAGAATGTCAAAAAATTTAATGAAAAACACGATCGACTTCATGCAAAAACGTCATAGTATAGTGTGGAGAAAAATTTCATGCTAAATGTCATAATTTAGTATTTCGACAATTTTCATGCAAAAACGTCATAGTGTAGTATGTCAAAAAAAAAAAAATTGCAACAACATCATAGTATAGTATGGCGAAAAATTTTGTGCCAAAAAGTCAAAGTATAGTATGTTGAAAAATTTCATGCAAAATCTTCATAGTGTAGTATGTTGAAAAATTTCATGTAAAAAAGTCATAGTATAGTATGTGGATAAATTTTATGGAAAAACATCTTAATTTAGTATGTCGATAAATTTCATGCAAAATCGTCATAGTATAGTATGGCGAGAAATTTCATGCCATACGTCACAGTTTAGTATGTCAACAATTTTCATGTTAAATCGTGATAGTATAGAATGTCGAAAAATATTATGAAAAACATCATCAATTTCATGCCAAAACGTCATAGTATAGTATGTCGATAAATTTCATAAATTTCATGCAAAAACATCTTAATTTAGTATTTCGACAATTTTCATGCAAAAACGTCAAAGTGTAATATGTCAAAAAAAAATTTGCAACAACATCATAGTATAGTATGGCGAAAAATTTTGTGCCAAAAAGTCATAGTTTGGTATGTCGACAAATTTCATGCAAAAACATCATAGTATGTATGGCAAAAAATTTCATGCTTAAAGTCATAATTTAGCATGTCGATAAATTTCATGCGAAAATGTCATAGTGTAGTATGTCGATAAATTTCATGCAAAATCGTCATAGTTTAGTATGTCGACAAATTTCATGCAAAAATGTCATAGTATAGTATGTCGATAAATTTCATGCAAAATCGTCATAGTTTGGTATGTCGACAAATTTCATGCAAAAATGTCATAGTATAGTATGTCGAAAAATTTCATGCTATACATCATAGTTTAGTATTTTGAAAAATTTCATGCTTAACGTCATAGTATAATATGTCAAAAAATTTCATGGAAAAACGTCATAGTATGTATGGCGAAAAATTTCATGCTGAACGTCATAGTATAATATGTCAAAAAAATTCATGCAAAAATGTCAGAGTATAGTATGTTGATAAATTTTATGCAAAAACGTCATCGTTTAGCATGGCGAAAAATTTCATGCTAAACGTCATAGTTTAGTATTTCGCCAATTTTCATGCAAAAATGTCATAGTATAGTGTGTCGAAAAATTTTATGGAAAAACGTCATAGTATAGTATGGCGAAAAATTTCATGTAAAAACGTCACAGTTTAGTATGTTGACAATTTTCATGTTAAATCGTCACAGTAGAGAATGTCCAAATATTTAATGAAAAACGTCATCAATTTCATGCAATCACATCAGCTGGCATAAGGCGTTGGTGGTATAGTGGTTAGCATAGCTGCCTTCCAAGCAGTTGACCCGGCTTCGATTCCCGGCCAACGCATCTCTTTAGAGGGTGGCAGTAGTGTCATTAGTTGGCTTGGAATCGGAGGGTCACCGGTTCAAGTCCTACCATGGACAACGAACTGAGGGTGAACTGGTAGCTTGAGAAGTGCCAGTTTACCTCTTGGGCACTGCCGAGGTGCCCCTGGGCGAGGCACCAAACCCCCAACTGCTCCGGGCACTAGTCAGGAGGCTTCTCTCCATTAATGCATGTATATGGATCCTGTTTGTGCATGTATGTATTTCAGGTCTGTGTGTACTACGTGAAAAATTAACAACAGAGTGTAAAATTTGAATTTAATAAAGGTTCGTCTTTTTCTTCTTCTTCTTCTTCTTCTTCATAGTATAATATGTCGATAAATTTTATAAATTACATGCAAAAACATCTTAATTTAGTATGTCGACTAATTTCATGAAAAAATATTATAGTATAGTGTGTCGAAAAATTTCATGCAAAAACGCAATAGTATAGTATGGCGAAAAATTACATGCTATACGTCATAGTTTAGTATTTCGACAATTTTCATGCAAAAATGTCATAATATAGTACGTCGAAAAATTTCATGGAAAAACGTCATAGTATAGTATGTCAAAAAATTTCATGCTGAACGTCATAGTATAATATGTCAAAAAAATTCATGCAAAAATGTCAGAGTATAGTATGTTGATAAATTTTATGCAAAAACGTCATCGTTTAGCATGACGAAAAATTTCATGCTAAACGTCATAGTTTAGTATTTCGCCAATTTTCATGCAAAAATGTCATAGTATAGTGTGTCGAAAAATTTTATGGAAAAACGTCATAGTATAGTATGGCGAAAAAATTTCATGTAAAAACGTCACAGTTTAGTATGTTGACAATTTTCATGTTAAATCGTCACAGTAGAGAATGTCCAAATATTTAATGAAAAACGTCATCAATTTCATGCAATCACATCAGCTGGCATAAGGCGTTGGTGGTATAGTGGTTAGCATAGCTGCCTTCCAAGCAGTTAACCCGGGTTCGATTCCCGGCCAACGCATCTCTTTAGAGGGTGGCAGTAGTGTCATTAGTTGGCTTGGAATCGGAGGGTCACCGGTTCAAGTCCTACCATGGACAACGAACTGAGGGTGAACTGGTAGCTTGAGAAGTGCCAGTTTACCTCTTGGGCACTGCCGAGGTGCCCCTGGGCAAGGCACCAAACCCCCAACTGCTCCGGGCACTAGTCAGGAGGCTTCTCTCCATTAATGCATGTATATGGATCCTGTTTGTGCATGTATGTATTTCAGGTCTGTGTGTACTACGTGAAAAATTAACAACAGAGTGAAAAATTTGAATTTAATAAAGGTTCATCTTTTTCTTCTTCTTCTTCTTCTTCTTCTTCATAGTATAATATGTCGATAAATTTCATAAATTACATGCAAAAACATCTTAATTTAGTATGTCGACTAATTTCATGAAAAAATATTATAGTATAGTATGTCGAAAAATTTCATGCAAAAACGCAATAGTATAGTATGGCGAAAAATTACATGCTATACGTCATAGTTTAGTATTTCGACAATTTTCATGCAAAAATGTCATAATATAGTACGTCGAAAAATTTCATGGAAAAACGTCATAGTATAGTATGTCAAAAAATTTCATGCAAAAACGTCTTGGTTAAGTATGTCGACAAATTTCATGCAATAATGTCATAGTATAGTATGGCGACAAATTTCATGCAAAAACGTCACAGTTTAGTATGGCGAAAAATTTCATGCTTAACGTCATAGTATAGTATATCAAAAGATTTCATGCAAAAATGTCATAATATAGTATGTCGAAAAATTTCATGGAAAAACGTCATAGTATATTATGCTGATAATTTTAATGCAACAACATCATAGTATAGTATGGCGAAAAATTTCATGCTATACGTCATAGTTTAGTATTTTGACAAATTTCATGCAAAAATGTCATAGTATAGTATGTCGAAAAATTTCATGGAAAAACGTCATAGTATAGTATGTTGATAAATTTTATGCAACAACATCACAGTACAGTATGGCGAAAAATTTCATGGAAAAACGTCATAGTATAGTATGTTGATAAATTTTATGCAACAACATCACAGTATAGTATGTCGAAAAATTTCATGGAAAAACGTCATAGTATATTATGCTGATAATTTTAATGCAACAACATCATAGTATAGTATGGCGAAAAATTTCATGCTATACGTCATAGTTTAGTATTTTGACAAATTTCATGCAAAAATGTCATAGTATAGTATGTCGAAAAATTTCATGGAAAAACGTCATAGTATAGTATGTTGATAAATTTTATGCAACAACATCACAGTATAGTATGGCGAAAAATTTCATGGAAAAACGTCATAGTATAGTATGTCAAAAAATTTCATGCAAAACGTCATAGTATAGTACGCTGATAAATTTAATGCAGCAACATCATAGTATAGTATGGCGAAAAAATTTTGTGCTATACGTCATAGTTTAGTATTTTGACAAATTTCATGCAAAAATGTCATAATATAGTATGGCGAAAAATTTCATGGAAAAACGTCATAGTATAGTATGGCGAAAAATTTCATGTAAAAACGTCATAGTTTAGTATGTCGACAATTTTCATGTTAAATCGTCACAGTAGAGAATGTCCAAATATTTAATGAAAAACGTCATCAATTTCATGCAATCACGTCAGCTGGTATAAGGCGTTGGTGGTATAGTGGTTAGCATAGCTGCCTTCCAAGCAGTTGACCCGGGTTCGATTCCCGGCCAACGCATCTCTTTAGAGGGTGGCAGTAGTGTCATTAGTTGGCTTGGAATCGGAGGGTCACCGGTTCAAGTCCTACCATGGACAACGAACTGAGGATGAACTGGTAGCTTGAGAGGTGCCTGTTTACCTCTTGGGCACTGCCGAGGTGCCCCTGGGCAAGGCACCAAACCCCCAACTGCTCCGGGCGCTAGTCAGGAGGCTTCTCTCCATTAATTCATGTATATGGGTCCTGTTTGTGCATGTATGTATTTCAGGTCTGTGTGTACTACGTGAAAAATTAACAACAGAGTGTAAAAATTGAATTTCCCTCCGGGATATTAATAAAGGTTCATCTTCTTCTTCTTCTTCATAGTATAGTATGGCGATAAATTTCATAAATTTCATGCAAAAACATCTTAATTTAGTATGTCGACAAATTTCATGCAAAAATGTCATAGTATAGTATGTCGAAAAATTTCATGCAAAAATGTCATAGTATAGTATGGCGAAAAATTTCTTGGAAAAACGTCAGTGTAGTATGTCAAAAAATTTTACGCAAAAATGTCATAGTATGGCATGGAGAAAAATTTCATGCTAAACGGTACAGTTTAGTATGTTGACAATTTTCATGTTAAAATGTCGTAGTATAGAATGTCAAAAAATTTAATGAAAAACACGATCGACTTCATGCAAAAACGTCATAGTATAGTGTGGAGAAAAATTTCATGCTAAATGTCATAATTTAGTATTTCGACAATTTTCATGCAAAAACGTCATAGTGTAGTATGTCAAAAAAAAAAAAATTGCAACAACATCATAGTATAGTATGGCGAAAAATTTTGTGCCAAAAAGTCAAAGTATAGTATGTTGAAAAATTTCATGCAAAATCTTCATAGTGTAGTATGTTGAAAAATTTCATGTAAAAAAGTCATAGTATAGTATGTGGATAAATTTTATGGAAAAACATCTTAATTTAGTATGTCGATAAATTTCATGCAAAATCGTCATAGTATAGTATGGCGAGAAATTTCATGCCATACGTCACAGTTTAGTATGTCAACAATTTTCATGTTAAATCGTGATAGTATAGAATGTCGAAAAATATTATGAAAAACATCATCAATTTCATGCCAAAACGTCATAGTATAGTATGTCGATAAATTTCATAAATTTCATGCAAAAACATCTTAATTTAGTATTTCGACAATTTTCATGCAAAAACGTCAAAGTGTAATATGTCAAAAAAAAATTTGCAACAACATCATAGTATAGTATGGCGAAAAATTTTGTGCCAAAAAGTCATAGTTTGGTATGTCGACAAATTTCATGCAAAAACATCATAGTATGTATGGCAAAAAATTTCATGCTTAAAGTCATAATTTAGCATGTCGATAAATTTCATGCGAAAATGTCATAGTGTAGTATGTCGATAAATTTCATGCAAAATCGTCATAGTTTAGTATGTCGACAAATTTCATGCAAAAATGTCATAGTATAGTATGTCGATAAATTTCATGCAAAATCGTCATAGTTTGGTATGTCGACAAATTTCATGCAAAAATGTCATAGTATAGTATGTCGAAAAATTTCATGCTATACATCATAGTTTAGTATTTTGAAAAATTTCATGCTTAACGTCATAGTATAATATGTCAAAAAATTCATGCAAAAATGTCAGAGTATAGTAATGTTGATAAATTTTATGCAAAAACGTCATCGTTTAGCATGGCGAAAAATTTCATGCTAAACGTCATAGTTTAGTATTTCGCCAATTTTCATGCAAAAATGTCATAGTATAGTGTGTCGAAAAATTTTATGGAAAAACGTCATAGTATAGTATGGCGAAAAATTTCATGTAAAAACGTCACAGTTTAGTATGTTGACAATTTTCATGTTAAATCGTCACAGTAGAGAATGTCCAAATATTTAATGAAAAACGTCATCAATTTCATGCAATCACATCAGCTGGCATAAGGCGTTGGTGGTATAGTGGTTAGCATAGCTGCCTTCCAAGCAGTTGACCCGGCTTCGATTCCCGGCCAACGCATCTCTTTAGAGGGTGGCAGTAGTGTCATTAGTTGGCTTGGAATCGGAGGGTCACCGGTTCAAGTCCTACCATGGACAACGAACTGAGGGTGAACTGGTAGCTTGAGAAGTGCCAGTTTACCTCTTGGGCACTGCCGAGGTGCCCCTGGGCAAGGCACCAAACCCCCAACTGCTCCGGGCACTAGTCAGGAGGCTTCTCTCCATTAATGCATGTATATGGATCCTGTTTGTGCATGTATGTATTTCAGGTCTGTGTGTACTACGTGAAAAATTAACAACAGAGTGTAAAATTTGAATTTAATAAAGGTTCGTCTTTTTCTTCTTCTTCTTCTTCTTCTTCATAGTATAATATGTCGATAAATTTTATAAATTACATGCAAAAACATCTTAATTTAGTATGTCGACTAATTTCATGAAAAAATATTATAGTATAGTGTGTCGAAAAATTTCATGCAAAAACGCAATAGTATAGTATGGCGAAAAATTACATGCTATACGTCATAGTTTAGTATTTCGACAATTTTCATGCAAAAATGTCATAATATAGTACGTCGAAAAATTTCATGGAAAAACGTCATAGTATAGTATGTCAAAAAATTTCATGCAAAAACGTCTTGGTTAAGTATGTCGACAAATTTCATGCAATAATGTCATAGTATAGTATGGCGACAAATTTCATGCAAAAACGTCACAGTTTAGTATGGCGAAAAATTTCATGCTTAACGTCATAGTATAGTATATCAAAAGATTTCATGCAAAAATGTCATAATATAGTATGTCGAAAAATTTCATGGAAAAACGTCATAGTATATTATGCTGATAATTTTAATGCAACAACATCATAGTATAGTATGGCGAAAAATTTCATGCTATACGTCATAGTTTAGTATTTTGACAAATTTCATGCAAAAATGTCATAGTATAGTATGTCGAAAAATTTCATGGAAAAACGTCATAGTATAGTATGTTGATAAATTTTATGCAACAACATCACAGTACAGTATGGCGAAAAATTTCATGGAAAAACGTCATAGTATAGTATGTTGATAAATTTTATGCAACAACATCACAGTATAGTATGTCGAAAAATTTCATGGAAAAACGTCATAGTATATTATGCTGATAATTTTAATGCAACAACATCATAGTATAGTATGGCGAAAAATTTCATGCTATACGTCATAGTTTAGTATTTTGACAAATTTCATGCAAAAATGTCATAGTATAGTATGTCGAAAAATTTCATGGAAAAACGTCATAGTATAGTATGTTGATAAATTTTATGCAACAACATCACAGTATAGTATGGCGAAAAATATCATGGAAAAACGTCATAGTATAGTATGTCAAAAAATTTCATGCAAAACGTCATAGTATAGTACGCTGATAAATTTAATGCAGCAACATCATAGTATAGTATGGCGAAAAAATTTTGTGCTATACGTCAGTTTAGTATTTTGACAAATTTCATGCAAAAATATCATAATATAGTATGGCGAAAAATTTCATGGAAAAACGTCATAGTATAGTATGGCGAAAAATTTCATGTAAAAACGTCATAGTTTAGTATGTCGACAATTTTCATGTTAAATCGTCACAGTAGAGAATGTCCAAATATTTAATGAAAAACGTCATCAATTTCATGCAATCACGTCAGCTGGTATAAGGCGTTGGTGGTATAGTGGTTAGCATAGCTGCCTTCCAAGCAGTTGACCCGGGTTCGATTCCCGGCCAACGCATCTCTTTAGAGGGTGGCAGTAGTGTCATTAGTTGGCTTGGAATCGGAGGGTCACCGGTTCAAGTCCTACCATGGACAACGAACTGAGGATGAACTGGTAGCTTGAGAGGTGCCTGTTTACCTCTTGGGCACTGCCGAGGTGCCCCTGGGCAAGGCACCAAACCCCCAACTGCTCCGGGCGCTAGTCAGGAGGCTTCTCTCCATTAATTCATGTATATGGGTCCTGTTTGTGCATGTATGTATTTCAGGTCTGTGTGTACTACGTGAAAAATTAACAACAGAGTGTAAAAATTGAATTTCCCTCCGGGATATTAATAAAGGTTCATCTTCTTCTTCTTCTTCATAGTATAGTATGGCGATAAATTTCATAAATTTCATGCAAAAACATCTTAATTTAGTATGTCGACAAATTTCATGCAAAAATGTCATAGTATAGTATGTCGAAAAATTTCATGCAAAAATGTCATAGTATAGTATGGCGAAAAATTTCTTGGAAAAACGTCAGTGTAGTATGTCAAAAAATTTTACGCAAAAATGTCATAGTATGGCATGGAGAAAAATTTCATGCTAAACGGTACAGTTTAGTATGTTGACAATTTTCATGTTAAAATGTCGTAGTATAGAATGTCAAAAAATTTAATGAAAAACACGATCGACTTCATGCAAAAACGTCATAGTATAGTGTGGAGAAAAATTTCATGCTAAATGTCATAATTTAGTATTTCGACAATTTTCATGCAAAAACGTCATAGTGTAGTATGTCAAAAAAAAAAAATTGCAACAACATCATAGTATAGTATGGCGAAAAATTTTGTGCCAAAAAGTCATAGTATAGTATGTTGAAAAATTTCATGCAAAATCTTCATAGTGTAGTATGTTGAAAAATTTCATGTAAAAAAGTCATAGTATAGTATGTGGATAAATTTTATGGAAAAACATCTTAATTTAGTATGTCGATAAATTTCATGCAAAATCGTCATAGTATAGTATGGCGAGAAATTTCATGCCATACGTCACAGTTTAGTATGTCAACAATTTTCATGTTAAATCGTGATAGTATAGAATGTCGAAAAATATTATGAAAAACATCATCAATTTCATGCCAAAACGTCATAGTATAGTATGTCGATAAATTTCATAAATTTCATGCAAAAACATCTTAATTTAGTATTTCGACAATTTTCATGCAAAAACGTCAAAGTGTAATATGTCAAAAAAAAATTTGCAACAACATCATAGTATAGTATGGCGAAAAATTTTGTGCCAAAAAGTCATAGTTTGGTATGTCGACAAATTTCATGCAAAAACATCATAGTATGTATGGCAAAAAATTTCATGCTTAAAGTCATAATTTAGCATGTCGATAAATTTCATGCGAAAATGTCATAGTGTAGTATGTCGATAAATTTCATGCAAAATCGTCATAGTTTAGTATGTCGACAAATTTCATGCAAAAATGTCATAGTATAGTATGTCGATAAATTTCATGCAAAAAATCGTCATAGTTTGGTATGTCGACAAATTTCATGCAAAAATGTCATAGTATAGTATGTCGAAAAATTTTATGCTATACGTCATAGTTTAGTATTTTGAAAAAATTTCATGCTTAACGTCATAGTATAATATGTCAAAAAATTTCATGGAAAAACGTCATAGTATGTATGGCGAAAAAATTTCATGCTGAACGTCATAGTATGTCAAAAAAATTCATGCAAAAATGTCAGAGTATAGTATGTTGATAAATTTTATGCAAAAACGTCATCGTTTAGCATGACGAAAAATTTCATGCTAAACGTCATAGTTTAGTATTTCGCCAATTTTCATGCAAAAATGTCATAGTATAGTGTGTCGAAAAATTTTATGGAAAAACGTCATAGTATAGTATGGCGAAAAATTTCATGTAAAAACGTCACAGTTTAGTATGTTGACAATTTTCATGTTAAATCGTCACAGTAGAGAATGTCCAAATATTTAATGAAAAACGTCATCAATTTCATGCAATCACATCAGCTGGCATAAGGCGTTGGTGGTATAGTGGTTAGCATAGCTGCCTTCCAAGCAGTTGACCCGGGTTCGATTCCCGGCCAACGCATCTCTTTAGAGGGTGGCAGTAGTGTCATTAGTTGGCTTGGAATCGGAGGGTCACCGGTTCAAGTCCTACCATGGACAACGAACTGAGGGTGAACTGGTAGCTTGAGAAGTGCCAGTTTACCTCTTGGGCACTGCCGAGGTGCCCCTGGGCAAGGCACCAAACCCCCAACTGCTCCGGGCACTAGTCAGGAGGCTTCTCTCCATTAATGCATGTATATGGATCCTGTTTGTGCATGTATGTATTTCAGGTCTGTGTGTACTACGTGAAAAATTAACAACAGAGTGTAAAATTTGAATTTAATAAAGGTTCATCTTTTTCTTCTTCTTCTTCTTCTTCTTCATAGTATAATATGTCGATAAATTTCATAAATTACATGCAAAAACATCTTAATTTAGTATGTTGACTAATTTCATGCAAAAATATTATAGTATAGTATGTCGAAAAATTTCATGCAAAAACGCAATAGTATAGTATGGCGAAAAATTACATGCTATACGTCATAGTTTAGTATTTCGACAATTTTCATGCAAAAATGTCATAATATAGTACGTCGAAAAATTTCATGGAAAAACGTCATAGTATAGTATGTCAAAAAATTTCATGCAAAAACGTCTTGGTTAAGTATGTCGACAAATTTCATGCAATAATGTCATAGTATAGTATGGCGACAAATTTCATGCAAAAACGTCACAGTTTAGTATGGCGAAAAATTTCATGCTTAACGTCATAGTATAGTATATCAAAAGATTTCATGCAAAAATGTCATAATATAGTATGTCGAAAAATTTCATGGAAAAACGTCATAGTATATTATGCTGATAATTTTAATGCAACAACATCATAGTATAGTATGGCGAAAAATTTCATGCTATACGTCATAGTTTAGTATTTTGACAAATTTCATGCAAAAATGTCATAGTATAGTATGTCGAAAAATTTCATGGAAAAACGTCATAGTATAGTATGTTGATAAATTTTATGCAACAACATCACAGTATAGTATGGCGAAAAATTTCATGGAAAAACGTCATAGTATAGTATGTCAAAAAATTTCATGCAAAACGTCATAGTATAGTATGCTGATAAATTTAATGCAGCAACATCATAGTATAGTATGGCGAAAAAATTTTGTGCTATACGTCATAGTTTAGTATTTTGACAAATTTCATGCAAAAATGTCATAATATAGTATGGCGAAAAATTTCATGGAAAAACGTCATAGTATAGTATGGCGAAAAATTTCATGTAAAAACGTCATAGTTTAGTATGTCGACAATTTTCATGTTAAATCGTCACAGTAGAGAATGTCCAAATATTTAATGAAAAACGTCATCAATTTCATGCAATCACGTCAGCTGGTATAAGGCGTTGGTGGTATAGTGGTTAGCATAGCTGCCTTCCAAGCAGTTGACCCGGGTTCGATTCCCGGCCAACGCATCTCTTTAGAGGGTGGCAGTAGTGTCATTAGTTGGCTTGGAATCGGAGGGTCACCGGTTCAAGTCCTACCATGGACAACGAACTGAGGATGAACTGGTAGCTTGAGAGGTGCCTGTTTACCTCTTGGGCACTGCCGAGGTGCCCCTGGGCAAGGCACCAAACCCCCAACTGCTCCGGGCGCTAGTCAGGAGGCTTCTCTCCATTAATTCATGTATATGGGTCCTGTTTGTGCATGTATGTATTTCAGGTCTGTGTGTACTACGTGAAAAATTAACAACAGAGTGTAAAAATTGAATTTCCCTCCGGGATATTAATAAAGGTTCATCTTCTTCTTCTTCTTCATAGTATAGTATGGCGATAAATTTCATAAATTTCATGCAAAAACATCTTAATTTAGTATGTCGACAAATTTCATGCAAAAATGTCATAGTATAGTATGTCGAAAAATTTCATGCAAAAATGTCATAGTATAGTATGGCGAAAAATTTCTTGGAAAAACGTCAGTGTAGTATGTCAAAAAATTTTACGCAAAAATGTCATAGTATGGCATGGAGAAAAATTTCATGCTAAACGGTACAGTTTAGTATGTTGACAATTTTCATGTTAAAATGTCGTAGTATAGAATGTCAAAAAATTTAATGAAAAACACGATCGACTTCATGCAAAAACGTCATAGTATAGTGTGGAGAAAAATTTCATGCTAAATGTCATAATTTAGTATTTCGACAATTTTCATGCAAAAACGTCATAGTGTAGTATGTCAAAAAAAAAAAATTGCAACAACATCATAGTATAGTATGGCGAAAAATTTTGTGCCAAAAAGTCATAGTATAGTATGTTGAAAAATTTCATGCAAAATCTTCATAGTGTAGTATGTTGAAAAATTTCATGTAAAAAAGTCATAGTATAGTATGTGGATAAATTTTATGGAAAAACATCTTAATTTAGTATGTCGATAAATTTCATGCAAAATCGTCATCGTATAGTATGGCGAGAAATTTCATGCCATACGTCACAGTTTAGTATGTCAACAATTTTCATGTTAAATCGTGATAGTATAGAATGTCGAAAAATATTATGAAAAACATCATCAATTTCATGCCAAAACGTCATAGTATAGTATGTCGATAAATTTCATAAATTTCATGCAAAAACATCTTAATTTAGTATTTCGACAATTTTCATGCAAAAACGTCAAAGTGTAATATGTCAAAAAAAAATTTGCAACAACATCATAGTATAGTATGGCGAAAAATTTTGTGCCAAAAAGTCATAGTTTGGTATGTCGACAAATTTCATGCAAAAACATCATAGTATGTATGGCAAAAAATTTCATGCTTAAAGTCATAATTTAGCATGTCGATAAATTTCATGCGAAAATGTCATAGTGTAGTATGTCGATAAATTTCATGCAAAATCGTCATAGTTTAGTATGTCGACAAATTTCATGCAAAAATGTCATAGTATAGTATGTCGATAAATTTCATGCAAAATCGTCATAGTTTGGTATGTCGACAAATTTCATGCAAAAATGTCATAGTATAGTATGTCGAAAAATTTTATGCTATACGTCATAGTTTAGTATTTTGAAAAATTTCATGCTTAACGTCATAGTATAATATGTCAAAAAATTTCATGGAAAAACGTCATAGTATGTATGGCGAAAAATTTCATGCTGAACGTCATAGTATGTCAAAAAAATTCATGCAAAAATGTCAGAGTATAGTATGTTGATAAATTTTATGCAAAAACGTCATCGTTTAGCATGACGAAAAATTTCATGCTAAACGTCATAGTTTAGTATTTCGCCAATTTTCATGCAAAAATGTCATAGTATAGTGTGTCGAAAAATTTTATGGAAAAACGTCATAGTATAGTATGGCGAAAAATTTCATGTAAAAACGTCACAGTTTAGTATGTTGACAATTTTCATGTTAAATCGTCACAGTAGAGAATGTCCAAATATTTAATGAAAAACGTCATCAATTTCATGCAATCACATCAGCTGGCATAAGGCGTTGGTGGTATAGTGGTTAGCATAGCTGCCTTCCAAGCAGTTGACCCGGGTTCGATTCCCGGCCAACGCATCTCTTTAGAGGGTGGCAGTAGTGTCATTAGTTGGCTTGGAATCGGAGGGTCACCGGTTCAAGTCCTACCATGGACAACGAACTGAGGGTGAACTGGTAGCTTGAGAAGTGCCAGTTTACCTCTTGGGCACTGCCGAGGTGCCCCTGGGCAAGGCACCAAACCCCCAACTGCTCCGGGCACTAGTCAGGAGGCTTCTCTCCATTAATGCATGTATATGGATCCTGTTTGTGCATGTATGTATTTCAGGTCTGTGTGTACTACGTGAAAAATTAACAACAGAGTGTAAAATTTGAATTTAATAAAGGTTCATCTTTTTCTTCTTCTTCTTCTTCTTCTTCATAGTATAATATGTCGATAAATTTCATAAATTACATGCAAAAACATCTTAATTTAGTATGTTGACTAATTTCATGCAAAAATATTATAGTATAGTATGTCGAAAAATTTCATGCAAAAACGCAATAGTATAGTATGGCGAAAAATTACATGCTATACGTCATAGTTTAGTATTTCGACAATTTTCATGCAAAAATGTCATAATATAGTACGTCGAAAAATTTCATGGAAAAACGTCATAGTATAGTATGTCAAAAAATTTCATGCAAAAACGTCTTGGTTAAGTATGTCGACAAATTTCATGCAATAATGTCATAGTATAGTATGGCGACAAATTTCATGCAAAAACGTCACAGTTTAGTATGGCGAAAAATTTCATGCTTAACGTCATAGTATAGTATATCAAAAGATTTCATGCAAAAATGTCATAATATAGTATGTCGAAAAATTTCATGGAAAAACGTCATAGTATATTATGCTGATAATTTTAATGCAACAACATCATAGTATAGTATGGCGAAAAATTTCATGCTATACGTCATAGTTTAGTATTTTGACAAATTTCATGCAAAAATGTCATAGTATAGTATGTCGAAAAATTTCATGGAAAAACGTCATAGTATAGTATGTTGATAAATTTTATGCAACAACATCACAGTATAGTATGGCGAAAAATTTCATGGAAAAACGTCATAGTATAGTATGTCAAAAAATTTCATGCAAAACGTCATAGTATAGTATGCTGATAAATTTAATGCAGCAACATCATAGTATAGTATGGCGAAAAATTTTGTGCTATACGTCATAGTTTAGTATTTTGACAAATTTCATGCAAAAATGTCATAATATAGTATGGCGAAAAATTTCATGGAAAAACGTCATAGTATAGTATGGCGAAAAATTTCATGTAAAAACGTCATAGTTTAGTATGTCGACAATTTTCATGTTAAATCGTCACAGTAGAGAATGTCCAAATATTTAATGAAAAACGTCATCAATTTCATGCAATCACGTCAGCTGGTATAAGGCGTTGGTGGTATAGTGGTTAGCATAGCTGCCTTCCAAGCAGTTGACCCGGGTTCGATTCCCGGCCAACGCATCTCTTTAGAGGGTGGCAGTAGTGTCATTAGTTGGCTTGGAATCGGAGGGTCACCGGTTCAAGTCCTACCATGGACAACGAACTGAGGATGAACTGGTAGCTTGAGAGGTGCCTGTTTACCTCTTGGGCACTGCCGAGGTGCCCCTGGGCAAGGCACCAAACCCCCAACTGCTCCGGGCGCTAGTCAGGAGGCTTCTCTCCATTAATTCATGTATATGGGTCCTGTTTGTGCATGTATGTATTTCAGGTCTGTGTGTACTACGTGAAAAATTAACAACAGAGTGTAAAAATTGAATTTCCCTCCGGGATATTAATAAAGGTTCATCTTCTTCTTCTTCTTCATAGTATAGTATGGCGATAAATTTCATAAATTTCATGCAAAAACATCTTAATTTAGTATGTCGACAAATTTCATGCAAAAATGTCATAGTATAGTATGTCGAAAAATTTCATGCAAAAATGTCATAGTATAGTATGGCGAAAAATTTCTTGGAAAAACGTCAGTGTAGTATGTCAAAAAATTTTACGCAAAAATGTCATAGTATGGCATGGAGAAAAATTTCATGCTAAACGGTACAGTTTAGTATGTTGACAATTTTCATGTTAAAATGTCGTAGTATAGAATGTCAAAAAATTTAATGAAAAACACGATCGACTTCATGCAAAAACGTCATAGTATAGTGTGGAGAAAAATTTCATGCTAAATGTCATAATTTAGTATTTCGACAATTTTCATGCAAAAACGTCATAGTGTAGTATGTCAAAAAAAAAAATTGCAACAACATCATAGTATAGTATGGCGAAAAATTTTGTGCCAAAAAGTCATAGTATAGTATGTTGAAAAATTTCATGCAAAATCTTCATAGTGTAGTATGTTGAAAAATTTCATGTAAAAAAGTCATAGTATAGTATGTGGATAAATTTTATGGAAAAACATCTTAATTTAGTATGTCGATAAATTTCATGCAAAATCGTCATAGTATAGTATGGCGAGAAATTTCATGCCATACGTCACAGTTTAGTATGTCAACAATTTTCATG
Organism: Pterois miles; assembly: GCA_947000775.1. NCBI lineage: Eukaryota > Metazoa > Chordata > Actinopteri > Perciformes > Scorpaenidae > Pterois > Pterois miles. The sequence goes on along the minus strand of CAMQGK010000497.1, from coordinate 2,392 downwards.
TTAAATCGTGATAGTATAGAATGTCGAAAAATATTATGAAAAACATCATCAATTTCATGCCAAAACGTCATAGTATAGTATGTCGATAAATTTCATAAATTTCATGCAAAAACATCTTAATTTAGTATTTCGACAATTTTCATGCAAAAACGTCAAAGTGTAATATGTCAAAAAAAAATTTGCAACAACATCATAGTATAGTATGGCAAAAAATTTTGTGCCAAAAAGTCATAGTTTGGTATGTCGACAAATTTCATGCAAAAACATCATAGTATGTATGGCAAAAAATTTCATGCTTAAAGTCATAATTTAGCATGTCGATAAATTTCATGCGAAAATGTCATAGTGTAGTATGTCGATAAATTTCATGCAAAATCGTCATAGTTTAGTATGTCGACAAATTTCATGCAAAAATGTCATAGTATAGTATGTCGATAAATTTCATGCAAAATCGTCATAGTTTGGTATGTCGACAAATTTCATGCAAAAATGTCATAGTATAGTATGTCAATAAATTTCATGCAAAATCGTCATAGTATAGTTTGTCGATTTATTTAATGAAAAACGTCATCAATTTCGTGCAAAAACGTCATAGTATAGTATGATGATTAATTTCATGCAAAAACACCATAGTATAGTATAGCGAAAAATTTCATGCTAAACGGTATAGTTTATTATGTCGACAATTTTCATGTTAAATCATTATGGTATAGAATGTCCAAAAATTTAATGAAAAACATCATCAATTTAATGCAAAAACGTCATAGTATAGTATGTCGATAACTTTCATGCAAAATCGTCATAGTATAGTATGTCGATAAATTTCATGAAAAACGTCATCAATTTCATGTAAAAGCGTCATAGTTTGGTATGTCGACAAATTTCATGCAAAAATGTCATAGTATAGTATGTCGATAAATTTCATGCAAAATCGTCATAGTATAGTATGGTGATAAATTTCCCGCCAAAACGTCATAGTTAAGTATGTCGACAAATTTCATGTTAAATCATCATTGTACAGAATGTCCAAAAATTTCACAGGGACAGTCATGATATAGGATGTTGATTAATTTCAGGCAAAAACATCATAGTATTGTATGGCGAAAATTTCATGCTAGACGTCATAGTTTACTGTTGACAATTTTCATTTTAAATTGTCATAGTATAGAATGTCAAAAAATTTAATGAAAAACGTCATCAATTTCATGCAAAAAACGTCATAGTATAGTATGTCGAAAAAATTTCATGCAATAATGTCATAATATAGTGTGATGATTAATTTCATGCAAAAACATCATAGTATAGTATAGCGAAAAATTTCATGCTAAATGGTATAGTTTAGTATGTCGACATTTTTCATGTTAAAATGTCATAGTATAGAAAGTCTAAAAATTTAATGCAACAATGTCATAGTATAGTATGTAGAAAAAAATTCATGGAAAAACGTCATAGTGTAGTATGTTGAAAAATTTTATGGAAAAACGTCACATTTTAGTGTTGACAAATGTCATGCAAAAACATCATAGTATGTATGGCAAAAAATTTCATGCTGATTTTCATAGTATAGAATGTCGAAAAATTTAATGAAAAACGTCATCAATTTCATGCAAAAACGTCATAGTATAGTATGTCGATAAATTTCATGCAAAAACATCACAGTGTAGTATGTCGATAAATTTCATGCAAAAATGTCATAGTGTAGTATGTTGAAAACTTTCATGGAAAAAAGTCATAGTATAGTATGTCGATAAATTTCATGCAAAAACGTCATAGTATAGTACGGCAAAAAATTTCATGCAAAAATGTCATAGTATAGTATGGCAAAAAATTTCATGCAAAAATGTCATCGTATAGTATGGCGAAAAATTTCATGCTAAACCTCATAGTTTAGTATGTCAACAATTTTCATGTTAAATCGTCATAGTATAGAATGTCCAAAAATTTCACAAAGATAGTCATGATACAGTATGCCGACAAATTTCATGCAAAAATGTCATTGTGTAGCATGCCGAAAAATTTCATGCAAAAACGTCATAGTATAGTATGTTGAAAAATTTCATGTAAAAACGTCATAATTTAGTATGTCGACAAATTCCATGCAAAAATGTCACATTTTTGTATATTGACAAATTTCATGCAAAAACATCATAGTATAGTATGGCGAAAAATTTCATGGACAATCGCCATAATATAGTATGTCGAAAAATTTCATGCAAAAACGTCATAATTTAGTACATCGACAAATTTCAAACAAAATGTCATTGTTTAGTGTGTCGATAAATTTTATGCAAAAACGTCATAGTATAGTATGTTGACAAATTTCCTGCAAAAACGTCATAGTATAGTATGTTGACAAATTTCCTGCAAAAACGTTATAGTATAGTACATCGAA
>CAMQGK010000496.1:0-122798 GCA_947000775.1 Pterois miles | reverse complement strand
GTGGGTGTGGCCTTTTGGATGGGACCCAATGAATTGCCGGTACTCAGAGGCAGAAACAGCTTGTCGAGGTGAGGTAATGCTAACGGCACTGAACTCTGGAAATATGCGTTGTTGGAACCCTCAGCCAGAGTGCTGTGTCTGGGAATGAGGCCCCAGTCTCTGACTCATCCAACTCATACTTACCTGGCAGGGGAGATACCATGATCAAGAAGGTGGTTCACCCAGGGCGAGGCTCATCCATTGCACTCCGGTTGTGCTGACCCTTGCGAATTCCCCAAATGTGGGAATCTCGACTGCATAATTTCTGGTAGTGGGGGACTGCGTCCGCACCTCCTCTGATCCTTGTGTTTAAGAAATAGCAAGCTGTCTTCGGCTCTAATTGACTTAAATGTGCTGCACAGCATGTTAATGTCCAATTTACTTAATCTGTCTGGTTGTTGCCACAGTTCATTTTGAGGCCTATAGTGATTCTTTTGCACTTTGTCCAGAAAAGTGGCAATGGTGCTGTGCAGTGGTGTCTGGTGTACCCTGGGAAGCCGTGTGTTGAGCAATGCCAGTTGCCTGTGATCCTGATGGCAGCAACAAGTGGGAGTGGCCTTTTGATGGGGACCCAATGAATTGCCGGTACTCCTCTCCTCCTCCCCTCTCTCCTCTCCTGTTCTTTCTTTGTGTGGAAGTAATGTGCTCTAAACATTCTTCCATTGCTAGCATGCTTAGCTTTTAGGTTTTGTGCAGTTGCTGGGCTGTGTTTGCTTTCTCAGAGGCAGAAACAGCTTGTCGAGGTGAGGTAATGCTAACGGCACTGAACTCTGGAAATATGCGTTGTTGGAACCCTCAGCCAGGAGTGTGTTGTCTGGGAATGAGGCCCCAGTCTCTGACTCATCCAACTCATACTTACCTGGCAGGGGAGATACCATGATCAAGAAGGTGGTTCACCCAGGGCGAGGCTCATCCATTGCACTCCCGGTTGTGCTGACCCTTGATAATTCCCCAAATGTGGGAATTCCTCGACTGCATAATTTCTGGTAGTGGGGGACTGCGTCCGCGCTCTCCCCTCTGATCCTTGTGTTTAAGAAATACAAAGTTGTCTTTGGCTCTAATTGACATAAATGTGCTGCGCAGCATGTTAATGTCCAATTTACTAATCTGTCTGGTTGTTGCCACAGTTCATTTTGAGGCCTATGGTTTCTTTTGCACTTTGTCCAGAAAAGTGGCAATGGTGCTGTGCAGTGGTGTCTGGTGTACTCCTGGGAAGCCGTGTGTTGAGCAATGCCAGTTGCCCGTGATCCTGATGGCAGCAACAAGTGGGTGTGGCCTTTTGGATGGGACCCAATGAATGCCGGTACTCCTCTCCTCCCCTCTCTCCTCTCCTGTTCTTTCTTTGTGTGGAAGTAATGTGCTCTAAACATTCTTCCATTGCTAGCATGCTTAGCTTTTAGGTTTTGTGCAGTTGCTGGGCTGTGTTTGCTTTCTCAGAGGCAGAAACAGCTTGTCGAGGTGAGGTAATGCTAACGGCACTGAACTCTGGAAATATGCGTTGTTGGAACCCTCAGCCAGAGTGCTGTGTCTGGGAATGAGGCCCCAGTCTCTGACTCATCCAACTCATACTTACCTGGCAGGGGAGATACCATGATCAAGAAGGTGGTTCACCCAGGGCGAGGCTCATCCATTGCACTCCGAGTTGTGCTGACCCTTGCGAATTCCCCAAATGTGGGGAATCTCGACTGCATAATTTCTGGTAGTGGGGGACTGCGTCCGCGCTCTCCCCTCTGATCCTTGTGTTTAAGAAATACACAGCTGTCTTCGGCTCTAATTGACTTAAATGTGCTGCGCAGCATGTTAATGTCCAATTTACTAATCTGTCTGGTTGTTGCCACAGTTCATTTTGAGAGCCTCATGGTTTCTTTTGCACTTTGTCCAGAAAAGTGGCAATGGTGCTGTGCAGTGGTGTCTGGTGTACCCTGGGAAGCCGTGTGTTGAGCAATGCCAGTTGCCCGTGATCCTGATGGCAGCAACAAGTGGGTGTGGCCTTTTGGATGGGACCCAATGAATTGCCGGTACCCCTCTCCTCTCCTCCCCTCTCTCCTCTCCTGTTCTTTCTTTGTGTGGAAGTAATGTGCTCTAAACATTCTTCCATTGCTAGCATGCTTAGCTTTTAGGTTTTGTGCAGTTGCTGGGCTGTGTTTGCTTTCTCAGAGGCAGAAACAGCTTGTCGAGGTGAGGTAATGCTAACGGCACTGAACTCTGGAAATATGCGTTGTTGGAACCCTCAGCCAGAGTGCTGTGTCTGGGAATGAGGCCCCAGTCTCTGACTCATCCAACTCATACTTACCTGGCAGGGGAGATACCATGATCAAGAAGGTGGTTCACCCAGGGCGAGGCTCATCCATTGCACTCCGGTTGTGCTGACCCTTGCGAATTCCCCAAATGTGGGAATCTCGACTGCATAATTTCTGGTAGTGGGGACTGCGTCCGCGCTCTCCCCCTCTGATCCTTGTGTTTAAGAAATACAAAGTTGTCTTTGGCTCTAATTGACATAAATATGCTGCGCAGCATGTTAATGTCCAATTTACTAATCTGTCTGGTTGTTGCCACAGTTCATTTTGAGGCCTATGGTTTCTTTTGCACTTTGTCCAGAAAAGTGGCAATGGTGCTGTGCAGTGGTGTCTGGTGTACCCTGGGAAGCCGTGTGTTGAGCAATGCCAGTTGCCCGTGATCCTGATGGCAGCAACAAGTGGGTGTGGCCTTTTGGATGGGACCCAATGAATTGCCGGTACTCCTCCTCCTCCCCTCTCTCTCTCTCCTGTTCTTTTCTTTGTGTGGAAGTAATGTGCTCTAAACATTCTTCCATTGCTAGCATGCTTAGCTTTTAGGTTTTGTGCAGTTGCTGGGCTGTGTTTGCTTTCTCAGAGGCAGAAACAGCTTGTCGAGGTGAGGGTAATGCTAACGGCACTGAACTCTGGAAATATGCGTTGTTGGAACCCTCAGCCAGAGGTGCTGTGTCTGGGAATGAGGCCCCAGTCTCTGACTCATCCAACTCATACTTACCTGGCAGGGGAGATACCATGATCAAGAAGGTGGTTCACCCAGGGCGAGGCTCATCCATTGCACTCCGGTTGTGCTGACCCTTGCGAATTCCCCAAATGTGGGAATCTCGACTGCATAATTTCTGGTAGTGGGGGACTGCGTCCGCGCTCTCCCCTCTGATCCTTGTGTTTAAGAAATACAAAGCTGTCTTCGGCTCTAATTGACTTAAATGTGCTGCGCAGCATGTTAATGTCCAATTTACTAATCTGTCTGGTTGTTGCCACAGTTCATTTTGAGGCCTATGGTTTCTTTTGCACTTTGTCCAGAAAAGTGGCAATGGTGCCTGGTGTCTGGTGTACCCTGGGAAGCCGTGTGTTGAGCAATGCCAGTTGCCCGTGATCCTGATGGCAGCAACAAGTGGGTGTGGCCTTTTGGATGGGACCCAATGAATTGCCGGTACTCCCCTCCTCTCCCCCCCTCTCTCCTCTCCTGTTCTTTCTTTGTGTGGAAGTAATGTGCTCTAAACATTCTTCCATTGCTAGCATGCTTAGCTTTTAGGTTTTGTGCAGTTGCTGGGCTGTGTTTGCTTTCTCAGAGGCAGAAACAGCTTGTCGAGGTGAGGTAATGCTAACGGCACTGAACTCTGGAAATATGCGTTGTTGGAACCCTCAGCCAGAGTGCTGTGTCTGGGAATGAGGCCCCAGTCTCTGACTCATCCAACTCATACTTACCTGGCAGGGGAGATACCATGATCAAGAAGGTGGTTCACCCAGGGCGAGGCTCATCCATTGCACTCCGGTTGTGCTGACCCTTGCGAATTCCCCAAATGTGGGAATCTCGACTGCATAATTTCTGGTAGTGGGGGACTGCGTCCGCGCTCTCCCCTCTGATCCTTGTGTTTAAGAAATACAAAGCTGTCTTTGGCTCTAATTGACATAAATGTGCTGCGCAGCATGTTAATGTCCAATTTACTAATCTGTCTGGTTGTTGCCACAGTTCATTTTGAGGCCTATGGTTTCTTTTGCACTTTGTCCAGAAAAGTGGCAATGGTGCTGTGCAGTGGTGTCTGGTGTACCCTGGGAAGCCGTGTGTTGAGCAATGCCAGTTGCCCGTGATCCTGATGGCAGCAACAAGTGGGTGTGGCCTTTTGGATGGGACCCAATGAATTGCCGGTACTCCTCTCCTCCCCTCTCTCCTCTCCTGTTCTTTCTTTGTGTGGAAGTAATGTGCTCTAAACATTCTTCCATTGCTAGCATGCTTAGCTTTTATGTTTTGTGCAGTTGCTGGGCTGTGTTTGCTTTCTCAGAGGCAGAAACAGCTTGTCGAGGTGAGGTAATGCTAACGGCACTGAACTCTGGAAATATGCGTTGTTGGAACCCTCAGCCAGAGTGCTGTGTCTGGGAATGAGGCCCCAGTCTCTGACTCATCCAACTCATACTTACCTGGCAGGGGAGATACCATGATCAAGAAGGTGGTTCACCCAGGGCGAGGCTCATCCATTGCACTCCGGTTGTGCTGACCCTTGCGAATTCCCCAAATGTGGGAATCTCGACTGCATAATTTCTGGTAGTGGGGGACTGCGTCCGCGCTCTCCCCTCTGATCCTTGTGTTTAAGAAATACAAAGCTGTCTTCGGCTCTAATTGACTTAAATGTGCTGCGCAGCATGTTAATGTCCAATTTACTAATCTGTCTGGTTGTTGCCACAGTTCATTTTGAGGCCTATGGTTTCTTTTGCACTTTGTCCAGAAAAGTGGCAATGGTGGTGCCTGGTGTACCCTGGGAAGCCGTGTGTTGAGCAATGCCAGTTGCCCGTGATCCTGATGGCAGCAACAAGTGGGTGTGGCCTTTTGGATGGGACCCAATGAATTGCCGGTACTCCTCTCCTCTCCTCCCCTCTCTCCTCTCCTGTTCTTTCTTTGTGTGGAAGTAATGTGCTCTAAACATTCTTCCATTGCTAGCATGCTTAGCTTTTATGTTTTGTGCAGTTGCTGGGCTGTGTTTGCTTTCTCAGAGGCAGAAACAGCTTGTCGAGGTGAGGTAATGCTAACGGCACTGAACTCTGGAAATATGCGTTGTTGGAACCCTCAGCCAGAGTGCTGTGTCTGGGAATGAGGCCCCAGTCTCTGACTCATCCAACTCATACTTACCTGGCAGGGGAGATACCATGATCAAGAAGGTGGTTCACCCAGGGCGAGGCTCATCCATTGCACTCCGGTTGTGCTGACCCTTGCGAATTCCCCCAAATGTGGGAATCTCGACTGCATAATTTCTGGTAGTGGGGGACTGCGTCCGCGCTCTCCCCTCTGATCCTTGTGTTTAAGAAATACAAAGTTGTCTTTGGCTCTAATTGACATAAATGTGCTGCGCAGCATGTTAATGTCCAATTTACTAATCTGTCTGGTTGTTGCCACAGTTCATTTTGAGGCCTATGGTTTCTTTTGCACTTTGTCCAGAAAAGTGGCAATGGTGCTGTGCAGTGGTGTCTGGTGTACCCTGGGAAGCCGTGTGTTGAGCAATGCCAGTTGCCCGTGATCCTGATGGCAGCAACAAGTGGGTGTGGCCTTTTGGATGGGACCCAATGAATTGCCGGTACTCCTCTCCTCTCCTCCCCTCTCTCCTCTCCTGTTCTTTCTTTGTGTGGAAGTAATGTGCTCTAAACATTCTTCCATTGCTAGCATGCTTAGCTTTTAGGTTTTGTGCAGTTGCTGGGCTGTGTTTGCTTTCTCAGAGGCAGAAACAGCTTGTCGAGGTGAGGTAATGCTAACGGCACTGAACTCTGGAAATATGCGTTGTTGGAACCCTCAGCCAGAGTGCTGTGTCTGGGAATGAGGCCCCAGTCTCTGACTCATCCAACTCATACTTACCTGGCAGGGGAGATACCATGATCAAGAAGGTGGTTCACCCAGGGCGAGGCTCATCCATTGCACTCCGGTTGTGCTGACCCTTGCGAATTCCCCAAATGTGGGAATCTCGACTGCATAATTTCTGGTAGTGGGGGACTGCGTCCGCGCTCTCCCCTCTGATCCTTGTGTTTAAGAAATACAAAGCTGTCTTCGGCTCTAATTGACTTAAATGTGCTGCGCAGCATGTTAATGTCCAATTTACTAATCTGTCTGGTTGTTGCCACAGTTCATTTTGAGGCCTATGGTTTCTTTTGCACTTTGTCCAGAAAAGTGGCAATGGTGCTGTGCAGTGGTGTCTGGTGTACCCTGGGAAGCCGTGTGTTGAGCAATGCCAGTTGCCCGTGATCCTGATGGCAGCAACAAGTGGGTGTGGCCTTTTGGATGGGACCCAATGAATTGCCGGTACTCCTCTCCTCCCCTCCCCTCTCTCCTCTCCTGTTCTTTCTTTGTGTGGAAGTAATGTGCTCTAAACATTCTTCCATTGCTAGCATGCTTAGCTTTTAGGTTTTGTGCAGTTGCTGGGCTGTGTTTGCTTTCTCAGAGGCAGAAACAGCTTGTCGAGGTGAGGTAATGCTAACGGCACTGAACTCTGGAAATATGCGTTGTTGGAACCCTCAGCCAGAGTGCTGTGTCTGGGAATGAGGCCCCAGTCTCTGACTCATCCAACTCATACTTACCTGGCAGGGGAGATACCATGATCAAGAAGGTGGTTCACCCAGGGCGAGGCTCATCCATTGCACTCCGGTTGTGCTGACCCTTGCGAATTCCCCAAATGTGGGAATCTCGACTGCATAATTTCTGGTAGTGGGGGACTGCGTCCGCGCTCTCCCCTCTGATCCTTGTGTTTAAGAAATACACAGCTGTCTTCGGCTCTAATTGACTTAAATGTGCTGCGCAGCATGTTAATGTCCAATTTACTAATCTGTCTGGTTGTTGCCACAGTTCATTTTGAGGCCTATGGTTTCTTTTGCACTTTGTCCAGAAAAGTGGCAATGGTGCTGTGCAGTGGTGTCTGGTGTACCCTGGGAAGCCGTGTGTTGAGCAATGCCAGTTGCCCGTGATCCTGATGGCAGCAACAAGTGGGTGTGGCCTTTTGGATGGGACCCAATGAATTGCCGGTACTCCTCTCCTCTCCTCCCCTCTCTCCTCTCCTGTTCTTTCTTTGTGTGGAAGTAATGTGCTCTAAACATTCTTCCATTGCTAGCATGCTTAGCTTTTAGGTTTTGTGCAGTTGCTGGGCTGTGTTTGCTTTCTCAGAGGCAGAAACAGCTTGTCGAGGTGAGGTAATGCTAACGGCACTGAACTCTGGAAATATGCGTTGTTGGAACCCTCAGCCAGAGTGCTGTGTCTGGGAATGAGGCCCCAGTCTCTGACTCATCCAACTCATACTTACCTGGCAGGGGAGATACCATGATCAAGAAGGTGGTTCACCCAGGGCGAGGCTCATCCATTGCACTCCGGTTGTGCTGACCCTTGCGAATTCCCCAAATGTGGGAATCTCGACTGCATAATTTCTGGTAGTGGGGGACTGCGTCCGCGCTCTCCCCTCTGATCCTTGTGTTTAAGAAATACAAAGCTGTCTTCGGCTCTAATTGACTTAAATGTGCTGCGCAGCATGTTAATGTCCAATTTACTAATCTGTCTGGTTGTTGCCACAGTTCATTTTGAGGCCTATGGTTTCTTTTGCACTTTGTCCAGAAAAGTGGCAATGGTGCTGTGCAGTGGTGTCTGGTGTACCCTGGGAAGCCGTGTGTTGAGCAATGCCAGTTGCCCGTGATCCTGATGGCAGCAACAAGTGGGTGTGGCCTTTTGGATGGGACCCAATGAATTGCCGGTACTCCTCTCCTCTCCTCCCCTCTCTCCTCTCCTGTTCTTTCTTTGTGTGGAAGTAATGTGCTCTAAACATTCTTCCATTGCTAGCATGCTTAGCTTTTAGGTTTTGTGCAGTTGCTGGGCTGTGTTTGCTTTCTCAGAGGCAGAAACAGCTTGTCGAGGTGAGGTAATGCTAACGGCACTGAACTCTGGAAATATGCGTTGTTGGAACCCTCAGCCAGAGTGCTGTGTCTGGGAATGAGGCCCCAGTCTCTGACTCATCCAACTCATACTTACCTGGCAGGGGAGATACCATGATCAAGAAGGTGGTTCACCCAGGGCGAGGCTCATCCATTGCACTCCGGTTGTGCTGACCCTTGCGAATTCCCCCAAATGTGGGAATCTCGACTGCATAATTTCTGGTAGTGGGGGACTGCGTCCGCGCTCTCCCCTCTGATCCTTGTGTTTAAGAAATACAAAGCTGTCTTCGGCTCTAATTGACTTAAATGTGCTGCGCAGCATGTTAATGTCCAATTTACTAATCTGTCTGGTTGTTGCCACAGTTCATTTTGAGGCCTATGGTTTCTTTTGCACTTTGTCCAGAAAAGTGGCAATGGTGCTGTGCAGTGGTGTCTGGTGTACCCTGGGAAGCCGTGTGTTGAGCAATGCCAGTTGCCCGTGATCCTGATGGCAGCAACAAGTGGGTGTGGCCTTTTGGATGGGACCCAATGAATTGCCGGTACTCCTCTCCTCTCCTCCCCTCTCTCCTCTCCTGTTCTTTCTTTGTGTGGAAGTAATGTGCTCTAAACATTCTTCCATTGCTAGCATGCTTAGCTTTTAGGTTTTGTGCAGTTGCTGGGCTGTGTTTGCTTTCTCAGAGGCAGAAACAGCTTGTCGAGGTGAGGTAATGCTAACGGCACTGAACTCTGGAAATATGCGTTGTTGGAACCCTCAGCCAGAGTGCTGTGTCTGGGAATGAGGCCCCAGTCTCTGACTCATCCAACTCATACTTACCTGGCAGGGGAGATACCATGATCAAGAAGGTGGTTCACCCAGGGCGAGGCTCATCCATTGCACTCCGGTTGTGCTGACCCTTGCGAATTCCCCAAATGTGGGAATCTCGACTGCATAATTTCTGGTAGTGGGGGACTGCGTCCGCGCTCTCCCCTCTGATCCTTGTGTTTAAGAAATACACAGCTGTCTTCGGCTCTAATTGACTTAAATGTGCTGCGCAGCATGTTAATGTCCAATTTACTAATCTGTCTGGTTGTTGCCACAGTTCATTTTGAGGCCTATGGTTTCTTTTGCACTTTGTCCAGAAAAGTGGCAATGGTGCTGTGCAGTGGTGTCTGGTGTACCCTGGGAAGCCGTGTGTTGAGCAATGCCAGTTGCCCGTGATCCTGATGGCAGCAACAAGTGGGTGTGGCCTTTTGGATGGGACCCAATGAATTGCCGGTACTCCTCTCCTCTCCTCCCCTCTCTCCTCTCCTGTTCTTTCTTTGTGTGGAAGTAATGTGCTCTAAACATTCTTCCATTGCTAGCATGCTTAGCTTTTAGGTTTTGTGCAGTTGCTGGGCTGTGTTTGCTTTCTCAGAGGCAGAAACAGCTTGTCGAGGTGAGGTAATGCTAACGGCACTGAACTCTGGAAATATGCGTTGTTGGAACCCTCAGCCAGAGTGCTGTGTCTGGGAATGAGGCCCCAGTCTCTGACTCATCCAACTCATACTTACCTGGCAGGGGAGATACCATGATCAAGAAGGTGGTTCACCCAGGGCGAGGCTCATCCATTGCACTCCGGTTGTGCTGACCCTTGCGAATTCCCCAAATGTGGGAATCTCGACTGCATAATTTCTGGTAGTGGGGGACTGCGTCCGCGCTCTCCCCTCTGATCCTTGTGTTTAAGAAATACAAAGCTGTCTTCGGCTCTAATTGACTTAAATGTGCTGCGCAGCATGTTAATGTCCAATTTACTAATCTGTCTGGTTGTTGCCACAGTTCATTTTGAGGCCTATGGTTTCTTTTGCACTTTGTCCAGAAAAGTGGCAATGGTGCTGTGCAGTGGTGTCTGGTGTACCCTGGGAAGCCGTGTGTTGAGCAATGCCAGTTGCCCGTGATCCTGATGGCAGCAACAAGTGGGTGTGGCCTTTTGGATGGGACCCAATGAATTGCCGGTACTCCTCTCCTCTCCTCCCCTCTCTCCTCTCCTGTTCTTTCTTTGTGTGGAAGTAATGTGCTCTAAACATTCTTCCATTGCTAGCATGCTTAGCTTTTAGGTTTTGTGCAGTTGCTGGGCTGTGTTTGCTTTCTCAGAGGCAGAAACAGCTTGTCGAGGTGAGGTAATGCTAACGGCACTGAACTCTGGAAATATGCGTTGTTGGAACCCTCAGCCAGAGTGCTGTGTCTGGGAATGAGGCCCCAGTCTCTGACTCATCCAACTCATACTTACCTGGCAGGGGAGATACCATGATCAAGAAGGTGGTTCACCCAGGGCGAGGCTCATCCATTGCACTCCGGTTGTGCTGACCCTTGCGAATTCCCCAAATGTGGGAATCTCGACTGCATAATTTCTGGTAGTGGGGGACTGCGTCCGCGCTCTCCCCTCTGATCCTTGTGTTTAAGAAATACAAAGCTGTCTTCGGCTCTAATTGACTTAAATGTGCTGCGCAGCATGTTAATGTCCAATTTACTAATCTGTCTGGTTGTTGCCACAGTTCATTTTGAGGCCTATGGTTTCTTTTGCACTTTGTCCAGAAAAGTGGCAATGGTGCTGTGCAGTGGTGTCTGGTGTACCCTGGGAAGCCGTGTGTTGAGCAATGCCAGTTGCCCGTGATCCTGATGGCAGCAACAAGTGGGTGTGGCCTTTTGGATGGGACCCAATGAATTGCCGGTACTCCTCTCCTCTCCTCCCCTCTCTCCTCTCCTGTTCTTTCTTTGTGTGGAAGTAATGTGCTCTAAACATTCTTCCATTGCTAGCATGCTTAGCTTTTAGGTTTTGTGCAGTTGCTGGGCTGTGTTTGCTTTCTCAGAGGCAGAAACAGCTTGTCGAGGTGAGGTAATGCTAACGGCACTGAACTCTGGAAATATGCGTTGTTGGAACCCTCAGCCAGAGTGCTGTGTCTGGGAATGAGGCCCCAGTCTCTGACTCATCCAACTCATACTTACCTGGCAGGGGAGATACCATGATCAAGAAGGTGGTTCACCCAGGGCGAGGCTCATCCATTGCACTCCGGTTGTGCTGACCCTTGCGAATTCCCCAAATGTGGGAATCTCGACTGCATAATTTCTGGTAGTGGGGGACTGCGTCCGCGCTCTCCCCTCTGATCCTTGTGTTTAAGAAATACACAGCTGTCTTCGGCTCTAATTGACTTAAATGTGCTGCGCAGCATGTTAATGTCCAATTTACTAATCTGTCTGGTTGTTGCCACAGTTCATTTTGAGGCCTATGGTTTCTTTTGCACTTTGTCCAGAAAAGTGGCAATGGTGCTGTGCAGTGGTGTCTGGTGTACCCTGGGAAGCCGTGTGTTGAGCAATGCCAGTTGCCCGTGATCCTGATGGCAGCAACAAGTGGGTGTGGCCTTTTGGATGGGACCCAATGAATTGCCGGTACTCCTCTCCTCTCCTCCCCTCTCTCCTCTCCTGTTCTTTCTTTGTGTGGAAGTAATGTGCTCTAAACATTCTTCCATTGCTAGCATGCTTAGCTTTTAGGTTTTGTGCAGTTGCTGGGCTGTGTTTGCTTTCTCAGAGGCAGAAACAGCTTGTCGAGGTGAGGTAATGCTAACGGCACTGAACTCTGGAAATATGCGTTGTTGGAACCCTCAGCCAGAGTGCTGTGTCTGGGAATGAGGCCCCAGTCTCTGACTCATCCAACTCATACTTACCTGGCAGGGGAGATACCATGATCAAGAAGGTGGTTCACCCAGGGCGAGGCTCATCCATTGCACTCCGGTTGTGCTGACCCTTGCGAATTCCCCAAATGTGGGAATCTCGACTGCATAATTTCTGGTAGTGGGGGACTGCGTCCGCGCTCTCCCCTCTGATCCTTGTGTTTAAGAAATACACAGCTGTCTTCGGCTCTAATTGACTTAAATGTGCTGCGCAGCATGTTAATGTCCAATTTACTAATCTGTCTGGTTGTTGCCACAGTTCATTTTGAGGCCTATGGTTTCTTTTGCACTTTGTCCAGAAAAGTGGCAATGGTGCTGTGCAGTGGTGTCTGGTGTACCCTGGGAAGCCGTGTGTTGAGCAATGCCAGTTGCCCGTGATCCTGATGGCAGCAACAAGTGGGTGTGGCCTTTTGGATGGGACCCAATGAATTGCCGGTACTCCTCTCCTCTCCTCCCCTCTCTCCTCTCCTGTTCTTTCTTTGTGTGGAAGTAATGTGCTCTAAACATTCTTCCATTGCTAGCATGCTTAGCTTTTAGGTTTTGTGCAGTTGCTGGGCTGTGTTTGCTTTCTCAGAGGCAGAAACAGCTTGTCGAGGTGAGGTAATGCTAACGGCACTGAACTCTGGAAATATGCGTTGTTGGAACCCTCAGCCAGAGTGCTGTGTCTGGGAATGAGGCCCCAGTCTCTGACTCATCCAACTCATACTTACCTGGCAGGGGAGATACCATGATCAAGAAGGTGGTTCACCCAGGGCGAGGCTCATCCATTGCACTCCGGTTGTGCTGACCCTTGCGAATTCCCCAAATGTGGGAATCTCGACTGCATAATTTCTGGTAGTGGGGGACTGCGTCCGCGCTCTCCCCTCTGATCCTTGTGTTTAAGAAATACAAAGCTGTCTTCGGCTCTAATTGACTTAAATGTGCTGCGCAGCATGTTAATGTCCAATTTACTAATCTGTCTGGTTGTTGCCACAGTTCATTTTGAGGCCTATGGTTTCTTTTGCACTTTGTCCAGAAAAGTGGCAATGGTGCTGTGCAGTGGTGTCTGGTGTACCCTGGGAAGCCGTGTGTTGAGCAATGCCAGTTGCCCGTGATCCTGATGGCAGCAACAAGTGGGTGTGGCCTTTTGGATGGGACCCAATGAATTGCCGGTACTCCTCTCCTCCTCCCCTCTCTCCTCTCCTGTTCTTTCTTTGTGTGGAAGTAATGTGCTCTAAACATTCTTCCATTGCTAGCATGCTTAGCTTTTAGGTTTTGTGCAGTTGCTGGGCTGTGTTTGCTTTCTCAGAGGCAGAAACAGCTTGTCGAGGTGAGGTAATGCTAACGGCACTGAACTCTGGAAATATGCGTTGTTGGAACCCTCAGCCAGAGTGCTGTGTCTGGGAATGAGGCCCCAGTCTCTGACTCATCCAACTCATACTTACCTGGCAGGGGAGATACCATGATCAAGAAGGTGGTTCACCCAGGGCGAGGCTCATCCATTGCACTCCGGTTGTGCTGACCCTTGCGAATTCCCCAAATGTGGGAATCTCGACTGCATAATTTCTGGTAGTGGGGGACTGCGTCCGCGCTCTCCCCTCTGATCCTTGTGTTTAAGAAATACACAGCTGTCTTCGGCTCTAATTGACTTAAATGTGCTGCGCAGCATGTTAATGTCCAATTTACTAATCTGTCTGGTTGTTGCCACAGTTCATTTTGAGGCCTATGGTTTCTTTTGCACTTTGTCCAGAAAAGTGGCAATGGTGCTGTGCAGTGGTGTCTGGTGTACCCTGGGAAGCCGTGTGTTGAGCAATGCCAGTTGCCCGTGATCCTGATGGCAGCAACAAGTGGGTGTGGCCTTTTGGATGGGACCCAATGAATTGCCGGTACTCCTCTCCTCTCCTCCCCTCTCTCCTCTCCTGTTCTTTCTTTGTGTGGAAGTAATGTGCTCTAAACATTCTTCCATTGCTAGCATGCTTAGCTTTTAGGTTTTGTGCAGTTGCTGGGCTGTGTTTGCTTTCTCAGAGGCAGAAACAGCTTGTCGAGGTGAGGTAATGCTAACGGCACTGAACTCTGGAAATATGCGTTGTTGGAACCCTCAGCCAGAGTGCTGTGTCTGGGAATGAGGCCCCAGTCTCTGACTCATCCAACTCATACTTACCTGGCAGGGGAGATACCATGATCAAGAAGGTGGTTCACCCAGGGCGAGGCTCATCCATTGCACTCCGGTTGTGCTGACCCTTGCGAATTCCCCAAATGTGGGAATCTCGACTGCATAATTTCTGGTAGTGGGGGACTGCGTCCGCGCTCTCCCCTCTGATCCTTGTGTTTAAGAAATACAAAGCTGTCTTCGGCTCTAATTGACTTAAATGTGCTGCGCAGCATGTTAATGTCCAATTTACTAATCTGTCTGGTTGTTGCCACAGTTCATTTTGAGGCCTATGGTTTCTTTTGCACTTTGTCCAGAAAAGTGGCAATGGTGCTGTGCAGTGGTGTCTGGTGTACCCTGGGAAGCCGTGTGTTGAGCAATGCCAGTTGCCCGTGATCCTGATGGCAGCAACAAGTGGGTGTGGCCTTTTGGATGGGACCCAATGAATTGCCGGTACTCCTCTCCTCTCCTCCCCTCTCTCCTCTCCTGTTCTTTCTTTGTGTGGAAGTAATGTGCTCTAAACATTCTTCCATTGCTAGCATGCTTAGCTTTTAGGTTTTGTGCAGTTGCTGGGCTGTGTTTGCTTTCTCAGAGGCAGAAACAGCTTGTCGAGGTGAGGTAATGCTAACGGCACTGAACTCTGGAAATATGCGTTGTTGGAACCCTCAGCCAGAGTGCTGTGTCTGGGAATGAGGCCCCAGTCTCTGACTCATCCAACTCATACTTACCTGGCAGGGGAGATACCATGATCAAGAAGGTGGTTCACCCAGGGCGAGGCTCATCCATTGCACTCCGGTTGTGCTGACCCTTGCGAATTCCCCAAATGTGGGAATCTCGACTGCATAATTTCTGGTAGTGGGGGACTGCGTCCGCGCTCTCCCCTCTGATCCTTGTGTTTAAGAAATACAAAGCTGTCTTCGGCTCTAATTGACTTAAATGTGCTGCGCAGCATGTTAATGTCCAATTTACTAATCTGTCTGGTTGTTGCCACAGTTCATTTTGAGGCCTATGGTTTCTTTTGCACTTTGTCCAGAAAAGTGGCAATGGTGCTGTGCAGTGGTGTCTGGTGTACCCTGGGAAGCCGTGTGTTGAGCAATGCCAGTTGCCTGTGATCCTGATGGCAGCAACAAGTGGGTGTGGCCTTTTGGATGGGACCCAATGAATTGCCGGTACTCCTCTCCTCTCCTCCCCTCTCTCCTCTCCTGTTCTTTCTTTGTGTGGAAGTAATGTGCTCTAAACATTCTTCCATTGCTAGCATGCTTAGCTTTTAGGTTTTGTGCAGTTGCTGGGCTGTGTTTGCTTTCTCAGAGGCAGAAACAGCTTGTCGAGGTGAGGTAATGCTAACGGCACTGAACTCTGGAAATATGCGTTGTTGGAACCCTCAGCCAGAGTGCTGTGTCTGGGAATGAGGCCCCAGTCTCTGACTCATCCAACTCATACTTACCTGGCAGGGGAGATACCATGATCAAGAAGGTGGTTCACCCAGGGCGAGGCTCATCCATTGCACTCCGGTTGTGCTGACCCTTGCGAATTCCCCAAATGTGGGAATCTCGACTGCATAATTTCTGGTAGTGGGGGACTGCGTCCGCGCTCTCCCCTCTGATCCTTGTGTTTAAGAAATACAAAGCTGTCTTCGGCTCTAATTGACTTAAATGTGCTGCGCAGCATGTTAATGTCCAATTTACTAATCTGTCTGGTTGTTGCCACAGTTCATTTTGAGGCCTATGGTTTCTTTTGCACTTTGTCCAGAAAAGTGGCAATGGTGCTGTGCAGTGGTGTCTGGTGTACCCTGGGAAGCCGTGTGTTGAGCAATGCCAGTTGCCCGTGATCCTGATGGCAGCAACAAGTGGGTGTGGCCTTTTGGATGGGACCCAATGAATTGCCGGTACTCCTCTCCTCTCCTCCCCTCTCTCCTCTCCTGTTCTTTCTTTGTGTGGAAGTAATGTGCTCTAAACATTCTTCCATTGCTAGCATGCTTAGCTTTTAGGTTTTGTGCAGTTGCTGGGCTGTGTTTGCTTTCTCAGAGGCAGAAACAGCTTGTCGAGGTGAGGTAATGCTAACGGCACTGAACTCTGGAAATATGCGTTGTTGGAACCCTCAGCCAGAGTGCTGTGTCTGGGAATGAGGCCCCAGTCTCTGACTCATCCAACTCATACTTACCTGGCAGGGGAGATACCATGATCAAGAAGGTGGTTCACCCAGGGCGAGGCTCATCCATTGCACTCCGGTTGTGCTGACCCTTGCGAATTCCCCAAATGTGGGAATCTCGACTGCATAATTTCTGGTAGTGGGGGACTGCGTCCGCGCTCTCCCCTCTGATCCTTGTGTTTAAGAAATACAAAGCTGTCTTCGGCTCTAATTGACTTAAATGTGCTGCGCAGCATGTTAATGTCCAATTTACTAATCTGTCTGGTTGTTGCCACAGTTCATTTTGAGGCCTATGGTTTCTTTTGCACTTTGTCCAGAAAAGTGGCAATGGTGCTGTGCAGTGGTGTCTGGTGTACCCTGGGAAGCCGTGTGTTGAGCAATGCCAGTTGCCCGTGATCCTGATGGCAGCAACAAGTGGGTGTGGCCTTTTGGATGGGACCCAATGAATTGCCGGTACTCCTCTCCTCTCCTCCCCTCTCTCCTCTCCTGTTCTTTCTTTGTGTGGAAGTAATGTGCTCTAAACATTCTTCCATTGCTAGCATGCTTAGCTTTTAGGTTTTGTGCAGTTGCTGGGCTGTGTTTGCTTTCTCAGAGGCAGAAACAGCTTGTCGAGGTGAGGTAATGCTAACGGCACTGAACTCTGGAAATATGCGTTGTTGGAACCCTCAGCCAGAGTGCTGTGTCTGGGAATGAGGCCCCAGTCTCTGACTCATCCAACTCATACTTACCTGGCAGGGGAGATACCATGATCAAGAAGGTGGTTCACCCAGGGCGAGGCTCATCCATTGCACTCCGGTTGTGCTGACCCTTGCGAATTCCCCAAATGTGGGAATCTCGACTGCATAATTTCTGGTAGTGGGGGACTGCGTCCGCGCTCTCCCCTCTGATCCTTGTGTTTAAGAAATACAAAGCTGTCTTCGGCTCTAATTGACTTAAATGTGCTGCGCAGCATGTTAATGTCCAATTTACTAATCTGTCTGGTTGTTGCCACAGTTCATTTTGAGGCCTATGGTTTCTTTTGCACTTTGTCCAGAAAAGTGGCAATGGTGCTGTGCAGTGGTGTCTGGTGTACCCTGGGAAGCCGTGTGTTGAGCAATGCCAGTTGCCCGTGATCCTGATGGCAGCAACAAGTGGGTGTGGCCTTTTGGATGGGACCCAATGAATTGCCGGTACTCCTCTCCTCTCCTCCCCTCTCTCCTCTCCTGTTCTTTCTTTGTGTGGAAGTAATGTGCTCTAAACATTCTTCCATTGCTAGCATGCTTAGCTTTTAGGTTTTGTGCAGTTGCTGGGCTGTGTTTGCTTTCTCAGAGGCAGAAACAGCTTGTCGAGGTGAGGTAATGCTAACGGCACTGAACTCTGGAAATATGCGTTGTTGGAACCCTCAGCCAGAGTGCTGTGTCTGGGAATGAGGCCCCAGTCTCTGACTCATCCAACTCATACTTACCTGGCAGGGGAGATACCATGATCAAGAAGGTGGTTCACCCAGGGCGAGGCTCATCCATTGCACTCCGGTTGTGCTGACCCTTGCGAATTCCCCAAATGTGGGAATCTCGACTGCATAATTTCTGGTAGTGGGGGACTGCGTCCGCGCTCTCCCCTCTGATCCTTGTGTTTAAGAAATACAAAGCTGTCTTCGGCTCTAATTGACTTAAATGTGCTGCGCAGCATGTTAATGTCCAATTTACTAATCTGTCTGGTTGTTGCCACAGTTCATTTTGAGGCCTATGGTTTCTTTTGCACTTTGTCCAGAAAAGTGGCAATGGTGCTGTGCAGTGGTGTCTGGTGTACCCTGGGAAGCCGTGTGTTGAGCAATGCCAGTTGCCCGTGATCCTGATGGCAGCAACAAGTGGGTGTGGCCTTTTGGATGGGACCCAATGAATTGCCGGTACTCCTCTCCTCTCCTCCCCTCTCTCCTCTCCTGTTCTTTCTTTGTGTGGAAGTAATGTGCTCTAAACATTCTTCCATTGCTAGCATGCTTAGCTTTTAGGTTTTGTGCAGTTGCTGGGCTGTGTTTGCTTTCTCAGAGGCAGAAACAGCTTGTCGAGGTGAGGTAATGCTAACGGCACTGAACTCTGGAAATATGCGTTGTTGGAACCCTCAGCCAGAGTGCTGTGTCTGGGAATGAGGCCCCAGTCTCTGACTCATCCAACTCATACTTACCTGGCAGGGGAGATACCATGATCAAGAAGGTGGTTCACCCAGGGCGAGGCTCATCCATTGCACTCCGGTTGTGCTGACCCTTGCGAATTCCCCAAATGTGGGAATCTCGACTGCATAATTTCTGGTAGTGGGGGACTGCGTCCGCGCTCTCCCCTCTGATCCTTGTGTTTAAGAAATACAAAGCTGTCTTCGGCTCTAATTGACTTAAATGTGCTGCGCAGCATGTTAATGTCCAATTTACTAATCTGTCTGGTTGTTGCCACAGTTCATTTTGAGGCCTATGGTTTCTTTTGCACTTTGTCCAGAAAAGTGGCAATGGTGCTGTGCAGTGGTGTCTGGTGTACCCTGGGAAGCCGTGTGTTGAGCAATGCCAGTTGCCCGTGATCCTGATGGCAGCAACAAGTGGGTGTGGCCTTTTGGATGGGACCCAATGAATTGCCGGTACTCCTCTCCTCTCCTCCCCTCTCTCCTCTCCTGTTCTTTCTTTGTGTGGAAGTAATGTGCTCTAAACATTCTTCCATTGCTAGCATGCTTAGCTTTTAGGTTTTGTGCAGTTGCTGGGCTGTGTTTGCTTTCTCAGAGGCAGAAACAGCTTGTCGAGGTGAGGTAATGCTAACGGCACTGAACTCTGGAAATATGCGTTGTTGGAACCCTCAGCCAGAGTGCTGTGTCTGGGAATGAGGCCCCAGTCTCTGACTCATCCAACTCATACTTACCTGGCAGGGGAGATACCATGATCAAGAAGGTGGTTCACCCAGGGCGAGGCTCATCCATTGCACTCCGGTTGTGCTGACCCTTGCGAATTCCCCAAATGTGGGAATCTCGACTGCATAATTTCTGGTAGTGGGGGACTGCGTCCGCGCTCTCCCCTCTGATCCTTGTGTTTAAGAAATACAAAGCTGTCTTCGGCTCTAATTGACTTAAATGTGCTGCGCAGCATGTTAATGTCCAATTTACTAATCTGTCTGGTTGTTGCCACAGTTCATTTTGAGGCCTATGGTTTCTTTTGCACTTTGTCCAGAAAAGTGGCAATGGTGCTGTGCAGTGGTGTCTGGTGTACCCTGGGAAGCCGTGTGTTGAGCAATGCCAGTTGCCCGTGATCCTGATGGCAGCAACAAGTGGGTGTGGCCTTTTGGATGGGACCCAATGAATTGCCGGTACTCCTCTCCTCTCCTCCCCTCTCTCCTCTCCTGTTCTTTCTTTGTGTGGAAGTAATGTGCTCTAAACATTCTTCCATTGCTAGCATGCTTAGCTTTTAGGTTTTGTGCAGTTGCTGGGCTGTGTTTGCTTTCTCAGAGGCAGAAACAGCTTGTCGAGGTGAGGTAATGCTAACGGCACTGAACTCTGGAAATATGCGTTGTTGGAACCCTCAGCCAGAGTGCTGTGTCTGGGAATGAGGCCCCAGTCTCTGACTCATCCAACTCATACTTACCTGGCAGGGGAGATACCATGATCAAGAAGGTGGTTCACCCAGGGCGAGGCTCATCCATTGCACTCCGGTTGTGCTGACCCTTGCGAATTCCCCAAATGTGGGAATCTCGACTGCATAATTTCTGGTAGTGGGGGACTGCGTCCGCGCTCTCCCCTCTGATCCTTGTGTTTAAGAAATACAAAGCTGTCTTTGGCTCTAATTGACTTAAATGTGCTGCGCAGCATGTTAATGTCCAATTTACTAATCTGTCTGGTTGTTGCCACAGTTCATTTTGAGGCCTATGGTTTCTTTTGCACTTTGTCCAGAAAAGTGGCAATGGTGCTGTGCAGTGGTGTCTGGTGTACCCTGGGAAGCCGTGTGTTGAGCAATGCCAGTTGCCCGTGATCCTGATGGCAGCAACAAGTGGGTGTGGCCTTTTGGATGGGACCCAATGAATTGCCGGTACTCCTCTCCTCCCCTCTCTCCTCTCCTGTTCTTTCTTTGTGTGGAAGTAATGTGCTCTAAACATTCTTCCATTGCTAGCATGCTTAGCTTTTAGGTTTTGTGCAGTTGCTGGGCTGTGTTTGCTTTCTCAGAGGCAGAAACAGCTTGTCGAGGTGAGGTAATGCTAACGGCACTGAACTCTGGAAATATGCGTTGTTGGAACCCTCAGCCAGAGTGCTGTGTCTGGGAATGAGGCCCCAGTCTCTGACTCATCCAACTCATACTTACCTGGCAGGGGAGATACCATGATCAAGAAGGTGGTTCACCCAGGGCGAGGCTCATCCATTGCACTCCGGTTGTGCTGACCCTTGCGAATTCCCCAAATGTGGGAATCTCGACTGCATAATTTCTGGTAGTGGGGGACTGCGTCCGCGCTCTCCCCTCTGATCCTTGTGTTTAAGAAATACACAGCTGTCTTTGGCTCTAATTGACTTAAATGTGCTGCGCAGCATGTTAATGTCCAATTTACTAATCTGTCTGGTTGTTGCCACAGTTCATTTTGAGGCCTATGGTTTCTTTTGCACTTTGTCCAGAAAAGTGGCAATGGTGCTGTGCAGTGGTGTCTGGTGTACCCTGGGAAGCCGTGTGTTGAGCAATGCCAGTTGCCCGTGATCCTGATGGCAGCAACAAGTGGGTGTGGCCTTTTGGATGGGACCCAATGAATTGCCGGTACTCCTCTCCTCCCCCCCTCTCTCCTCTCCTGTTCTTTCTTTGTGTGG
The DNA here is from genome assembly GCA_947000775.1 of Pterois miles. Classification (NCBI taxonomy): domain Eukaryota; kingdom Metazoa; phylum Chordata; class Actinopteri; order Perciformes; family Scorpaenidae; genus Pterois; species Pterois miles. The sequence continues at coordinate 102,101 of CAMQGK010000496.1, read as the reverse complement.
AAGTAATGTGCTCTAAACATTCTTCCATTGCTAGCATGCTTAGCTTTTAGGTTTTGTGCAGTTGCTGGGCTGTGTTTGCTTTCTCAGAGGCAGAAACAGCTTGTCGAGGTGAGGTAATGCTAACGGCACTGAACTCTGGAAATATGCGTTGTTGGAACCCTCAGCCAGAGTGCTGTGTCTGGGAATGAGGCCCCAGTCTCTGACTCATCCAACTCATACTTACCTGGCAGGGGAGATACCATGATCAAGAAGGTGGTTCACCCAGGGCGAGGCTCATCCATTGCACTCCGGTTGTGCTGACCCTTGCGAATTCCCCAAATGTGGGAATCTCGACTGCATAATTTCTGGTAGTGGGGGACTGCGTCCGCGCTCTCCCCTCTGATCCTTGTGTTTAAGAAATACACAGCTGTCTTCGGCTCTAATTGACTTAAATGTGCTGCGCAGCATGTTAATGTCCAATTTACTAATCTGTCTGGTTGTTGCCACAGTTCATTTTGAGGCCTATGGTTTCTTTTGCACTTTGTCCAGAAAAGTGGCAATGGTGCTGTGCAGTGGTGTCTGGTGTACCCTGGGAAGCCGTGTGTTGAGCAATGCCAGTTGCCCGTGATCCTGATGGCAGCAACAAGTGGGTGTGGCCTTTTGGATGGGACCCAATGAATTGCCGGTACTCCTCTCCTCTCCTCCCCTCTCTCCTCTCCTGTTCTTTCTTTGTGTGGAAGTAATGTGCTCTAAACATTCTTCCATTGCTAGCATGCTTAGCTTTTAGGTTTTGTGCAGTTGCTGGGCTGTGTTTGCTTTCTCAGAGGCAGAAACAGCTTGTCGAGGTGAGGTAATGCTAACGGCACTGAACTCTGGAAATATGCGTTGTTGGAACCCTCAGCCAGAGTGCTGTGTCTGGGAATGAGGCCCCAGTCTCTGACTCATCCAACTCATACTTACCTGGCAGGGGAGATACCATGATCAAGAAGGTGGTTCACCCAGGGCGAGGCTCATCCATTGCACTCCGGTTGTGCTGACCCTTGCGAATTCCCCAAATGTGGGAATCTCGACTGCATAATTTCTGGTAGTGGGGGACTGCGTCCGCGCTCTCCCCTCTGATCCTTGTGTTTAAGAAATACAAAGCTGTCTTTGGCTCTAATTGACATAAATGTGCTGCGCAGCATGTTAATGTCCAATTTACTAATCTGTCTGGTTGTTGCCACAGTTCATTTTGAGGCCTATGGTTTCTTTTGCACTTTGTCCAGAAAAGTGGCAATGGTGCTGTGCAGTGGTGTCTGGTGTACCCTGGGAAGCCGTGTGTTGAGCAATGCCAGTTGCCCGTGATCCTGATGGCAGCAACAAGTGGGTGTGGCCTTTTGGATGGGACCCAATGAATTGCCGGTACTCCTCTCCTCCCCTCTCTCCTCTCCTGTTCTTTCTTTGTGTGGAAGTAATGTGCTCTAAACATTCTTCCATTGCTAGCATGCTTAGCTTTTAGGTTTTGTGCAGTTGCTGGGCTGTGTTTGCTTTCTCAGAGGCAGAAACAGCTTGTCGAGGTGAGGTAATGCTAACGGCACTGAACTCTGGAAATATGCGTTGTTGGAACCCTCAGCCAGAGTGCTGTGTCTGGGAATGAGGCCCCAGTCTCTGACTCATCCAACTCATACTTACCTGGCAGGGGAGATACCATGATCAAGAAGGTGGTTCACCCAGGGCGAGGCTCATCCATTGCACTCCGGTTGTGCTGACCCTTGCGAATTCCCCAAATGTGGGAATCTCGACTGCATAATTTCTGGTAGTGGGGGACTGCGTCCGCGCTCTCCCCTCTGATCCTTGTGTTTAAGAAATACACAGCTGTCTTCGGCTCTAATTGACTTAAATGTGCTGCGCAGCATGTTAATGTCCAATTTACTAATCTGTCTGGTTGTTGCCACAGTTCATTTTGAGGCCTATGGTTTCTTTTGCACTTTGTCCAGAAAAGTGGCAATGGTGCTGTGCAGTGGTGTCTGGTGTACCCTGGGAAGCCGTGTGTTGAGCAATGCCAGTTGCCCGTGATCCTGATGGCAGCAACAAGTGGGTGTGGCCTTTTGGATGGGACCCAATGAATTGCCGGTACTCCTCTCCTCTCCTCCCCTCTCTCCTCTCCTGTTCTTTCTTTGTGTGGAAGTAATGTGCTCTAAACATTCTTCCATTGCTAGCATGCTTAGCTTTTAGGTTTTGTGCAGTTGCTGGGCTGTGTTTGCTTTCTCAGAGGCAGAAACAGCTTGTCGAGGTGAGGTAATGCTAACGGCACTGAACTCTGGAAATATGCGTTGTTGGAACCCTCAGCCAGAGTGCTGTGTCTGGGAATGAGGCCCCAGTCTCTGACTCATCCAACTCATACTTACCTGGCAGGGGAGATACCATGATCAAGAAGGTGGTTCACCCAGGGCGAGGCTCATCCATTGCACTCCGGTTGTGCTGACCCTTGCGAATTCCCCAAATGTGGGAATCTCGACTGCATAATTTCTGGTAGTGGGGGACTGCGTCCGCGCTCTCCCCTCTGATCCTTGTGTTTAAGAAATACAAAGCTGTCTTCGGCTCTAATTGACTTAAATGTGCTGCGCAGCATGTTAATGTCCAATTTACTAATCTGTCTGGTTGTTGCCACAGTTCATTTTGAGGCCTATGGTTTCTTTTGCACTTTGTCCAGAAAAGTGGCAATGGTGCTGTGCAGTGGTGTCTGGTGTACCCTGGGAAGCCGTGTGTTGAGCAATGCCAGTTGCCCGTGATCCTGATGGCAGCAACAAGTGGGTGTGGCCTTTTGGATGGGACCCAATGAATTGCCGGTACTCCTCTCCTCCCCTCTCTCCTCTCCTGTTCTTTCTTTGTGTGGAAGTAATGTGCTCTAAACATTCTTCCATTGCTAGCATGCTTAGCTTTTAGGTTTTGTGCAGTTGCTGGGCTGTGTTTGCTTTCTCAGAGGCAGAAACAGCTTGTCGAGGTGAGGTAATGCTAACGGCACTGAACTCTGGAAATATGCGTTGTTGGAACCCTCAGCCAGAGTGCTGTGTCTGGGAATGAGGCCCCAGTCTCTGACTCATCCAACTCATACTTACCTGGCAGGGGAGATACCATGATCAAGAAGGTGGTTCACCCAGGGCGAGGCTCATCCATTGCACTCCGGTTGTGCTGACCCTTGCGAATTCCCCAAATGTGGGAATCTCGACTGCATAATTTCTGGTAGTGGGGGACTGCGTCCGCGCTCTCCCCTCTGATCCTTGTGTTTAAGAAATACACAGCTGTCTTTGGCTCTAATTGACTTAAATGTGCTGCGCAGCATGTAAATGTCCAATTTACTAATCTGTCTGGTTGTTGCCACAGTTCATTTTGAGGCCTATGGTTTCTTTTGCACTTTGTCCAGAAAAGTGGCAATGGTGCTGTGCAGTGGTGTCTGGTGTACCCTGGGAAGCCGTGTGTTGAGCAATGCCAGTTGCCCGTGATCCTGATGGCAGCAACAAGTGGGTGTGGCCTTTTGGATGGGACCCAATGAATTGCCGGTACTCCTCTCCTCTCCTCCCCTCTCTCCTCTCCTGTTCTTTCTTTGTGTGGAAGTAATGTGCTCTAAACATTCTTCCATTGCTAGCATGCTTAGCTTTTAGGTTTTGTGCAGTTGCTGGGCTGTGTTTGCTTTCTCAGAGGCAGAAACAGCTTGTCGAGGTGAGGTAATGCTAACGGCACTGAACTCTGGAAATATGCGTTGTTGGAACCCTCAGCCAGAGTGCTGTGTCTGGGAATGAGGCCCCAGTCTCTGACTCATCCAACTCATACTTACCTGGCAGGGGAGATACCATGATCAAGAAGGTGGTTCACCCAGGGCGAGGCTCATCCATTGCACTCCGGTTGTGCTGACCCTTGCGAATTCCCCAAATGTGGGAATCTCGACTGCATAATTTCTGGTAGTGGGGGACTGCGTCCGCGCTCTCCCCTCTGATCCTTGTGTTTAAGAAATACAAAGCTGTCTTCGGCTCTAATTGACTTAAATGTGCTGCGCAGCATGTTAATGTCCAATTTACTAATCTGTCTGGTTGTTGCCACAGTTCATTTTGAGGCCTATGGTTTCTTTTGCACTTTGTCCAGAAAAGTGGCAATGGTGCTGTGCAGTGGTGTCTGGTGTACCCTGGGAAGCCGTGTGTTGAGCAATGCCAGTTGCCCGTGATCCTGATGGCAGCAACAAGTGGGTGTGGCCTTTTGGATGGGACCCAATGAATTGCCGGTACTCCTCTCCTCCTCTCCCTCTCTCCTCTCCTGTTCTTTCTTTGTGTGGAAGTAATGTGCTCTAAACATTCTTCCATTGCTAGCATGCTTAGCTTTTAGGTTTTGTGCAGTTGCTGGGCTGTGTTTGCTTTCTCAGAGGCAGAAACAGCTTGTCGAGGTGAGGTAATGCTAACGGCACTGAACTCTGGAAATATGCGTTGTTGGAACCCTCAGCCAGAGTGCTGTGTCTGGGAATGAGGCCCCAGTCTCTGACTCATCCAACTCATACTTACCTGGCAGGGGAGATACCATGATCAAGAAGGTGGTTCACCCAGGGCGAGGCTCATCCATTGCACTCCGGTTGTGCTGACCCTTGCGAATTCCCCAAATGTGGGAATCTCGACTGCATAATTTCTGGTAGTGGGGGACTGCGTCCGCGCTCTCCCCTCTGATCCTTGTGTTTAAGAAATACAAAGCTGTCTTCGGCTCTAATTGACTTAAATGTGCTGCGCAGCATGTTAATGTCCAATTTACTAATCTGTCTGGTTGTTGCCACAGTTCATTTTGAGGCCTATGGTTTCTTTTGCACTTTGTCCAGAAAAGTGGCAATGGTGCTGTGCAGTGGTGTCTGGTGTACCCTGGGAAGCCGTGTGTTGAGCAATGCCAGTTGCCCGTGATCCTGATGGCAGCAACAAGTGGGTGTGGCCTTTTGGATGGGACCCAATGAATTGCCGGTACTCCTCTCCTCTCCTCCCCTCTCTCCTCTCCTGTTCTTTCTTTGTGTGGAAGTAATGTGCTCTAAACATTCTTCCATTGCTAGCATGCTTAGCTTTTAGGTTTTGTGCAGTTGCTGGGCTGTGTTTGCTTTCTCAGAGGCAGAAACAGCTTGTCGAGGTGAGGTAATGCTAACGGCACTGAACTCTGGAAATATGCGTTGTTGGAACCCTCAGCCAGAGTGCTGTGTCTGGGAATGAGGCCCCAGTCTCTGACTCATCCAACTCATACTTACCTGGCAGGGGAGATACCATGATCAAGAAGGTGGTTCACCCAGGGCGAGGCTCATCCATTGCACTCCGGTTGTGCTGACCCTTGCGAATTCCCCAAATGTGGGAATCTCGACTGCATAATTTCTGGTAGTGGGGGACTGCGTCCGCGCTCTCCCCTCTGATCCTTGTGTTTAAGAAATACACAGCTGTCTTCGGCTCTAATTGACTTAAATGTGCTGCGCAGCATGTTAATGTCCAATTTACTAATCTGTCTGGTTGTTGCCACAGTTCATTTTGAGGCCTATGGTTTCTTTTGCACTTTGTCCAGAAAAGTGGCAATGGTGCTGTGCAGTGGTGTCTGGTGTACCCTGGGAAGCCGTGTGTTGAGCAATGCCAGTTGCCCGTGATCCTGATGGCAGCAACAAGTGGGTGTGGCCTTTTGGATGGGACCCAATGAATTGCCGGTACTCCTCTCCTCTCCTCCCCTCTCTCCTCTCCTGTTCTTTCTTTGTGTGGAAGTAATGTGCTCTAAACATTCTTCCATTGCTAGCATGCTTAGCTTTTAGGTTTTGTGCAGTTGCTGGGCTGTGTTTGCTTTCTCAGAGGCAGAAACAGCTTGTCGAGGTGAGGTAATGCTAACGGCACTGAACTCTGGAAATATGCGTTGTTGGAACCCTCAGCCAGAGTGCTGTGTCTGGGAATGAGGCCCCAGTCTCTGACTCATCCAACTCATACTTACCTGGCAGGGGAGATACCATGATCAAGAAGGTGGTTCACCCAGGGCGAGGCTCATCCATTGCACTCCGGTTGTGCTGACCCTTGCGAATTCCCCAAATGTGGGAATCTCGACTGCATAATTTCTGGTAGTGGGGGACTGCGTCCGCGCTCTCCCCTCTGATCCTTGTGTTTAAGAAATACAAAGCTGTCTTCGGCTCTAATTGACTTAAATGTGCTGCGCAGCATGTTAATGTCCAATTTACTAATCTGTCTGGTTGTTGCCACAGTTCATTTTGAGGCCTATGGTTTCTTTTGCACTTTGTCCAGAAAAGTGGCAATGGTGCTGTGCAGTGGTGTCTGGTGTACCCTGGGAAGCCGTGTGTTGAGCAATGCCAGTTGCCCGTGATCCTGATGGCAGCAACAAGTGGGTGTGGCCTTTTGGATGGGACCCAATGAATTGCCGGTACTCCTCCCTCTCCTCCCTCCCTCTCTCCTCTCCTGTTCTTTCTTTGTGTGGAAGTAATGTGCTCTAAACATTCTTCCATTGCTAGCATGCTTAGCTTTTAGGTTTTGTGCAGTTGCTGGGCTGTGTTTGCTTTCTCAGAGGCAGAAACAGCTTGTCGAGGTGAGGTAATGCTAACGGCACTGAACTCTGGAAATATGCGTTGTTGGAACCCTCAGCCAGAGTGCTGTGTCTGGGAATGAGGCCCCAGTCTCTGACTCATCCAACTCATACTTACCTGGCAGGGGAGATACCATGATCAAGAAGGTGGTTCACCCAGGGCGAGGCTCATCCATTGCACTCCGGTTGTGCTGACCCTTGCGAATTCCCCAAATGTGGGAATCTCGACTGCATAATTTCTGGTAGTGGGGGACTGCGTCCGCGCTCTCCCCTCTGATCCTTGTGTTTAAGAAATACAAAGCTGTCTTCGGCTCTAATTGACTTAAATGTGCTGCGCAGCATGTTAATGTCCAATTTACTAATCTGTCTGGTTGTTGCCACAGTTCATTTTGAGGCCTATGGTTTCTTTTGCACTTTGTCCAGAAAAGTGGCAATGGTGCTGTGCAGTGGTGTCTGGTGTACCCTGGGAAGCCGTGTGTTGAGCAATGCCAGTTGCCCGTGATCCTGATGGCAGCAACAAGTGGGTGTGGCCTTTTGGATGGGACCCAATGAATTGCCGGTACTCCTCTCCTCTCCTCCCCTCTCTCCTCTCCTGTTCTTTCTTTGTGTGGAAGTAATGTGCTCTAAACATTCTTCCATTGCTAGCATGCTTAGCTTTTAGGTTTTGTGCAGTTGCTGGGCTGTGTTTGCTTTCTCAGAGGCAGAAACAGCTTGTCGAGGTGAGGTAATGCTAACGGCACTGAACTCTGGAAATATGCGTTGTTGGAACCCTCAGCCAGAGTGCTGTGTCTGGGAATGAGGCCCCAGTCTCTGACTCATCCAACTCATACTTACCTGGCAGGGGAGATACCATGATCAAGAAGGTGGTTCACCCAGGGCGAGGCTCATCCATTGCACTCCGGTTGTGCTGACCCTTGCGAATTCCCCAAATGTGGGAATCTCGACTGCATAATTTCTGGTAGTGGGGGACTGCGTCCGCGCTCTCCCCTCTGATCCTTGTGTTTAAGAAATACACAGCTGTCTTCGGCTCTAATTGACTTAAATGTGCTGCGCAGCATGTTAATGTCCAATTTACTAATCTGTCTGGTTGTTGCCACAGTTCATTTTGAGGCCTATGGTTTCTTTTGCACTTTGTCCAGAAAAGTGGCAATGGTGCTGTGCAGTGGTGTCTGGTGTACCCTGGGAAGCCGTGTGTTGAGCAATGCCAGTTGCCCGTGATCCTGATGGCAGCAACAAGTGGGTGTGGCCTTTTGGATGGGACCCAATGAATTGCCGGTACTCCTCTCCTCTCCTCCCCTCTCTCCTCTCCTGTTCTTTCTTTGTGTGGAAGTAATGTGCTCTAAACATTCTTCCATTGCTAGCATGCTTAGCTTTTAGGTTTTGTGCAGTTGCTGGGCTGTGTTTGCTTTCTCAGAGGCAGAAACAGCTTGTCGAGGTGAGGTAATGCTAACGGCACTGAACTCTGGAAATATGCGTTGTTGGAACCCTCAGCCAGAGTGCTGTGTCTGGGAATGAGGCCCCAGTCTCTGACTCATCCAACTCATACTTACCTGGCAGGGGAGATACCATGATCAAGAAGGTGGTTCACCCAGGGCGAGGCTCATCCATTGCACTCCGGTTGTGCTGACCCTTGCGAATTCCCCAAATGTGGGAATCTCGACTGCATAATTTCTGGTAGTGGGGGACTGCGTCCGCGCTCTCCCCTCTGATCCTTGTGTTTAAGAAATACAAAGTTGTCTTTGGCTCTAATTGACATAAATGTGCTGCGCAGCATGTTAATGTCCAATTTACTAATCTGTCTGGTTGTTGCCACAGTTCATTTTGAGGCCTATGGTTTCTTTTGCACTTTGTCCAGAAAAGTGGCAATGGTGCTGTGCAGTGGTGTCTGGTGTACCCTGGGAAGCCGTGTGTTGAGCAATGCCAGTTGCCCGTGATCCTGATGGCAGCAACAAGTGGGTGTGGCCTTTTGGATGGGACCCAATGAATTGCCGGTACTCCTCTCCTCCCCTCTCTCCTCTCCTGTTCTTTCTTTGTGTGGAAGTAATGTGCTCTAAACATTCTTCCATTGCTAGCATGCTTAGCTTTTAGGTTTTGTGCAGTTGCTGGGCTGTGTTTGCTTTCTCAGAGGCAGAAACAGCTTGTCGAGGTGAGGTAATGCTAACGGCACTGAACTCTGGAAATATGCGTTGTTGGAACCCTCAGCCAGAGTGCTGTGTCTGGGAATGAGGCCCCAGTCTCTGACTCATCCAACTCATACTTACCTGGCAGGGGAGATACCATGATCAAGAAGGTGGTTCACCCAGGGCGAGGCTCATCCATTGCACTCCGGTTGTGCTGACCCTTGCGAATTCCCCAAATGTGGGAATCTCGACTGCATAATTTCTGGTAGTGGGGGACTGCGTCCGCGCTCTCCCCTCTGATCCTTGTGTTTAAGAAATACACAGCTGTCTTCGGCTCTAATTGACTTAAATGTGCTGCGCAGCATGTTAATGTCCAATTTACTAATCTGTCTGGTTGTTGCCACAGTTCATTTTGAGGCCTATGGTTTCTTTTGCACTTTGTCCAGAAAAGTGGCAATGGTGCTGTGCAGTGGTGTCTGGTGTACCCTGGGAAGCCGTGTGTTGAGCAATGCCAGTTGCCCGTGATCCTGATGGCAGCAACAAGTGGGTGTGGCCTTTTGGATGGGACCCAATGAATTGCCGGTACTCCTCTCCTCTCCTCCCCTCTCTCCTCTCCTGTTCTTTCTTTGTGTGGAAGTAATGTGCTCTAAACATTCTTCCATTGCTAGCATGCTTAGCTTTTAGGTTTTGTGCAGTTGCTGGGCTGTGTTTGCTTTCTCAGAGGCAGAAACAGCTTGTCGAGGTGAGGTAATGCTAACGGCACTGAACTCTGGAAATATGCGTTGTTGGAACCCTCAGCCAGAGTGCTGTGTCTGGGAATGAGGCCCCAGTCTCTGACTCATCCAACTCATACTTACCTGGCAGGGGAGATACCATGATCAAGAAGGTGGTTCACCCAGGGCGAGGCTCATCCATTGCACTCCGGTTGTGCTGACCCTTGCGAATTCCCCAAATGTGGGAATCTCGACTGCATAATTTCTGGTAGTGGGGGACTGCGTCCGCGCTCTCTCCTCTGATCCTTGTGTTTAAGAAATACAAAGCTGTCTTCGGCTCTAATTGACTTAAATGTGCTGCGCAGCATGTTAATGTCCAATTTACTAATCTGTCTGGTTGTTGCCACAGTTCATTTTGAGGCCTATGGTTTCTTTTGCACTTTGTCCAGAAAAGTGGCAATGGTGCTGGCAGTGGTGTCTGGTGTACCCTGGGAAGCCGTGTGTTGAGCAATGCCAGTTGCCCGTGATCCTGATGGCAGCAACAAGTGGGTGTGGCCTTTTGGATGGGACCCAATGAATTGCCGGTACTCCTCTCCTCTCCTCCCCTCTCTCCTCTCCTGTTCTTTCTTTGTGTGGAAGTAATGTGCTCTAAACATTCTTCCATTGCTAGCATGCTTAGCTTTTAGGTTTTGTGCAGTTGCTGGGCTGTGTTTGCTTTCTCAGAGGCAGAAACAGCTTGTCGAGGTGAGGTAATGCTAACGGCACTGAACTCTGGAAATATGCGTTGTTGGAACCCTCAGCCAGAGTGCTGTGTCTGGGAATGAGGCCCCAGTCTCTGACTCATCCAACTCATACTTACCTGGCAGGGGAGATACCATGATCAAGAAGGTGGTTCACCCAGGGCGAGGCTCATCCATTGCACTCCGGTTGTGCTGACCCTTGCGAATTCCCCAAATGTGGGAATCTCGACTGCATAATTTCTGGTAGTGGGGGACTGCGTCCGCGCTCTCCCCTCTGATCCTTGTGTTTAAGAAATACACAGCTGTCTTCGGCTCTAATTGACTTAAATGTGCTGCGCAGCATGTTAATGTCCAATTTACTAATCTGTCTGGTTGTTGCCACAGTTCATTTTGAGGCCTATGGTTTCTTTTGCACTTTGTCCAGAAAAGTGGCAATGGTGCTGTGCAGTGGTGTCTGGTGTACCCTGGGAAGCCGTGTGTTGAGCAATGCCAGTTGCCCGTGATCCTGATGGCAGCAACAAGTGGGTGTGGCCTTTTGGATGGGACCCAATGAATTGCCGGTACTCCTCTCCTCTCCTCCCCTCTCTCCTCTCCTGTTCTTTCTTTGTGTGGAAGTAATGTGCTCTAAACATTCTTCCATTGCTAGCATGCTTAGCTTTTAGGTTTTGTGCAGTTGCTGGGCTGTGTTTGCTTTCTCAGAGGCAGAAACAGCTTGTCGAGGTGAGGTAATGCTAACGGCACTGAACTCTGGAAATATGCGTTGTTGGAACCCTCAGCCAGAGTGCTGTGTCTGGGAATGAGGCCCCAGTCTCTGACTCATCCAACTCATACTTACCTGGCAGGGGAGATACCATGATCAAGAAGGTGGTTCACCCAGGGCGAGGCTCATCCATTGCACTCCGGTTGTGCTGACCCTTGCGAATTCCCCAAATGTGGGAATCTCGACTGCATAATTTCTGGTAGTGGGGGACTGCGTCCGCGCTCTCCCCTCTGATCCTTGTGTTTAAGAAATACAAAGCTGTCTTCGGCTCTAATTGACTTAAATGTGCTGCGCAGCATGTTAATGTCCAATTTACTAATCTGTCTGGTTGTTGCCACAGTTCATTTTGAGGCCTATGGTTTCTTTTGCACTTTGTCCAGAAAAGTGGCAATGGTGCTGTGCAGTGGTGTCTGGTGTACCCTGGGAAGCCGTGTGTTGAGCAATGCCAGTTGCCCGTGATCCTGATGGCAGCAACAAGTGGGTGTGGCCTTTTGGATGGGACCCAATGAATTGCCGGTACTCCTCTCCTCTCCTCCCCTCTCTCCTCTCCTGTTCTTTCTTTGTGTGGAAGTAATGTGCTCTAAACATTCTTCCATTGCTAGCATGCTTAGCTTTTAGGTTTTGTGCAGTTGCTGGGCTGTGTTTGCTTTCTCAGAGGCAGAAACAGCTTGTCGAGGTGAGGTAATGCTAACGGCACTGAACTCTGGAAATATGCGTTGTTGGAACCCTCAGCCAGAGTGCTGTGTCTGGGAATGAGGCCCCAGTCTCTGACTCATCCAACTCATACTTACCTGGCAGGGGAGATACCATGATCAAGAAGGTGGTTCACCCAGGGCGAGGCTCATCCATTGCACTCCGGTTGTGCTGACCCTTGCGAATTCCCCAAATGTGGGAATCTCGACTGCATAATTTCTGGTAGTGGGGGACTGCGTCCGCGCTCTCCCCTCTGATCCTTGTGTTTAAGAAATACAAAGCTGTCTTCGGCTCTAATTGACTTAAATGTGCTGCGCAGCATGTTAATGTCCAATTTACTAATCTGTCTGGTTGTTGCCACAGTTCATTTTGAGGCCTATGGTTTCTTTTGCACTTTGTCCAGAAAAGTGGCAATGGTGCTGTGCAGTGGTGTCTGGTGTACCCTGGGAAGCCGTGTGTTGAGCAATGCCAGTTGCCCGTGATCCTGATGGCAGCAACAAGTGGGTGTGGCCTTTTGGATGGGACCCAATGAATTGCCGGTACTCCTCTCCTCTCCTCCCCTCTCTCCTCTCCTGTTCTTTCTTTGTGTGGAAGTAATGTGCTCTAAACATTCTTCCATTGCTAGCATGCTTAGCTTTTAGGTTTTGTGCAGTTGCTGGGCTGTGTTTGCTTTCTCAGAGGCAGAAACAGCTTGTCGAGGTGAGGTAATGCTAACGGCACTGAACTCTGGAAATATGCGTTGTTGGAACCCTCAGCCAGAGTGCTGTGTCTGGGAATGAGGCCCCAGTCTCTGACTCATCCAACTCATACTTACCTGGCAGGGGAGATACCATGATCAAGAAGGTGGTTCACCCAGGGCGAGGCTCATCCATTGCACTCCGGTTGTGCTGACCCTTGCGAATTCCCCAAATGTGGGAATCTCGACTGCATAATTTCTGGTAGTGGGGGACTGCGTCCGCGCTCTCCCCTCTGATCCTTGTGTTTAAGAAATACACAGCTGTCTTCGGCTCTAATTGACTTAAATGTGCTGCGCAGCATGTTAATGTCCAATTTACTAATCTGTCTGGTTGTTGCCACAGTTCATTTTGAGGCCTATGGTTTCTTTTGCACTTTGTCCAGAAAAGTGGCAATGGTGCTGTGCAGTGGTGTCTGGTGTACCCTGGGAAGCCGTGTGTTGAGCAATGCCAGTTGCCCGTGATCCTGATGGCAGCAACAAGTGGGTGTGGCCTTTTGGATGGGACCCAATGAATTGCCGGTACTCCTCTCCTCTCCTCCCCTCTCTCCTCTCCTGTTCTTTCTTTGTGTGGAAGTAATGTGCTCTAAACATTCTTCCATTGCTAGCATGCTTAGCTTTTAGGTTTTGTGCAGTTGCTGGGCTGTGTTTGCTTTCTCAGAGGCAGAAACAGCTTGTCGAGGTGAGGTAATGCTAACGGCACTGAACTCTGGAAATATGCGTTGTTGGAACCCTCAGCCAGAGTGCTGTGTCTGGGAATGAGGCCCCAGTCTCTGACTCATCCAACTCATACTTACCTGGCAGGGGAGATACCATGATCAAGAAGGTGGTTCACCCAGGGCGAGGCTCATCCATTGCACTCCGGTTGTGCTGACCCTTGCGAATTCCCCAAATGTGGGAATCTCGACTGCATAATTTCTGGTAGTGGGGGACTGCGTCCGCGCTCTCCCCTCTGATCCTTGTGTTTAAGAAATACAAAGCTGTCTTCGGCTCTAATTGACTTAAATGTGCTGCGCAGCATGTTAATGTCCAATTTACTAATCTGTCTGGTTGTTGCCACAGTTCATTTTGAGGCCTATGGTTTCTTTTGCACTTTGTCCAGAAAAGTGGCAATGGTGCTGTGCAGTGGTGTCTGGTGTACCCTGGGAAGCCGTGTGTTGAGCAATGCCAGTTGCCCGTGATCCTGATGGCAGCAACAAGTGGGTGTGGCCTTTTGGATGGGACCCAATGAATTGCCGGTACTCCTCTCCTCTCCTCCCCTCTCTCCTCTCCTGTTCTTTCTTTGTGTGGAAGTAATGTGCTCTAAACATTCTTCCATTGCTAGCATGCTTAGCTTTTAGGTTTTGTGCAGTTGCTGGGCTGTGTTTGCTTTCTCAGAGGCAGAAACAGCTTGTCGAGGTGAGGTAATGCTAACGGCACTGAACTCTGGAAATATGCGTTGTTGGAACCCTCAGCCAGAGTGCTGTGTCTGGGAATGAGGCCCCAGTCTCTGACTCATCCAACTCATACTTACCTGGCAGGGGAGATACCATGATCAAGAAGGTGGTTCACCCAGGGCGAGGCTCATCCATTGCACTCCGGTTGTGCTGACCCTTGCGAATTCCCCAAATGTGGGAATCTCGACTGCATAATTTCTGGTAGTGGGGGACTGCGTCCGCGCTCTCCCCTCTGATCCTTGTGTTTAAGAAATACAAAGCTGTCTTCGGCTCTAATTGACTTAAATGTGCTGCGCAGCATGTTAATGTCCAATTTACTAATCTGTCTGGTTGTTGCCACAGTTCATTTTGAGGCCTATGGTTTCTTTTGCACTTTGTCCAGAAAAGTGGCAATGGTGCTGTGCAGTGGTGTCTGGTGTACCCTGGGAAGCCGTGTGTTGAGCAATGCCAGTTGCCCGTGATCCTGATGGCAGCAACAAGTGGGTGTGGCCTTTTGGATGGGACCCAATGAATTGCCGGTACTCCTCTCCTCTCCTCCCCTCTCTCCTCTCCTGTTCTTTCTTTGTGTGGAAGTAATGTGCTCTAAACATTCTTCCATTGCTAGCATGCTTAGCTTTTAGGTTTTGTGCAGTTGCTGGGCTGTGTTTGCTTTCTCAGAGGCAGAAACAGCTTGTCGAGGTGAGGTAATGCTAACGGCACTGAACTCTGGAAATATGCGTTGTTGGAACCCTCAGCCAGAGTGCTGTGTCTGGGAATGAGGCCCCAGTCTCTGACTCATCCAACTCATACTTACCTGGCAGGGGAGATACCATGATCAAGAAGGTGGTTCACCCAGGGCGAGGCTCATCCATTGCACTCCGGTTGTGCTGACCCTTGCGAATTCCCCAAATGTGGGAATCTCGACTGCATAATTTCTGGTAGTGGGGGACTGCGTCCGCGCTCTCCCCTCTGATCCTTGTGTTTAAGAAATACACAGCTGTCTTCGGCTCTAATTGACTTAAATGTGCTGCGCAGCATGTTAATGTCCAATTTACTAATCTGTCTGGTTGTTGCCACAGTTCATTTTGAGGCCTATGGTTTCTTTTGCACTTTGTCCAGAAAAGTGGCAATGGTGCTGTGCAGTGGTGTCTGGTGTACCCTGGGAAGCCGTGTGTTGAGCAATGCCAGTTGCCCGTGATCCTGATGGCAGCAACAAGTGGGTGTGGCCTTTTGGATGGGACCCAATGAATTGCCGGTACTCCTCTCCTCTCCCCCCTCTCTCCTCTCCTGTTCTTTCTTTGTGTGGAAGTAATGTGCTCTAAACATTCTTCCATTGCTAGCATGCTTAGCTTTTAGGTTTTGTGCAGTTGCTGGGCTGTGTTTGCTTTCTCAGAGGCAGAAACAGCTTGTCGAGGTGAGGTAATGCTAACGGCACTGAACTCTGGAAATATGCGTTGTTGGAACCCTCAGCCAGAGTGCTGTGTCTGGGAATGAGGCCCCAGTCTCTGACTCATCCAACTCATACTTACCTGGCAGGGGAGATACCATGATCAAGAAGGTGGTTCACCCAGGGCGAGGCTCATCCATTGCACTCCGGTTGTGCTGACCCTTGCGAATTCCCCAAATGTGGGAATCTCGACTGCATAATTTCTGGTAGTGGGGGACTGCGTCCGCGCTCTCCCCTCTGATCCTTGTGTTTAAGAAATACACAGCTGTCTTCGGCTCTAATTGACTTAAATGTGCTGCGCAGCATGTTAATGTCCAATTTACTAATCTGTCTGGTTGTTGCCACAGTTCATTTTGAGGCCTATGGTTTCTTTTGCACTTTGTCCAGAAAAGTGGCAATGGTGCTGTGCAGTGGTGTCTGGTGTACCCTGGGAAGCCGTGTGTTGAGCAATGCCAGTTGCCCGTGATCCTGATGGCAGCAACAAGTGGGTGTGGCCTTTTGGATGGGACCCAATGAATTGCCGGTACTCCTCTCCTCTCCTCCCCTCTCTCCTCTCCTGTTCTTTCTTTGTGTGGAAGTAATGTGCTCTAAACATTCTTCCATTGCTAGCATGCTTAGCTTTTAGGTTTTGTGCAGTTGCTGGGCTGTGTTTGCTTTCTCAGAGGCAGAAACAGCTTGTCGAGGTGAGGTAATGCTAACGGCACTGAACTCTGGAAATATGCGTTGTTGGAACCCTCAGCCAGAGTGCTGTGTCTGGGAATGAGGCCCCAGTCTCTGACTCATCCAACTCATACTTACCTGGCAGGGGAGATACCATGATCAAGAAGGTGGTTCACCCAGGGCGAGGCTCATCCATTGCACTCCGGTTGTGCTGACCCTTGCGAATTCCCCAAATGTGGGAATCTCGACTGCATAATTTCTGGTAGTGGGGGACTGCGTCCGCGCTCTCCCCTCTGATCCTTGTGTTTAAGAAATACAAAGCTGTCTTCGGCTCTAATTGACTTAAATGTGCTGCGCAGCATGTTAATGTCCAATTTACTAATCTGTCTGGTTGTTGCCACAGTTCATTTTGAGGCCTATGGTTTCTTTTGCACTTTGTCCAGAAAAGTGGCAATGGTGCTGTGCAGTGGTGTCTGGTGTACCCTGGGAAGCCGTGTGTTGAGCAATGCCAGTTGCCCGTGATCCTGATGGCAGCAACAAGTGGGTGTGGCCTTTTGGATGGGACCCAATGAATTGCCGGTACTCCTCTCCTCTCCTCCCCTCTCTCCTCTCCTGTTCTTTCTTTGTGTGGAAGTAATGTGCTCTAAACATTCTTCCATTGCTAGCATGCTTAGCTTTTAGGTTTTGTGCAGTTGCTGGGCTGTGTTTGCTTTCTCAGAGGCAGAAACAGCTTGTCGAGGTGAGGTAATGCTAACGGCACTGAACTCTGGAAATATGCGTTGTTGGAACCCTCAGCCAGAGTGCTGTGTCTGGGAATGAGGCCCCAGTCTCTGACTCATCCAACTCATACTTACCTGGCAGGGGAGATACCATGATCAAGAAGGTGGTTCACCCAGGGCGAGGCTCATCCATTGCACTCCGGTTGTGCTGACCCTTGCGAATTCCCCAAATGTGGGAATCTCGACTGCATAATTTCTGGTAGTGGGGGACTGCGTCCGCGCTCTCTCCTCTGATCCTTGTGTTTAAGAAATACAAAGCTGTCTTCGGCTCTAATTGACTTAAATGTGCTGCGCAGCATGTTAATGTCCAATTTACTAATCTGTCTGGTTGTTGCCACAGTTCATTTTGAGGCCTATGGTTTCTTTTGCACTTTGTCCAGAAAAGTGGCAATGGTGCTGTGCAGTGGTGTCTGGTGTACCCTGGGAAGCCGTGTGTTGAGCAATGCCAGTTGCCTGTGATCCTGATGGCAGCAACAAGTGGGTGTGGCCTTTTGGATGGGACCCAATGAATTGCCGGTACTCCTCTCCTCTCCTCCCCTCTCTCCTCTCCTGTTCTTTCTTTGTGTGGAAGTAATGTGCTCTAAACATTCTTCCATTGCTAGCATGCTTAGCTTTTAGGTTTTGTGCAGTTGCTGGGCTGTGTTTGCTTTCTCAGAGGCAGAAACAGCTTGTCGAGGTGAGGTAATGCTAACGGCACTGAACTCTGGAAATATGCGTTGTTGGAACCCTCAGCCAGAGTGCTGTGTCTGGGAATGAGGCCCCAGTCTCTGACTCATCCAACTCATACTTACCTGGCAGGGGAGATACCATGATCAAGAAGGTGGTTCACCCAGGGCGAGGCTCATCCATTGCACTCCGGTTGTGCTGACCCTTGCGAATTCCCCAAATGTGGGAATCTCGACTGCATAATTTCTGGTAGTGGGGGACTGCGTCCGCGCTCTCCCCTCTGATCCTTGTGTTTAAGAAATACACAGCTGTCTTCGGCTCTAATTGACTTAAATGTGCTGCGCAGCATGTTAATGTCCAATTTACTAATCTGTCTGGTTGTTGCCACAGTTCATTTTGAGGCCTATGGTTTCTTTTGCACTTTGTCCAGAAAAGTGGCAATGGTGCTGTGCAGTGGTGTCTGGTGTACCCTGGGAAGCCGTGTGTTGAGCAATGCCAGTTGCCCGTGATCCTGATGGCAGCAACAAGTGGGTGTGGCCTTTTGGATGGGACCCAATGAATTGCCGGTACTCCTCTCCTCTCCTCCCCTCTCTCCTCTCCTGTTCTTTCTTTGTGTGGAAGTAATGTGCTCTAAACATTCTTCCATTGCTAGCATGCTTAGCTTTTAGGTTTTGTGCAGTTGCTGGGCTGTGTTTGCTTTCTCAGAGGCAGAAACAGCTTGTCGAGGTGAGGTAATGCTAACGGCACTGAACTCTGGAAATATGCGTTGTTGGAACCCTCAGCCAGAGTGCTGTGTCTGGGAATGAGGCCCCAGTCTCTGACTCATCCAACTCATACTTACCTGGCAGGGGAGATACCATGATCAAGAAGGTGGTTCACCCAGGGCGAGGCTCATCCATTGCACTCCGGTTGTGCTGACCCTTGCGAATTCCCCAAATGTGGGAATCTCGACTGCATAATTTCTGGTAGTGGGGGACTGCGTCCGCGCTCTCCCCTCTGATCCTTGTGTTTAAGAAATACAAAGCTGTCTTCGGCTCTAATTGACTTAAATGTGCTGCGCAGCATGTTAATGTCCAATTTACTAATCTGTCTGGTTGTTGCCACAGTTCATTTTGAGGCCTATGGTTTCTTTTGCACTTTGTCCAGAAAAGTGGCAATGGTGCGCAGTGGTGTCTGGTGTACCCTGGGAAGCCGTGTGTTGAGCAATGCCAGTTGCCCGTGATCCTGATGGCAGCAACAAGTGGGTGTGGCCTTTTGGATGGGACCCAATGAATTGCCGGTACTCCTCTCCTCCCCTCCCTCTCTCCTCTCCTGTTCTTTCTTTGTGTGGAAGTAATGTGCTCTAAACATTCTTCCATTGCTAGCATGCTTAGCTTTTAGGTTTTGTGCAGTTGCTGGGCTGTGTTTGCTTTCTCAGAGGCAGAAACAGCTTGTCGAGGTGAGGTAATGCTAACGGCACTGAACTCTGGAAATATGCGTTGTTGGAACCCTCAGCCAGAGTGCTGTGTCTGGGAATGAGGCCCCAGTCTCTGACTCATCCAACTCATACTTACCTGGCAGGGGAGATACCATGATCAAGAAGGTGGTTCACCCAGGGCGAGGCTCATCCATTGCACTCCGGTTGTGCTGACCCTTGCGAATTCCCCAAATGTGGGAATCTCGACTGCATAATTTCTGGTAGTGGGGGACTGCGTCCGCGCTCTCCCCTCTGATCCTTGTGTTTAAGAAATACACAGCTGTCTTCGGCTCTAATTGACTTAAATGTGCTGCGCAGCATGTTAATGTCCAATTTACTAATCTGTCTGGTTGTTGCCACAGTTCATTTTGAGGCCTATGGTTTCTTTTGCACTTTGTCCAGAAAAGTGGCAATGGTGCTGTGCAGTGGTGTCTGGTGTACCCTGGGAAGCCGTGTGTTGAGCAATGCCAGTTGCCCGTGATCCTGATGGCAGCAACAAGTGGGTGTGGCCTTTTGGATGGGACCCAATGAATTGCCGGTACTCCTCTCCTCTCCTCCCCTCTCTCCTCTCCTGTTCTTTCTTTGTGTGGAAGTAATGTGCTCTAAACATTCTTCCATTGCTAGCATGCTTAGCTTTTAGGTTTTGTGCAGTTGCTGGGCTGTGTTTGCTTTCTCAGAGGCAGAAACAGCTTGTCGAGGTGAGGTAATGCTAACGGCACTGAACTCTGGAAATATGCGTTGTTGGAACCCTCAGCCAGAGTGCTGTGTCTGGGAATGAGGCCCCAGTCTCTGACTCATCCAACTCATACTTACCTGGCAGGGGAGATACCATGATCAAGAAGGTGGTTCACCCAGGGCGAGGCTCATCCATTGCACTCCGGTTGTGCTGACCCTTGCGAATTCCCCAAATGTGGGAATCTCGACTGCATAATTTCTGGTAGTGGGGGACTGCGTCCGCGCTCTCCCCTCTGATCCTTGTGTTTAAGAAATACAAAGCTGTCTTCGGCTCTAATTGACTTAAATGTGCTGCGCAGCATGTTAATGTCCAATTTACTAATCTGTCTGGTTGTTGCCACAGTTCATTTTGAGGCCTATGGTTTCTTTTGCACTTTGTCCAGAAAAGTGGCAATGGTGCTGTGCAGTGGTGTCTGGTGTACCCTGGGAAGCCGTGTGTTGAGCAATGCCAGTTGCCCGTGATCCTGATGGCAGCAACAAGTGGGTGTGGCCTTTTGGATGGGACCCAATGAATTGCCGGTACTCCTCTCCTCTCCCCCCTCTCTCCTCTCCTGTTCTTTCTTTGTGTGGAAGTAATGTGCTCTAAACATTCTTCCATTGCTAGCATGCTTAGCTTTTAGGTTTTGTGCAGTTGCTGGGCTGTGTTTGCTTTCTCAGAGGCAGAAACAGCTTGTCGAGGTGAGGTAATGCTAACGGCACTGAACTCTGGAAATATGCGTTGTTGGAACCCTCAGCCAGAGTGCTGTGTCTGGGAATGAGGCCCCAGTCTCTGACTCATCCAACTCATACTTACCTGGCAGGGGAGATACCATGATCAAGAAGGTGGTTCACCCAGGGCGAGGCTCATCCATTGCACTCCGGTTGTGCTGACCCTTGCGAATTCCCCAAATGTGGGAATCTCGACTGCATAATTTCTGGTAGTGGGGGACTGCGTCCGCGCTCTCCCCTCTGATCCTTGTGTTTAAGAAATACACAGCTGTCTTCGGCTCTAATTGACTTAAATGTGCTGCGCAGCATGTTAATGTCCAATTTACTAATCTGTCTGGTTGTTGCCACAGTTCATTTTGAGGCCTATGGTTTCTTTTGCACTTTGTCCAGAAAAGTGGCAATGGTGCTGTGCAGTGGTGTCTGGTGTACCCTGGGAAGCCGTGTGTTGAGCAATGCCAGTTGCCCGTGATCCTGATGGCAGCAACAAGTGGGTGTGGCCTTTTGGATGGGACCCAATGAATTGCCGGTACTCCTCTCCTCTCCTCCCCTCTCTCCTCTCCTGTTCTTTCTTTGTGTGGAAGTAATGTGCTCTAAACATTCTTCCATTGCTAGCATGCTTAGCTTTTAGGTTTTGTGCAGTTGCTGGGCTGTGTTTGCTTTCTCAGAGGCAGAAACAGCTTGTCGAGGTGAGGTAATGCTAACGGCACTGAACTCTGGAAATATGCGTTGTTGGAACCCTCAGCCAGAGTGCTGTGTCTGGGAATGAGGCCCCAGTCTCTGACTCATCCAACTCATACTTACCTGGCAGGGGAGATACCATGATCAAGAAGGTGGTTCACCCAGGGCGAGGCTCATCCATTGCACTCCGGTTGTGCTGACCCTTGCGAATTCCCCAAATGTGGGAATCTCGACTGCATAATTTCTGGTAGTGGGGGACTGCGTCCGCGCTCTCCCCTCTGATCCTTGTGTTTAAGAAATACAAAGCTGTCTTCGGCTCTAATTGACTTAAATGTGCTGCGCAGCATGTTAATGTCCAATTTACTAATCTGTCTGGTTGTTGCCACAGTTCATTTTGAGGCCTATGGTTTCTTTTGCACTTTGTCCAGAAAAGTGGCAATGGTGCTGTGCAGTGGTGTCTGGTGTACCCTGGGAAGCCGTGTGTTGAGCAATGCCAGTTGCCCGTGATCCTGATGGCAGCAACAAGTGGGTGTGGCCTTTTGGATGGGACCCAATGAATTGCCGGTACTCCTCTCCTCCCCCCCCTCTCTCCTCTCCTGTTCTTTCTTTGTGTGGAAGTAATGTGCTCTAAACATTCTTCCATTGCTAGCATGCTTAGCTTTTAGGTTTTGTGCAGTTGCTGGGCTGTGTTTGCTTTCTCAGAGGCAGAAACAGCTTGTCGAGGTGAGGTAATGCTAACGGCACTGAACTCTGGAAATATGCGTTGTTGGAACCCTCAGCCAGAGTGCTGTGTCTGGGAATGAGGCCCCAGTCTCTGACTCATCCAACTCATACTTACCTGGCAGGGGAGATACCATGATCAAGAAGGTGGTTCACCCAGGGCGAGGCTCATCCATTGCACTCCGGTTGTGCTGACCCTTGCGAATTCCCCAAATGTGGGAATCTCGACTGCATAATTTCTGGTAGTGGGGGACTGCGTCCGCGCTCTCCCCTCTGATCCTTGTGTTTAAGAAATACACAGCTGTCTTCGGCTCTAATTGACTTAAATGTGCTGCGCAGCATGTTAATGTCCAATTTACTAATCTGTCTGGTTGTTGCCACAGTTCATTTTGAGGCCTATGGTTTCTTTTGCACTTTGTCCAGAAAAGTGGCAATGGTGCTGTGCAGTGGTGTCTGGTGTACCCTGGGAAGCCGTGTGTTGAGCAATGCCAGTTGCCCGTGATCCTGATGGCAGCAACAAGTGGGTGTGGCCTTTTGGATGGGACCCAATGAATTGCCGGTACTCCTCTCCTCCCCTCTCTCCTCTCCTGTTCTTTCTTTGTGTGGAAGTAATGTGCTCTAAACATTCTTCCATTGCTAGCATGCTTAGCTTTTAGGTTTTGTGCAGTTGCTGGGCTGTGTTTGCTTTCTCAGAGGCAGAAACAGCTTGTCGAGGTGAGGTAATGCTAACGGCACTGAACTCTGGAAATATGCGTTGTTGGAACCCTCAGCCAGAGTGCTGTGTCTGGGAATGAGGCCCCAGTCTCTGACTCATCCAACTCATACTTACCTGGCAGGGGAGATACCATGATCAAGAAGGTGGTTCACCCAGGGCGAGGCTCATCCATTGCACTCCGGTTGTGCTGACCCTTGCGAATTCCCCAAATGTGGGAATCTCGACTGCATAATTTCTGGTAGTGGGGGACTGCGTCCGCGCTCTCCCCTCTGATCCTTGTGTTTAAGAAATACAAAGCTGTCTTCGGCTCTAATTGACTTAAATGTGCTGCGCAGCATGTTAATGTCCAATTTACTAATCTGTCTGGTTGTTGCCACAGTTCATTTTGAGGCCTATGGTTTCTTTTGCACTTTGTCCAGAAAAGTGGCAATGGTGCTGTGCAGTGGTGTCTGGTGTACCCTGGGAAGCCGTGTGTTGAGCAATGCCAGTTGCCCGTGATCCTGATGGCAGCAACAAGTGGGTGTGGCCTTTTGGATGGGACCCAATGAATTGCCGGTACTCCTCTCCTCTCCTCCCCTCTCTCCTCTCCTGTTCTTTCTTTGTGTGGAAGTAATGTGCTCTAAACATTCTTCCATTGCTAGCATGCTTAGCTTTTAGGTTTTGTGCAGTTGCTGGGCTGTGTTTGCTTTCTCAGAGGCAGAAACAGCTTGTCGAGGTGAGGTAATGCTAACGGCACTGAACTCTGGAAATATGCGTTGTTGGAACCCTCAGCCAGAGTGCTGTGTCTGGGAATGAGGCCCCAGTCTCTGACTCATCCAACTCATACTTACCTGGCAGGGGAGATACCATGATCAAGAAGGTGGTTCACCCAGGGCGAGGCTCATCCATTGCACTCCGGTTGTGCTGACCCTTGCGAATTCCCCAAATGTGGGAATCTCGACTGCATAATTTCTGGTAGTGGGGGACTGCGTCCGCGCTCTCCCCTCTGATCCTTGTGTTTAAGAAATACAAAGCTGTCTTTGGCTCTAATTGACATAAATGTGCTGCGCAGCATGTTAATGTCCAATTTACTAATCTGTCTGGTTGTTGCCACAGTTCATTTTGAGGCCTATGGTTTCTTTTGCACTTTGTCCAGAAAAGTGGCAATGGTGCTGTGCAGTGGTGTCTGGTGTACCCTGGGAAGCCGTGTGTTGAGCAATGCCAGTTGCCCGTGATCCTGATGGCAGCAACAAGTGGGTGTGGCCTTTTGGATGGGACCCAATGAATTGCCGGTACTCCTCTCCTCTCCTCCCCTCTCTCCTCTCCTGTTCTTTCTTTGTGTGGAAGTAATGTGCTCTAAACATTCTTCCATTGCTAGCATGCTTAGCTTTTAGGTTTTGTGCAGTTGCTGGGCTGTGTTTGCTTTCTCAGAGGCAGAAACAGCTTGTCGAGGTGAGGTAATGCTAACGGCACTGAACTCTGGAAATATGCGTTGTTGGAACCCTCAGCCAGAGTGCTGTGTCTGGGAATGAGGCCCCAGTCTCTGACTCATCCAACTCATACTTACCTGGCAGGGGAGATACCATGATCAAGAAGGTGGTTCACCCAGGGCGAGGCTCATCCATTGCACTCCGGTTGTGCTGACCCTTGCGAATTCCCCAAATGTGGGAATCTCGACTGCATAATTTCTGGTAGTGGGGGACTGCGTCCGCGCTCTCCCCTCTGATCCTTGTGTTTAAGAAATACAAAGTTGTCTTTGGCTCTAATTGACATAAATGTGCTGCGCAGCATGTTAATGTCCAATTTACTAATCTGTCTGGTTGTTGCCACAGTTCATTTTGAGGCCTATGGTTTCTTTTGCACTTTGTCCAGAAAAGTGGCAATGGTGCTGTGCAGTGGTGTCTGGTGTACCCTGGGAAGCCGTGTGTTGAGCAATGCCAGTTGCCCGTGATCCTGATGGCAGCAACAAGTGGGTGTGGCCTTTTGGATGGGACCCAATGAATTGCCGGTACTCCTCTCCTCTCCTCCCCTCTCTCCTCTCCTGTTCTTTCTTTGTGTGGAAGTAATGTGCTCTAAACATTCTTCCATTGCTAGCATGCTTAGCTTTTAGGTTTTGTGCAGTTGCTGGGCTGTGTTTGCTTTCTCAGAGGCAGAAACAGCTTGTCGAGGTGAGGTAATGCTAACGGCACTGAACTCTGGAAATATGCGTTGTTGGAACCCTCAGCCAGAGTGCTGTGTCTGGGAATGAGGCCCCAGTCTCTGACTCATCCAACTCATACTTACCTGGCAGGGGAGATACCATGATCAAGAAGGTGGTTCACCCAGGGCGAGGCTCATCCATTGCACTCCGGTTGTGCTGACCCTTGCGAATTCCCCAAATGTGGGAATCTCGACTGCATAATTTCTGGTAGTGGGGGACTGCGTCCGCGCTCTCCCCTCTGATCCTTGTGTTTAAGAAATACAAAGCTGTCTTCGGCTCTAATTGACTTAAATGTGCTGCGCAGCATGTTAATGTCCAATTTACTAATCTGTCTGGTTGTTGCCACAGTTCATTTTGAGGCCTATGGTTTCTTTTGCACTTTGTCCAGAAAAGTGGCAATGGTGCTGTGCAGTGGTGTCTGGTGTACCCTGGGAAGCCGTGTGTTGAGCAATGCCAGTTGCCCGTGATCCTGATGGCAGCAACAAGTGGGTGTGGCCTTTTGGATGGGACCCAATGAATTGCCGGTACTCCTCTCCTCTCCTCCCCTCTCTCCTCTCCTGTTCTTTCTTTGTGTGGAAGTAATGTGCTCTAAACATTCTTCCATTGCTAGCATGCTTAGCTTTTAGGTTTTGTGCAGTTGCTGGGCTGTGTTTGCTTTCTCAGAGGCAGAAACAGCTTGTCGAGGTGAGGTAATGCTAACGGCACTGAACTCTGGAAATATGCGTTGTTGGAACCCTCAGCCAGAGTGCTGTGTCTGGGAATGAGGCCCCAGTCTCTGACTCATCCAACTCATACTTACCTGGCAGGGGAGATACCATGATCAAGAAGGTGGTTCACCCAGGGCGAGGCTCATCCATTGCACTCCGGTTGTGCTGACCCTTGCGAATTCCCCAAATGTGGGAATCTCGACTGCATAATTTCTGGTAGTGGGGGACTGCGTCCGCGCTCTCCCCTCTGATCCTTGTGTTTAAGAAATACAAAGCTGTCTTCGGCTCTAATTGACTTAAATGTGCTGCGCAGCATGTTAATGTCCAATTTACTAATCTGTCTGGTTGTTGCCACAGTTCATTTTGAGGCCTATGGTTTCTTTTGCACTTTGTCCAGAAAAGTGGCAATGGTGCTGTGCAGTGGTGTCTGGTGTACCCTGGGAAGCCGTGTGTTGAGCAATGCCAGTTGCCCGTGATCCTGATGGCAGCAACAAGTGGGTGTGGCCTTTTGGATGGGACCCAATGAATTGCCGGTACTCCTCTCCTCTCCTCCCCTCTCTCCTCTCCTGTTCTTTCTTTGTGTGGAAGTAATGTGCTCTAAACATTCTTCCATTGCTAGCATGCTTAGCTTTTAGGTTTTGTGCAGTTGCTGGGCTGTGTTTGCTTTCTCAGAGGCAGAAACAGCTTGTCGAGGTGAGGTAATGCTAACGGCACTGAACTCTGGAAATATGCGTTGTTGGAACCCTCAGCCAGAGTGCTGTGTCTGGGAATGAGGCCCCAGTCTCTGACTCATCCAACTCATACTTACCTGGCAGGGGAGATACCATGATCAAGAAGGTGGTTCACCCAGGGCGAGGCTCATCCATTGCACTCCGGTTGTGCTGACCCTTGCGAATTCCCCAAATGTGGGAATCTCGACTGCATAATTTCTGGTAGTGGGGGACTGCGTCCGCGCTCTCCCCTCTGATCCTTGTGTTTAAGAAATACAAAGCTGTCTTCGGCTCTAATTGACTTAAATCTGCTGCGCAGCATGTTAATGTCCAATTTACTAATCTGTCTGGTTGTTGCCACAGTTCATTTTGAGGCCTATGGTTTCTTTTGCACTTTGTCCAGAAAAGTGGCAATGGTGCTGTGCAGTGGTGTCTGGTGTACCCTGGGAAGCCGTGTGTTGAGCAATGCCAGTTGCCCGTGATCCTGATGGCAGCAACAAGTGGGTGTGGCCTTTTGGATGGGACCCAATGAATTGCCGGTACTCCTCTCCTCTCCTCCCCTCTCTCCTCTCCTGTTCTTTCTTTGTGTGGAAGTAATGTGCTCTAAACATTCTTCCATTGCTAGCATGCTTAGCTTTTAGGTTTTGTGCAGTTGCTGGGCTGTGTTTGCTTTCTCAGAGGCAGAAACAGCTTGTCGAGGTGAGGTAATGCTAACGGCACTGAACTCTGGAAATATGCGTTGTTGGAACCCTCAGCCAGAGTGCTGTGTCTGGGAATGAGGCCCCAGTCTCTGACTCATCCAACTCATACTTACCTGGCAGGGGAGATACCATGATCAAGAAGGTGGTTCACCCAGGGCGAGGCTCATCCATTGCACTCCGGTTGTGCTGACCCTTGCGAATTCCCCAAATGTGGGAATCTCGACTGCATAATTTCTGGTAGTGGGGGACTGCGTCCGCGCTCTCCCCTCTGATCCTTGTGTTTAAGAAATACAAAGCTGTCTTTGGCTCTAATTGACATAAATGTGCTGCGCAGCATGTTAATGTCCAATTTACTAATCTGTCTGGTTGTTGCCACAGTTCATTTTGAGGCCTATGGTTTCTTTTGCACTTTGTCCAGAAAAGTGGCAATGGTGCTGTGCAGTGGTGTCTGGTGTACCCTGGGAAGCCGTGTGTTGAGCAATGCCAGTTGCCCGTGATCCTGATGGCAGCAACAAGTGGGTGTGGCCTTTTGGATGGGACCCAATGAATTGCCGGTACTCCTCTCCTCCCCTCTCTCCTCTCCTGTTCTTTCTTTGTGTGGAAGTAATGTGCTCTAAACATTCTTCCATTGCTAGCATGCTTAGCTTTTAGGTTTTGTGCAGTTGCTGGGCTGTGTTTGCTTTCTCAGAGGCAGAAACAGCTTGTCGAGGTGAGGTAATGCTAACGGCACTGAACTCTGGAAATATGCGTTGTTGGAACCCTCAGCCAGAGTGCTGTGTCTGGGAATGAGGCCCCAGTCTCTGACTCATCCAACTCATACTTACCTGGCAGGGGAGATACCATGATCAAGAAGGTGGTTCACCCAGGGCGAGGCTCATCCATTGCACTCCGGTTGTGCTGACCCTTGCGAATTCCCCAAATGTGGGAATCTCGACTGCATAATTTCTGGTAGTGGGGGACTGCGTCCGCGCTCTCCCCTCTGATCCTTGTGTTTAAGAAATACAAAGCTGTCTTCGGCTCTAATTGACTTAAATGTGCTGCGCAGCATGTTAATGTCCAATTTACTAATCTGTCTGGTTGTTGCCACAGTTCATTTTGAGGCCTATGGTTTCTTTTGCACTTTGTCCAGAAAAGTGGCAATGGTGCTGTGCAGTGGTGTCTGGTGTACCCTGGGAAGCCGTGTGTTGAGCAATGCCAGTTGCCCGTGATCCTGATGGCAGCAACAAGTGGGTGTGGCCTTTTGGATGGGACCCAATGAATTGCCGGTACTCCTCTCCTCTCCTCCCCTCTCTCCTCTCCTGTTCTTTCTTTGTGTGGAAGTAATGTGCTCTAAACATTCTTCCATTGCTAGCATGCTTAGCTTTTAGGTTTTGTGCAGTTGCTGGGCTGTGTTTGCTTTCTCAGAGGCAGAAACAGCTTGTCGAGGTGAGGTAATGCTAACGGCACTGAACTCTGGAAATATGCGTTGTTGGAACCCTCAGCCAGAGTGCTGTGTCTGGGAATGAGGCCCCAGTCTCTGACTCATCCAACTCATACTTACCTGGCAGGGGAGATACCATGATCAAGAAGGTGGTTCACCCAGGGCGAGGCTCATCCATTGCACTCCGGTTGTGCTGACCCTTGCGAATTCCCCAAATGTGGGAATCTCGACTGCATAATTTCTGGTAGTGGGGGACTGCGTCCGCGCTCTCCCCTCTGATCCTTGTGTTTAAGAAATACAAAGCTGTCTTCGGCTCTAATTGACTTAAATGTGCTGCGCAGCATGTTAATGTCCAATTTACTAATCTGTCTGGTTGTTGCCACAGTTCATTTTGAGGCCTATGGTTTCTTTTGCACTTTGTCCAGAAAAGTGGCAATGGTGCTGTGCAGTGGTGTCTGGTGTACCCTGGGAAGCCGTGTGTTGAGCAATGCCAGTTGCCCGTGATCCTGATGGCAGCAACAAGTGGGTGTGGCCTTTTGGATGGGACCCAATGAATTGCCGGTACTCCTCTCCTCTCCTCCCCTCTCTCCTCTCCTGTTCTTTCTTTGTGTGGAAGTAATGTGCTCTAAACATTCTTCCATTGCTAGCATGCTTAGCTTTTAGGTTTTGTGCAGTTGCTGGGCTGTGTTTGCTTTCTCAGAGGCAGAAACAGCTTGTCGAGGTGAGGTAATGCTAACGGCACTGAACTCTGGAAATATGCGTTGTTGGAACCCTCAGCCAGAGTGCTGTGTCTGGGAATGAGGCCCCAGTCTCTGACTCATCCAACTCATACTTACCTGGCAGGGGAGATACCATGATCAAGAAGGTGGTTCACCCAGGGCGAGGCTCATCCATTGCACTCCGGTTGTGCTGACCCTTGCGAATTCCCCAAATGTGGGAATCTCGACTGCATAATTTCTGGTAGTGGGGGACTGCGTCCGCGCTCTCCCCTCTGATCCTTGTGTTTAAGAAATACAAAGCTGTCTTCGGCTCTAATTGACTTAAATGTGCTGCGCAGCATGTTAATGTCCAATTTACTAATCTGTCTGGTTGTTGCCACAGTTCATTTTGAGGCCTATGGTTTCTTTTGCACTTTGTCCAGAAAAGTGGCAATGGTGCTGTGCAGTGGTGTCTGGTGTACCCTGGGAAGCCGTGTGTTGAGCAATGCCAGTTGCCCGTGATCCTGATGGCAGCAACAAGTGGGTGTGGCCTTTTGGATGGGACCCAATGAATTGCCGGTACTCCTCTCCTCTCCTCCCCTCTCTCCTCTCCTGTTCTTTCTTTGTGTGGAAGTAATGTGCTCTAAACATTCTTCCATTGCTAGCATGCTTAGCTTTTAGGTTTTGTGCAGTTGCTGGGCTGTGTTTGCTTTCTCAGAGGCAGAAACAGCTTGTCGAGGTGAGGTAATGCTAACGGCACTGAACTCTGGAAATATGCGTTGTTGGAACCCTCAGCCAGAGTGCTGTGTCTGGGAATGAGGCCCCAGTCTCTGACTCATCCAACTCATACTTACCTGGCAGGGGAGATACCATGATCAAGAAGGTGGTTCACCCAGGGCGAGGCTCATCCATTGCACTCCGGTTGTGCTGACCCTTGCGAATTCCCCAAATGTGGGAATCTCGACTGCATAATTTCTGGTAGTGGGGGACTGCGTCCGCGCTCTCCCCTCTGATCCTTGTGTTTAAGAAATACAAAGCTGTCTTCGGCTCTAATTGACTTAAATGTGCTGCGCAGCATGTTAATGTCCAATTTACTAATCTGTCTGGTTGTTGCCACAGTTCATTTTGAGGCCTATGGTTTCTTTTGCACTTTGTCCAGAAAAGTGGCAATGGTGCTGTGCAGTGGTGTCTGGTGTACCCTGGGAAGCCGTGTGTTGAGCAATGCCAGTTGCCCGTGATCCTGATGGCAGCAACAAGTGGGTGTGGCCTTTTGGATGGGACCCAATGAATTGCCGGTACTCCTCTCCTCTCCTCCCCTCTCTCCTCTCCTG
The DNA here is from genome assembly GCA_947000775.1 of Pterois miles. Taxonomy (NCBI): domain Eukaryota; kingdom Metazoa; phylum Chordata; class Actinopteri; order Perciformes; family Scorpaenidae; genus Pterois; species Pterois miles. Next base: position 72,077 of record CAMQGK010000496.1, on the reverse strand, counting down.
TTCTTTCTTTGTGTGGAAGTAATGTGCTCTAAACATTCTTCCATTGCTAGCATGCTTAGCTTTTAGGTTTTGTGCAGTTGCTGGGCTGTGTTTGCTTTCTCAGAGGCAGAAACAGCTTGTCGAGGTGAGGTAATGCTAACGGCACTGAACTCTGGAAATATGCGTTGTTGGAACCCTCAGCCAGAGTGCTGTGTCTGGGAATGAGGCCCCAGTCTCTGACTCATCCAACTCATACTTACCTGGCAGGGGAGATACCATGATCAAGAAGGTGGTTCACCCAGGGCGAGGCTCATCCATTGCACTCCGGTTGTGCTGACCCTTGCGAATTCCCCAAATGTGGGAATCTCGACTGCATAATTTCTGGTAGTGGGGGACTGCGTCCGCGCTCTCCCCTCTGATCCTTGTGTTTAAGAAATACAAAGCTGTCTTCGGCTCTAATTGACTTAAATGTGCTGCGCAGCATGTTAATGTCCAATTTACTAATCTGTCTGGTTGTTGCCACAGTTCATTTTGAGGCCTATGGTTTCTTTTGCACTTTGTCCAGAAAAGTGGCAATGGTGCTGTGCAGTGGTGTCTGGTGTACCCTGGGAAGCCGTGTGTTGAGCAATGCCAGTTGCCCGTGATCCTGATGGCAGCAACAAGTGGGTGTGGCCTTTTGGATGGGACCCAATGAATTGCCGGTACTCCTCTCCTCTCCTCCCCTCTCTCCTCTCCTGTTCTTTCTTTGTGTGGAAGTAATGTGCTCTAAACATTCTTCCATTGCTAGCATGCTTAGCTTTTAGGTTTTGTGCAGTTGCTGGGCTGTGTTTGCTTTCTCAGAGGCAGAAACAGCTTGTCGAGGTGAGGTAATGCTAACGGCACTGAACTCTGGAAATATGCGTTGTTGGAACCCTCAGCCAGAGTGCTGTGTCTGGGAATGAGGCCCCAGTCTCTGACTCATCCAACTCATACTTACCTGGCAGGGGAGATACCATGATCAAGAAGGTGGTTCACCCAGGGCGAGGCTCATCCATTGCACTCCGGTTGTGCTGACCCTTGCGAATTCCCCAAATGTGGGAATCTCGACTGCATAATTTCTGGTAGTGGGGGACTGCGTCCGCGCTCTCCCCTCTGATCCTTGTGTTTAAGAAATACAAAGCTGTCTTTGGCTCTAATTGACTTAAATGTGCTGCGCAGCATGTTAATGTCCAATTTACTAATCTGTCTGGTTGTTGCCACAGTTCATTTTGAGGCCTATGGTTTCTTTTGCACTTTGTCCAGAAAAGTGGCAATGGTGCTGTGCAGTGGTGTCTGGTGTACCCTGGGAAGCCGTGTGTTGAGCAATGCCAGTTGCCCGTGATCCTGATGGCAGCAACAAGTGGGTGTGGCCTTTTGGATGGGACCCAATGAATTGCCGGTACTCCTCTCCTCTCCTCCCCTCTCTCCTCTCCTGTTCTTTCTTTGTGTGGAAGTAATGTGCTCTAAACATTCTTCCATTGCTAGCATGCTTAGCTTTTAGGTTTTGTGCAGTTGCTGGGCTGTGTTTGCTTTCTCAGAGGCAGAAACAGCTTGTCGAGGTGAGGTAATGCTAACGGCACTGAACTCTGGAAATATGCGTTGTTGGAACCCTCAGCCAGAGTGCTGTGTCTGGGAATGAGGCCCCAGTCTCTGACTCATCCAACTCATACTTACCTGGCAGGGGAGATACCATGATCAAGAAGGTGGTTCACCCAGGGCGAGGCTCATCCATTGCACTCCGGTTGTGCTGACCCTTGCGAATTCCCCAAATGTGGGAATCTCGACTGCATAATTTCTGGTAGTGGGGGACTGCGTCCGCGCTCTCCCCTCTGATCCTTGTGTTTAAGAAATACAAAGCTGTCTTCGGCTCTAATTGACTTAAATGTGCTGCGCAGCATGTTAATGTCCAATTTACTAATCTGTCTGGTTGTTGCCACAGTTCATTTTGAGGCCTATGGTTTCTTTTGCACTTTGTCCAGAAAAGTGGCAATGGTGCTGTGCAGTGGTGTCTGGTGTACCCTGGGAAGCCGTGTGTTGAGCAATGCCAGTTGCCCGTGATCCTGATGGCAGCAACAAGTGGGTGTGGCCTTTTGGATGGGACCCAATGAATTGCCGGTACTCCTCTCCTCTCCTCCCCTCTCTCCTCTCCTGTTCTTTCTTTGTGTGGAAGTAATGTGCTCTAAACATTCTTCCATTGCTAGCATGCTTAGCTTTTAGGTTTTGTGCAGTTGCTGGGCTGTGTTTGCTTTCTCAGAGGCAGAAACAGCTTGTCGAGGTGAGGTAATGCTAACGGCACTGAACTCTGGAAATATGCGTTGTTGGAACCCTCAGCCAGAGTGCTGTGTCTGGGAATGAGGCCCCAGTCTCTGACTCATCCAACTCATACTTACCTGGCAGGGGAGATACCATGATCAAGAAGGTGGTTCACCCAGGGCGAGGCTCATCCATTGCACTCCGGTTGTGCTGACCCTTGCGAATTCCCCAAATGTGGGAATCTCGACTGCATAATTTCTGGTAGTGGGGGACTGCGTCCGCGCTCTCCCCTCTGATCCTTGTGTTTAAGAAATACAAAGCTGTCTTCGGCTCTAATTGACTTAAATGTGCTGCGCAGCATGTTAATGTCCAATTTACTAATCTGTCTGGTTGTTGCCACAGTTCATTTTGAGGCCTATGGTTTCTTTTGCACTTTGTCCAGAAAAGTGGCAATGGTGCTGTGCAGTGGTGTCTGGTGTACCCTGGGAAGCCGTGTGTTGAGCAATGCCAGTTGCCCGTGATCCTGATGGCAGCAACAAGTGGGTGTGGCCTTTTGGATGGGACCCAATGAATTGCCGGTACTCCTCTCCTCTCCTCCCCTCTCTCCTCTCCTGTTCTTTCTTTGTGTGGAAGTAATGTGCTCTAAACATTCTTCCATTGCTAGCATGCTTAGCTTTTAGGTTTTGTGCAGTTGCTGGGCTGTGTTTGCTTTCTCAGAGGCAGAAACAGCTTGTCGAGGTGAGGTAATGCTAACGGCACTGAACTCTGGAAATATGCGTTGTTGGAACCCTCAGCCAGAGTGCTGTGTCTGGGAATGAGGCCCCAGTCTCTGACTCATCCAACTCATACTTACCTGGCAGGGGAGATACCATGATCAAGAAGGTGGTTCACCCAGGGCGAGGCTCATCCATTGCACTCCGGTTGTGCTGACCCTTGCGAATTCCCCAAATGTGGGAATCTCGACTGCATAATTTCTGGTAGTGGGGGACTGCGTCCGCGCTCTCCCCTCTGATCCTTGTGTTTAAGAAATACAAAGCTGTCTTCGGCTCTAATTGACTTAAATGTGCTGCGCAGCATGTTAATGTCCAATTTACTAATCTGTCTGGTTGTTGCCACAGTTCATTTTGAGGCCTATGGTTTCTTTTGCACTTTGTCCAGAAAAGTGGCAATGGTGCTGTGCAGTGGTGTCTGGTGTACCCTGGGAAGCCGTGTGTTGAGCAATGCCAGTTGCCCGTGATCCTGATGGCAGCAACAAGTGGGTGTGGCCTTTTGGATGGGACCCAATGAATTGCCGGTACTCCTCTCCTCTCCTCCCCTCTCTCCTCTCCTGTTCTTTCTTTGTGTGGAAGTAATGTGCTCTAAACATTCTTCCATTGCTAGCATGCTTAGCTTTTAGGTTTTGTGCAGTTGCTGGGCTGTGTTTGCTTTCTCAGAGGCAGAAACAGCTTGTCGAGGTGAGGTAATGCTAACGGCACTGAACTCTGGAAATATGCGTTGTTGGAACCCTCAGCCAGAGTGCTGTGTCTGGGAATGAGGCCCCAGTCTCTGACTCATCCAACTCATACTTACCTGGCAGGGGAGATACCATGATCAAGAAGGTGGTTCACCCAGGGCGAGGCTCATCCATTGCACTCCGGTTGTGCTGACCCTTGCGAATTCCCCAAATGTGGGAATCTCGACTGCATAATTTCTGGTAGTGGGGGACTGCGTCCGCGCTCTCCCCTCTGATCCTTGTGTTTAAGAAATACAAAGCTGTCTTCGGCTCTAATTGACTTAAATGTGCTGCGCAGCATGTTAATGTCCAATTTACTAATCTGTCTGGTTGTTGCCACAGTTCATTTTGAGGCCTATGGTTTCTTTTGCACTTTGTCCAGAAAAGTGGCAATGGTGCTGTGCAGTGGTGTCTGGTGTACCCTGGGAAGCCGTGTGTTGAGCAATGCCAGTTGCCCGTGATCCTGATGGCAGCAACAAGTGGGTGTGGCCTTTTGGATGGGACCCAATGAATTGCCGGTACTCCTCTCCTCTCCTCCCCTCTCTCCTCTCCTGTTCTTTCTTTGTGTGGAAGTAATGTGCTCTAAACATTCTTCCATTGCTAGCATGCTTAGCTTTTAGGTTTTGTGCAGTTGCTGGGCTGTGTTTGCTTTCTCAGAGGCAGAAACAGCTTGTCGAGGTGAGGTAATGCTAACGGCACTGAACTCTGGAAATATGCGTTGTTGGAACCCTCAGCCAGAGTGCTGTGTCTGGGAATGAGGCCCCAGTCTCTGACTCATCCAACTCATACTTACCTGGCAGGGGAGATACCATGATCAAGAAGGTGGTTCACCCAGGGCGAGGCTCATCCATTGCACTCCGGTTGTGCTGACCCTTGCGAATTCCCCAAATGTGGGAATCTCGACTGCATAATTTCTGGTAGTGGGGGACTGCGTCCGCGCTCTCCCCTCTGATCCTTGTGTTTAAGAAATACAAAGCTGTCTTCGGCTCTAATTGACTTAAATGTGCTGCGCAGCATGTTAATGTCCAATTTACTAATCTGTCTGGTTGTTGCCACAGTTCATTTTGAGGCCTATGGTTTCTTTTGCACTTTGTCCAGAAAAGTGGCAATGGTGCTGTGCAGTGGTGTCTGGTGTACCCTGGGAAGCCGTGTGTTGAGCAATGCCAGTTGCCCGTGATCCTGATGGCAGCAACAAGTGGGTGTGGCCTTTTGGATGGGACCCAATGAATTGCCGGTACTCCTCTCCTCTCCCTCCCCTCTCTCCTCTCCTGTTCTTTCTTTGTGTGGAAGTAATGTGCTCTAAACATTCTTCCATTGCTAGCATGCTTAGCTTTTAGGTTTTGTGCAGTTGCTGGGCTGTGTTTGCTTTCTCAGAGGCAGAAACAGCTTGTCGAGGTGAGGTAATGCTAACGGCACTGAACTCTGGAAATATGCGTTGTTGGAACCCTCAGCCAGAGTGCTGTGTCTGGGAATGAGGCCCCAGTCTCTGACTCATCCAACTCATACTTACCTGGCAGGGGAGATACCATGATCAAGAAGGTGGTTCACCCAGGGCGAGGCTCATCCATTGCACTCCGGTTGTGCTGACCCTTGCGAATTCCCCAAATGTGGGAATCTCGACTGCATAATTTCTGGTAGTGGGGGACTGCGTCCGCGCTCTCCCCTCTGATCCTTGTGTTTAAGAAATACAAAGTTGTCTTCGGCTCTAATTGACTTAAATGTGCTGCGCAGCATGTTAATGTCCAATTTACTAATCTGTCTGGTTGTTGCCACAGTTCATTTTGAGGCCTATGGTTTCTTTTGCACTTTGTCCAGAAAAGTGGCAATGGTGCTGTGCAGTGGTGTCTGGTGTACCCTGGGAAGCCGTGTGTTGAGCAATGCCAGTTGCCCGTGATCCTGATGGCAGCAACAAGTGGGTGTGGCCTTTTGGATGGGACCCAATGAATTGCCGGTACTCCTCTCCTCTCCTCCCCTCTCTCCTCTCCTGTTCTTTCTTTGTGTGGAAGTAATGTGCTCTAAACATTCTTCCATTGCTAGCATGCTTAGCTTTTAGGTTTTGTGCAGTTGCTGGGCTGTGTTTGCTTTCTCAGAGGCAGAAACAGCTTGTCGAGGTGAGGTAATGCTAACGGCACTGAACTCTGGAAATATGCGTTGTTGGAACCCTCAGCCAGAGTGCTGTGTCTGGGAATGAGGCCCCAGTCTCTGACTCATCCAACTCATACTTACCTGGCAGGGGAGATACCATGATCAAGAAGGTGGTTCACCCAGGGCGAGGCTCATCCATTGCACTCCGGTTGTGCTGACCCTTGCGAATTCCCCAAATGTGGGAATCTCGACTGCATAATTTCTGGTAGTGGGGGACTGCGTCCGCGCTCTCCCCTCCTGATCCTTGTGTTTAAGAAATACAAAGCTGTCTTCGGCTCTAATTGACTTAAATGTGCTGCGCAGCATGTTAATGTCCAATTTACTAATCTGTCTGGTTGTTGCCACAGTTCATTTTGAGGCCTATGGTTTCTTTTGCACTTTGTCCAGAAAAGTGGCAATGGTGCTGTGCAGTGGTGTCTGGTGTACCCTGGGAAGCCGTGTGTTGAGCAATGCCAGTTGCCCGTGATCCTGATGGCAGCAACAAGTGGGTGTGGCCTTTTGGATGGGACCCAATGAATTGCCGGTACTCCTCTCCTCTCCTCCCCTCTCTCCTCTCCTGTTCTTTCTTTGTGTGGAAGTAATGTGCTCTAAACATTCTTCCATTGCTAGCATGCTTAGCTTTTAGGTTTTGTGCAGTTGCTGGGCTGTGTTTGCTTTCTCAGAGGCAGAAACAGCTTGTCGAGGTGAGGTAATGCTAACGGCACTGAACTCTGGAAATATGCGTTGTTGGAACCCTCAGCCAGAGTGCTGTGTCTGGGAATGAGGCCCCAGTCTCTGACTCATCCAACTCATACTTACCTGGCAGGGGAGATACCATGATCAAGAAGGTGGTTCACCCAGGGCGAGGCTCATCCATTGCACTCCGGTTGTGCTGACCCTTGCGAATTCCCCAAATGTGGGAATCTCGACTGCATAATTTCTGGTAGTGGGGGACTGCGTCCGCGCTCTCCCCTCTGATCCTTGTGTTTAAGAAATACAAAGCTGTCTTCGGCTCTAATTGACTTAAATGTGCTGCGCAGCATGTTAATGTCCAATTTACTAATCTGTCTGGTTGTTGCCACAGTTCATTTTGAGGCCTATGGTTTCTTTTGCACTTTGTCCAGAAAAGTGGCAATGGTGCTGTGCAGTGGTGTCTGGTGTACCCTGGGAAGCCGTGTGTTGAGCAATGCCAGTTGCCCGTGATCCTGATGGCAGCAACAAGTGGGTGTGGCCTTTTGGATGGGACCCAATGAATTGCCGGTACTCCTCTCCTCTCCTCCCCTCTCTCCTCTCCTGTTCTTTCTTTGTGTGGAAGTAATGTGCTCTAAACATTCTTCCATTGCTAGCATGCTTAGCTTTTAGGTTTTGTGCAGTTGCTGGGCTGTGTTTGCTTTCTCAGAGGCAGAAACAGCTTGTCGAGGTGAGGTAATGCTAACGGCACTGAACTCTGGAAATATGCGTTGTTGGAACCCTCAGCCAGAGTGCTGTGTCTGGGAATGAGGCCCCAGTCTCTGACTCATCCAACTCATACTTACCTGGCAGGGGAGATACCATGATCAAGAAGGTGGTTCACCCAGGGCGAGGCTCATCCATTGCACTCCGGTTGTGCTGACCCTTGCGAATTCCCCAAATGTGGGAATCTCGACTGCATAATTTCTGGTAGTGGGGGACTGCGTCCGCGCTCTCCCCTCTGATCCTTGTGTTTAAGAAATACAAAGCTGTCTTCGGCTCTAATTGACTTAAATGTGCTGCGCAGCATGTTAATGTCCAATTTACTAATCTGTCTGGTTGTTGCCACAGTTCATTTTGAGGCCTATGGTTTCTTTTGCACTTTGTCCAGAAAAGTGGCAATGGTGCTGTGCAGTGGTGTCTGGTGTACCCTGGGAAGCCGTGTGTTGAGCAATGCCAGTTGCCCGTGATCCTGATGGCAGCAACAAGTGGGTGTGGCCTTTTGGATGGGACCCAATGAATTGCCGGTACTCCTCTCCTCTCCTCCCCTCTCTCCTCTCCTGTTCTTTCTTTGTGTGGAAGTAATGTGCTCTAAACATTCTTCCATTGCTAGCATGCTTAGCTTTTAGGTTTTGTGCAGTTGCTGGGCTGTGTTTGCTTTCTCAGAGGCAGAAACAGCTTGTCGAGGTGAGGTAATGCTAACGGCACTGAACTCTGGAAATATGCGTTGTTGGAACCCTCAGCCAGAGTGCTGTGTCTGGGAATGAGGCCCCAGTCTCTGACTCATCCAACTCATACTTACCTGGCAGGGGAGATACCATGATCAAGAAGGTGGTTCACCCAGGGCGAGGCTCATCCATTGCACTCCGGTTGTGCTGACCCTTGCGAATTCCCCAAATGTGGGAATCTCGACTGCATAATTTCTGGTAGTGGGGGACTGCGTCCGCGCTCTCCCCTCTGATCCTTGTGTTTAAGAAATACAAAGCTGTCTTCGGCTCTAATTGACTTAAATGTGCTGCGCAGCATGTTAATGTCCAATTTACTAATCTGTCTGGTTGTTGCCACAGTTCATTTTGAGGCCTATGGTTTCTTTTGCACTTTGTCCAGAAAAGTGGCAATGGTGCTGTGCAGTGGTGTCTGGTGTACCCTGGGAAGCCGTGTGTTGAGCAATGCCAGTTGCCCGTGATCCTGATGGCAGCAACAAGTGGGTGTGGCCTTTTGGATGGGACCCAATGAATTGCCGGTACTCCTCTCCTCTCCTCCCCTCTCTCCTCTCCTGTTCTTTCTTTGTGTGGAAGTAATGTGCTCTAAACATTCTTCCATTGCTAGCATGCTTAGCTTTTAGGTTTTGTGCAGTTGCTGGGCTGTGTTTGCTTTCTCAGAGGCAGAAACAGCTTGTCGAGGTGAGGTAATGCTAACGGCACTGAACTCTGGAAATATGCGTTGTTGGAACCCTCAGCCAGAGTGCTGTGTCTGGGAATGAGGCCCCAGTCTCTGACTCATCCAACTCATACTTACCTGGCAGGGGAGATACCATGATCAAGAAGGTGGTTCACCCAGGGCGAGGCTCATCCATTGCACTCCGGTTGTGCTGACCCTTGCGAATTCCCCAAATGTGGGAATCTCGACTGCATAATTTCTGGTAGTGGGGGACTGCGTCCGCGCTCTCCCCTCTGATCCTTGTGTTTAAGAAATACAAAGCTGTCTTCGGCTCTAATTGACTTAAATGTGCTGCGCAGCATGTTAATGTCCAATTTACTAATCTGTCTGGTTGTTGCCACAGTTCATTTTGAGGCCTATGGTTTCTTTTGCACTTTGTCCAGAAAAGTGGCAATGGTGCTGTGCAGTGGTGTCTGGTGTACCCTGGGAAGCCGTGTGTTGAGCAATGCCAGTTGCCCGTGATCCTGATGGCAGCAACAAGTGGGTGTGGCCTTTTGGATGGGACCCAATGAATTGCCGGTACTCCTCTCCTCTCCTCCCCTCTCTCCTCTCCTGTTCTTTCTTTGTGTGGAAGTAATGTGCTCTAAACATTCTTCCATTGCTAGCATGCTTAGCTTTTAGGTTTTGTGCAGTTGCTGGGCTGTGTTTGCTTTCTCAGAGGCAGAAACAGCTTGTCGAGGTGAGGTAATGCTAACGGCACTGAACTCTGGAAATATGCGTTGTTGGAACCCTCAGCCAGAGTGCTGTGTCTGGGAATGAGGCCCCAGTCTCTGACTCATCCAACTCATACTTACCTGGCAGGGGAGATACCATGATCAAGAAGGTGGTTCACCCAGGGCGAGGCTCATCCATTGCACTCCGGTTGTGCTGACCCTTGCGAATTCCCCAAATGTGGGAATCTCGACTGCATAATTTCTGGTAGTGGGGGACTGCGTCCGCGCTCTCCCCTCTGATCCTTGTGTTTAAGAAATACAAAGTTGTCTTTGGCTCTAATTGACATAAATGTGCTGCGCAGCATGTTAATGTCCAATTTACTAATCTGTCTGGTTGTTGCCACAGTTCATTTTGAGGCCTATGGTTTCTTTTGCACTTTGTCCAGAAAAGTGGCAATGGTGCTGTGCAGTGGTGTCTGGTGTACCCTGGGAAGCCGTGTGTTGAGCAATGCCAGTTGCCCGTGATCCTGATGGCAGCAACAAGTGGGTGTGGCCTTTTGGATGGGACCCAATGAATTGCCGGTACTCCTCTCCTCCCCCCCCTCTCTCCTCTCCTGTTCTTTCTTTGTGTGGAAGTAATGTGCTCTAAACATTCTTCCATTGCTAGCATGCTTAGCTTTTAGGTTTTGTGCAGTTGCTGGGCTGTGTTTGCTTTCTCAGAGGCAGAAACAGCTTGTCGAGGTGAGGTAATGCTAACGGCACTGAACTCTGGAAATATGCGTTGTTGGAACCCTCAGCCAGAGTGCTGTGTCTGGGAATGAGGCCCCAGTCTCTGACTCATCCAACTCATACTTACCTGGCAGGGGAGATACCATGATCAAGAAGGTGGTTCACCCAGGGCGAGGCTCATCCATTGCACTCCGGTTGTGCTGACCCTTGCGAATTCCCCAAATGTGGGAATCTCGACTGCATAATTTCTGGTAGTGGGGGACTGCGTCCGCGCTCTCCCCTCTGATCCTTGTGTTTAAGAAATACAAAGCTGTCTTCGGCTCTAATTGACTTAAATGTGCTGCGCAGCATGTTAATGTCCAATTTACTAATCTGTCTGGTTGTTGCCACAGTTCATTTTGAGGCCTATGGTTTCTTTTGCACTTTGTCCAGAAAAGTGGCAATGGTGCTGTGCAGTGGTGTCTGGTGTACCCTGGGAAGCCGTGTGTTGAGCAATGCCAGTTGCCCGTGATCCTGATGGCAGCAACAAGTGGGTGTGGCCTTTTGGATGGGACCCAATGAATTGCCGGTACTCCTCCCTCCTCCCCTCTCTCCTCTCCTGTTCTTTCTTTGTGTGGAAGTAATGTGCTCTAAACATTCTTCCATTGCTAGCATGCTTAGCTTTTAGGTTTTGTGCAGTTGCTGGGCTGTGTTTGCTTTCTCAGAGGCAGAAACAGCTTGTCGAGGTGAGGTAATGCTAACGGCACTGAACTCTGGAAATATGCGTTGTTGGAACCCTCAGCCAGAGTGCTGTGTCTGGGAATGAGGCCCCAGTCTCTGACTCATCCAACTCATACTTACCTGGCAGGGGAGATACCATGATCAAGAAGGTGGTTCACCCAGGGCGAGGCTCATCCATTGCACTCCGGTTGTGCTGACCCTTGCGAATTCCCCAAATGTGGGAATCTCGACTGCATAATTTCTGGTAGTGGGGGACTGCGTCCGCGCTCTCCCCTCTGATCCTTGTGTTTAAGAAATACAAAGCTGTCTTCGGCTCTAATTGACTTAAATCTGCTGCGCAGCATGTTAATGTCCAATTTACTAATCTGTCTGGTTGTTGCCACAGTTCATTTTGAGGCCTATGGTTTCTTTTGCACTTTGTCCAGAAAAGTGGCAATGGTGCTGTGCAGTGGTGTCTGGTGTACCCTGGGAAGCCGTGTGTTGAGCAATGCCAGTTGCCCGTGATCCTGATGGCAGCAACAAGTGGGTGTGGCCTTTTGGATGGGACCCAATGAATTGCCGGTACTCCTCTCCTCTCCTCCCCTCTCTCCTCTCCTGTTCTTTCTTTGTGTGGAAGTAATGTGCTCTAAACATTCTTCCATTGCTAGCATGCTTAGCTTTTAGGTTTTGTGCAGTTGCTGGGCTGTGTTTGCTTTCTCAGAGGCAGAAACAGCTTGTCGAGGTGAGGTAATGCTAACGGCACTGAACTCTGGAAATATGCGTTGTTGGAACCCTCAGCCAGAGTGCTGTGTCTGGGAATGAGGCCCCAGTCTCTGACTCATCCAACTCATACTTACCTGGCAGGGGAGATACCATGATCAAGAAGGTGGTTCACCCAGGGCGAGGCTCATCCATTGCACTCCGGTTGTGCTGACCCTTGCGAATTCCCCAAATGTGGGAATCTCGACTGCATAATTTCTGGTAGTGGGGGACTGCGTCCGCGCTCTCCCCTCTGATCCTTGTGTTTAAGAAATACAAAGTTGTCTTTGGCTCTAATTGACATAAATGTGCTGCGCAGCATGTTAATGTCCAATTTACTAATCTGTCTGGTTGTTGCCACAGTTCATTTTGAGGCCTATGGTTTCTTTTGCACTTTGTCCAGAAAAGTGGCAATGGTGCTGTGCAGTGGTGTCTGGTGTACCCTGGGAAGCCGTGTGTTGAGCAATGCCAGTTGCCCGTGATCCTGATGGCAGCAACAAGTGGGTGTGGCCTTTTGGATGGGACCCAATGAATTGCCGGTACTCCTCTCCTCCCCTCCTCTCTCCTCTCCTGTTCTTTCTTTGTGTGGAAGTAATGTGCTCTAAACATTCTTCCATTGCTAGCATGCTTAGCTTTTAGGTTTTGTGCAGTTGCTGGGCTGTGTTTGCTTTCTCAGAGGCAGAAACAGCTTGTCGAGGTGAGGTAATGCTAACGGCACTGAACTCTGGAAATATGCGTTGTTGGAACCCTCAGCCAGAGTGCTGTGTCTGGGAATGAGGCCCCAGTCTCTGACTCATCCAACTCATACTTACCTGGCAGGGGAGATACCATGATCAAGAAGGTGGTTCACCCAGGGCGAGGCTCATCCATTGCACTCCGGTTGTGCTGACCCTTGCGAATTCCCCAAATGTGGGAATCTCGACTGCATAATTTCTGGTAGTGGGGGACTGCGTCCGCGCTCTCCCCTCTGATCCTTGTGTTTAAGAAATACAAAGCTGTCTTCGGCTCTAATTGACTTAAATGTGCTGCGCAGCATGTTAATGTCCAATTTACTAATCTGTCTGGTTGTTGCCACAGTTCATTTTGAGGCCTATGGTTTCTTTTGGACTTTGTCCAGAAAAGTGGCAATGGTGCTGTGCAGTGGTGTCTGGTGTACCCTGGGAAGCCGTGTGTTGAGCAATGCCAGTTGCCCGTGATCCTGATGGCAGCAACAAGTGGGTGTGGCCTTTTGGATGGGACCCAATGAATTGCCGGTACTCCTCTCCTCTCCTCCTCTCTCCTCTCCTGTTCTTTCTTTGTGTGGAAGTAATGTGCTCTAAACATTCTTCCATTGCTAGCATGCTTAGCTTTTAGGTTTTGTGCAGTTGCTGGGCTGTGTTTGCTTTCTCAGAGGCAGAAACAGCTTGTCGAGGTGAGGTAATGCTAACGGCACTGAACTCTGGAAATATGCGTTGTTGGAACCCTCAGCCAGAGTGCTGTGTCTGGGAATGAGGCCCCAGTCTCTGACTCATCCAACTCATACTTACCTGGCAGGGGAGATACCATGATCAAGAAGGTGGTTCACCCAGGGCGAGGCTCATCCATTGCACTCCGGTTGTGCTGACCCTTGCGAATTCCCCAAATGTGGGAATCTCGACTGCATAATTTCTGGTAGTGGGGGACTGCGTCCGCGCTCTCCCCTCTGATCCTTGTGTTTAAGAAATACAAAGCTGTCTTCGGCTCTAATTGACTTAAATGTGCTGCGCAGCATGTTAATGTCCAATTTACTAATCTGTCTGGTTGTTGCCACAGTTCATTTTGAGGCCTATGGTTTCTTTTGCACTTTGTCCAGAAAAGTGGCAATGGTGCTGTGCAGTGGTGTCTGGTGTACCCTGGGAAGCCGTGTGTTGAGCAATGCCAGTTGCCCGTGATCCTGATGGCAGCAACAAGTGGGTGTGGCCTTTTGGATGGGACCCAATGAATTGCCGGTACTCCTCTCCTGCCCCTCTCTCTCCTCTCCTGTTCTTTCTTTGTGTGGAAGTAATGTGCTCTAAACATTCTTCCATTGCTAGCATGCTTAGCTTTTAGGTTTTGTGCAGTTGCTGGGCTGTGTTTGCTTTCTCAGAGGCAGAAACAGCTTGTCGAGGTGAGGTAATGCTAACGGCACTGAACTCTGGAAATATGCGTTGTTGGAACCCTCAGCCAGAGTGCTGTGTCTGGGAATGAGGCCCCAGTCTCTGACTCATCCAACTCATACTTACCTGGCAGGGGAGATACCATGATCAAGAAGGTGGTTCACCCAGGGCGAGGCTCATCCATTGCACTCCGGTTGTGCTGACCCTTGCGAATTCCCCAAATGTGGGAATCTCGACTGCATAATTTCTGGTAGTGGGGGACTGCGTCCGCGCTCTCCCCTCTGATCCTTGTGTTTAAGAAATACAAAGCTGTCTTCGGCTCTAATTGACTTAAATGTGCTGCGCAGCATGTTAATGTCCAATTTACTAATCTGTCTGGTTGTTGCCACAGTTCATTTTGAGGCCTATGGTTTCTTTTGCACTTTGTCCAGAAAAGTGGCAATGGTGCTGTGCAGTGGTGTCTGGTGTACCCTGGGAAGCCGTGTGTTGAGCAATGCCAGTTGCCCGTGATCCTGATGGCAGCAACAAGTGGGTGTGGCCTTTTGGATGGGACCCAATGAATTGCCGGTACTCCTCTCCTCTCCTCCCCTCTCTCCTCTCCTGTACTTTCTTTGTGTGGAAGTAATGTGCTCTAAACATTCTTCCATTGCTAGCATGCTTAGCTTTTAGGTTTTGTGCAGTTGCTGGGCTGTGTTTGCTTTCTCAGAGGCAGAAACAGCTTGTCGAGGTGAGGTAATGCTAACGGCACTGAACTCTGGAAATATTCGTTGTTGGAACCCTCAGCCAGAGTGCTGTGTCTGGGAATGAGGCCCCAGTCTCTGACTCATCCAACTCATACTTACCTGGCAGGGGAGATACCATGATCAAGAAGGTGGTTCACCCAGGGCGAGGCTCATCCATTGCACTCCGGTTGTGCTGACCCTTGCGAATTCCCCAAATGTGGGAATCTCGACTGCATAATTTCTGGTAGTGGGGGACTGCGTCCGCGCTCTCCCCTCTGATCCTTGTGTTTAAGAAATACAAAGTTTTCTTCGGCTCTAATTGACTTAAATGTGCTGCGCAGCATGTTAATGTCCAATTTACTAATCTGTCTGGTTGTTGCCACAGTTCATTTTGAGGCCTATGGTTTCTTTTGCACTTTGTCCAGAAAAGTGGCAATGGTGCTGTGCAGTGGTGTCTGGTGTACCCTGGGAAGCCGTGTGTTGAGCAATGCCAGTTGCCTGTGATCCTGATGGCAGCAACAAGTGGGTGTGGCCTTTTGGATGGGACCCAATGAATTGCCGGTACTCCTCTCCTCTCCTCCCCTCTCTCCTCTCCTGTTCTTTCTTTGTGTGGAAGTAATGTGCTCTAAACATTCTTCCATTGCTAGCATGCTTAGCTTTTAGGTTTTGTGCAGTTGCTGGGCTGTGTTTGCTTTCTCAGAGGCAGAAACAGCTTGTCGAGGTGAGGTAATGCTAACGGCACTGAACTCTGGAAATATGCGTTGTTGGAACCCTCAGCCAGAGTGCTGTGTCTGGGAATGAGGCCCCAGTCTCTGACTCATCCAACTCATACTTACCTGGCAGGGGAGATACCATGATCAAGAAGGTGGTTCACCCAGGGCGAGGCTCATCCATTGCACTCCGATTGTGCTGACCCTTGCGAATTCCCCAAATGTGGGAATCTCGACTGCATAATTTCTGGTAGTGGGGGACTGCGTCCGCGCTCTCCCCTCTGATCCTTGTGTTTAAGAAATACAAAGCTGTCTTCGGCTCTAATTGACTTAAATGTGCTGCGCAGCATGTTAATGTCCAATTTACTAATCTGTCTGGTTGTTGCCACAGTTCATTTTGAGGCCTATGGTTTCTTTTGCACTTTGTCCAGAAAAGTGGCAATGGTGCTGTGCAGTGGTGTCTGGTGTACCCTGGGAAGCCGTGTGTTGAGCAATGCCAGTTGCCCGTGATCCTGATGGCAGCAACAAGTGGGTGTGGCCTTTTGGATGGGACCCAATGAATTGCCGGTACTCCTCTCCTCCCCTTTCTCCTCTCCTGTTCTTTCTTTGTGTGGAAGTAATGTGCTCTAAACATTCTTCCATTGCTAGCATGCTTAGCTTTTAGGTTTTGTGCAGTTGCTGGGCTGTGTATGCTTTCTCAGAGGCAGAAACAGCTTGTCGAGGTGAGGTAATGCTAACGGCACTGAACTCTGGAAATATGCGTTGTTGGAACCCTCAGCCAGAGTGCTGTGTCTGGGAATGAGGCCCCAGTCTCTGACTCATCCAACTCATACTTACCTGGCAGGGGAGATACCATGATCACGAAGGTGGTTCACCCAGGGCGAGGCTCATCCATTGCACTCCGGTTGTGCTGACCCTTGTGAATTCCCCAAATGTGGGAATCTCGACTGCATAATTTCTGGTAGTGGGGGACTGCGTCCGCGCTCTCCCCTCTGATCCTTGTGTTTAAGAAATACAAAGCTGTCTTCGGCTCTAATTGACTTAAATGTGCTGCGCAGCATGTTAATGTCCAATTTACCAATCTGTCTGGTTGTTGCCACAGTTCATTTTGAGGCATATGGTTTCTTTTGCACTTTGTCCAGAAAAGTGGCAATGGTGCCTGGTGTACCCTGGGAAGCCGTGTGTTGAGCAATGCCAGTTGCCCGTGATCCTGATGGCAGCAACAAGTGGGTGTGGCCTTTTGGATGGGACCCAATGAATTGCCGGTACTCCTCTCCTCCCCTCTCTCCTCTCCTGTTCTTTCTTTGTGTGGAAGTAATGTGCTCTAAACATTCTTCCATTGCTAGCATGCTTAGCTTTTAGGTTTTGTGCAGTTGCTGGGCTGTGTTTGCTTTCTCAGAGGCAGAAACAGCTTGTCGAGGTGAGGTAATGCTAACGGCATTGAACTCTGGAAATATGCGTTGTTGGAACCCTCAGCCAGAGTGCTGTGTCTGGGAATGAGGCCCCAGTCTCTGACTCATCCAACTCATACTTACCTGGCAGGGGAGATACCATGATCAAGAAGGTGGTTCACCCAGGGCGAGGCTCATCCATTGCACTCCGGTTGTGCTGACCCTTGCGAATTCCCCAAATGTGGGAATCTCGACGACATAATTTCTGGTAGTGGGGGACTGCGTCCGCGCTCTCCCCTCTGATCCTTGTGTTTAAGAAATACACAGCTGTCTTCGGCTCTAATTGACTTAAATGTGCTGCGCAGCATGTTAATGTCCAATTTACTAATCTTTCTGGTTGTTGCCACAGTTCATTTTGAGGCCTATGGTTTCTTTTGCACTTTGTCCAGAAAAGTGGCAATGGTGCTGTGCAGTGGTGTCTGGTGTACCCTGGGAAGCCGTGTGTTGAGCAATGCCAGTTGCCCGTGATCCTGATGGCAGCAACAAGTGGGTGTGGCCTTTTGGATGGGACCCAATGAATTGCCGGTACTCCTCTCCTCTCCTCCCCTCTCTCCTCTCCTGTTCTTTCTTTGTGTGGAAGTAATGTGCTCTAAACATTCTTCCATTGCTAGCATGCTTAGCTTTTAGGTTTTGTGCAGTTGCTGGGCTGTGTTTGCTTTCTCAGAGGCAGAAACAGCTTGTCGAGGTGAGGTAATGCTAACGGCACTGAACTCTGGAAATATGCGTTGTTGGAACCCTCAGCCAGAGTGCTGTGTCTGGGAATGAGGCCCCAGTCTCTGACTCATCCAACTCATACTTACCTGGCAGGGGAGATACCATGATCAAGAAGGTGGTTCACCCAGGGCGAGGCTCATTCATTGCACTCCGGTTGTGCTGACCCTTGCGAATTCCCCAAATGTGGGAATCTCGACTGCATAATTTCTGGTAGTGGGGGACTGCGTCCGCGCTCTCCCCTCTGATCCTTGTGTTCAAGAAATACAAAGTTGTCTTTGGCTCTAATTGACATAAATGTGCTGCGCAGCATGTTAATGTCCAATTTACTAATCTGTCTTGTTGTTGCCACAGTTCATTTTGAGGCCTATGGTTTCTTTTGCACTTTGTCCAGAAAAGTGGCAATGGTGCTGTGCAGTGGTGTCTGGTGTACCCTGGGAAGCCGTGTGTTGAGCAATGCCAGTTGCCCGTGATCCTGATGGCAGCAACAAGTGGGTGTGGCCTTTTGGATGGGACCCAATGAATTGCTGGTACTCCTCTCCTCTCCTCCCCTCTCTCCTCTCCTTTTCTTTCTTTGTGTGGAAGTAATGTGCTCTAAACATTCTTCCATTGCTAGCATGCTTAGCTTTTAGGTTTTGTGCAGTTGCTGGGCTGTGTTTGCTTTCTCAGAGGCAGAAACAGCTTGTCGAGGTGAGGTAATGCTAACGGCACTGAACTCTGGAAATATGCGTTGTTGGAACCCTCAGCCAGAGTGCTGTGTCTGGGAATGAGGCCCCAGTCTCTGACTCATCCAACTCATACTTACCTGGCAGGGGAGATACCATGATCAAGAAGGTGGTTCACCCAGGGCGAGGCTCATCCATTGCACTCCGGTTGTGCTGACCCTTGCGAATTCCCCAAATGTGGGAATCTCGACTGCATAATTTCTGGTAGTGGGGGACTGCGTCCGCGCTCTCCCCTCTGATCCTTGTGTTTAAGAAATACAAAGTTGTCTTTGGCTCTAATTGACATAAATGTGCTGCGCAGCATGTTAATGTCCAATTTACTAATCTGTCTGGTTGTTGCCACAGTTCATTTTGAGGCCTATGGTTTCTTTTGCACTTTGTCCAGAAAAGTGGCAATGGTGCTGTGCAGTGGTGTCTGGTGTACCCTGGGAAGCCGTGTGTTGAGCAATGCCAGTTGCCCGTGATCCTGATGGCAGCAACAAGTGGGTGTGGCCTTTTGGATGGGACCCAATGAATTGCCGGTACTCCTCTACTCTCCTCCCCTCTCTCCTCTCCTGTTCTTTCTTTGTGTGGAAGTAATGTGCTCTAAACATTCTTCCATTGCTAGCATGCTTAGCTTTTAGGTTTTGTGCAGTTGCTGGGCTGTGTTTGCTTTCTCAGAGGCAGAAACAGCTTGTCGAGGTGAGGTAATGCTAACGGCACTGAACTCTGGAAATATGCGTTGTTGGAACCCTCAGCCAGAGTGCTGTGTCTGGGAATGAGGCCCCAGTCTCTGACTCATCCAACTCATACTTACCTGGCAGGGGAGATACCATGATCAAGAAGGTGGTTCACCCAGGGCGAGGCTCATCCATTGCACTCCGGTTGTGCTGACCCTTGCGAATTCCCCAAATGTGGGAATCTCGACTGCATAATTTCTGGTAGTGGGGGACTGCGTCCGCGCTCTCCCCTCTGATCCTTGTGTTTAAGAAATACAAAGTTGTCTTTGGCTCTAATTGACATAAATGTGCTGCGCAGCATGTTAATGTCCAATTTACTAATCTGTCTGGTTGTTGCCACAGTTCATTTTGAGGCCTATGGTTTCTTTTGCACTTTGTCCAGAAAAGTGGCAATGGTGCTGTGCAGTGGTGTCTGGTGTACCCTGGGAAGCCGTGTGTTGAGCAATGCCAGTTGCCCGTGATCCTGATGGCAGCAACAAGTGGGTGTGGCCTTTTGGATGGGACCCAATGAATTGCCGGTACTCCTCTCCTCTCCTCCCCTCTCTCCTCTCCTGTTCTTTCTTTGTGTGGAAGTAATGTGCTCTAAACATTCTTCCATTGCTAGCATGCTTAGCTTTTAGGTTTTGTGCAGTTGCTGGGCTGTGTTTGCTTTCTCAGAGGCAGAAACAGCTTATCGAGGTGAGGTAATGCTAACAGCACTGAACTCTGGAAATATGCGTTGTTGGAACCCTCAGCCAGAGTGCTGTGTCTGGGAATGAGGCCCCAGTCTCTGACTCATCCAACTCATACTTACCTGGCAGGGGAGATACCATGATCAAGAAGGTGGTTCACCCAGGGCGAGGCTCATCCATTGCACTCCGGTTGTGCTGACCCTTGCGAATTCCCCAAATGTGGGAATCTCGACTGCATAATTTCTGGTAGTGGGGGACTGCGTCCGCGCTCTCCCCTCTGATCCTTGTGTTTAAGAAATACAAAGCTGTCTTCGGCTCTAATTGACTTAAATGTGCTGCGCAGCATGTTAATGTCCAATTTACTAATCTGTCTGGTTGTTGCCACAGTTCATTTTGAGGCCTATGGTTTCTTTTGCACTTTGTCCAGAAAAGTGGCAATGGTGCTATGCAGTGGTGTCTGGTGTACCCTGGGAAGCCGTGTGTTGAGCAATGCCAGTTGCCCGTGATCCTGATGGCAGCAACAAGTGGGTGTGGCCTTTTGGATGGGACCCAATGAATTGCCGGTACTCCTCTCCTCTCCTCCCCTCTCTCCTCTCCTGTTCTTTCTTTGTGTGGAAGTAATGTGCTCTAAACGTTCTTCCATTGCTAGCATGCTTAGCTTTTAGGTTTTGTGCAGTTGCTGGGCTGTGTTTGCTTTCTCAGAGGCAGAAACAGCTTGTCGAGGTGAGGTAATGCTAACGGCGCTGAACTCTGGAAATATGCGTTGTTGGAACCCTCAGCCAGAGTGCTGTGTCTGGGAATGAGGCCCCAGTCTCTGACTCATCCAACTCATACTTACCTGGCAGGGGAGATACCATGATCAAGAAGGTGGTTCACCCAGGGCGAGGCTCATCCATTGCACTCCGGTTGTGCTGACCCTTGCGAATTCCCCAAATGTGGGAATCTCGACTGCATAATTTCTGGTAGTGGGGGACTGCGTCCGCGCTCTCCCCTCTGATCCTTGTGTTTAAGAAATACAAAGCTGTCTTCGGCTCTAATTGACTTAAATCTGCTGCGCAGCATGTTAATGTCCAATTTACTAATCTGTCTGGTTGTTGCCACAGTTCATTTTGAGGCCTATGGTTTCTTTTGCACTTTGTCCAGAAAAGTGGCAATGGTGCTGTGCAGTGGTGTCTGGTGTACCCTGGGAAGCCGTGTGTTGAGCAATGCCAGTTGCCCGTGATCCTGATGGCAGCAACAAGTGGGTGTGGCCTTTTGGATGGGACCCAATGAATTGCCGGTACTCCTCTCCTCCCCTGTTCTTTCTTTGTGTGGAAGTAATGTGCTCTAAACATTCTTCCATTGCTAGCATGCTTAGCTTTTAGGTTTTGTGCAGTTGCTGGGCTGTGTATGCTTTCTCAGAGGCAGAAACAGCTTGTCGAGGTGAGGTAATGCTAACGGCACTGAACTCTGGAAATATGCGTTGTTGGAACCCTCAGCCAGAGTGCTGTGTCTGGGAATGAGGCCCCAGTCTCTGACTCATCCAACTCATACTTACCTGGCAGGGGAGATACCATGATCAAGAAGGTGGTTCACCCAGGGCGAGGCTCATCCATTGCACTCCGGTTGTGCTGACCCTTGCGAATTCCCCAAATGTGGGAATCTCGACTGCATAATTTCTGGTAGTGGGGGACTGCGTCCGCGCTCTCCCCTCTGATCCTTGTGTTTAAGAAATACAAAGCTGTCTTCGGCTCTAATTGACTTAAATCTGCTGCGCAGCATGTTAATGTCCAATTTACTAATCTGTCTGGTTGTTGCCACAGTTCATTTTGAGGCCTATGGTTTCTTTTGCACTTTGTCCAGAAAAGTGGCAATGGTGCTGTGCAGTGGTGTCTGGTGTACCCTGGGAAGCCGTGTGTTGAGCAATGCCAGTTGCCCGTGATCCTGATGGCAGCAACAAGTGGGTGTGGCCTTTTGGATGGGACCCAATGAATTGCCGGTACTCCTCTACTCTCCTCCCCTCTCTCCTCTCCTGTTCTTTCTTTGTGTGGAAGTAATGTGCTCTAAACATTCTTCCATTGCTAGCATGCTTAGCTTTTAGGTTTTGTGCAGTTGCTGGGCTGTGTTTGCTTTCTCAGAGGCAGAAACAGCTTGTCGAGGTGAGGTAATGCTAACGGCACTGAACTCTGGAAATATGCGTTGTTGGAACCCTCAGCCAGAGTGCTGTGTCTGGGAATGAGGCCCCAGTCTCTGACTCATCCAACTCATACTTACCTGGCAGGGGAGATACCATGATCAAGAAGGTGGTTCACCCAGGGCGAGGCTCATCCATTGCACTCCGGTTGTGCTGACCCTTGCGAATTCCCCAAATGTGGGAATCTCGACTGCATAATTTCTGGTAGTGGGGGACTGCGTCCGCGCTCTCCCCTCTGATCCTTGTGTTTAAGAAATACAAAGTTGTCTTTGGCTCTAATTGACATAAATGTGCTGCGCAGCATGTTAATGTCCAATTTACTAATCTGTCTGGTTGTTGCCACAGTTCATTTTGAGGCCTATGGTTTCTTTTGCACTTTGTCCAGAAAAGTGGCAATGGTGCTGTGCAGTGGTGTCTGGTGTACCCTGGGAAGCCGTGTGTTGAGCAATGCCAGTTGCCCGTGATCCTGATGGCAGCAACAAGTGGGTGTGGCCTTTTGGATGGGACCCAATGAATTGCCGGTACTCCTCTCCTGCCCTTTCTCCTCTCCTGTTCTTTCTTTGTGTGGAAGTAATGTGCTCTAAACATTCTTCCATTGCTAGCATGCTTAGCTTTTAGGTTTTGTGCAGTTGCTGGGCTGTGTTTGCTTTCTCAGAGGCAGAAACAGCTTGTCGAGGTGAGGTAATGCTAACGGCACTGAACTCTGGAAATATGCGTTGTTGGAACCCTCAGCCAGAGTGCTGTGTCTGGGAATGAGGCCCCAGTCTCTGACTCATCCAACTCATACTTACCTGGCAGGGGAGATACCATGATCAAGAAGGTGGTTCACCCAGGGCGAGGCTCATCCATTGCACTCCGATTGTGCTGACCCTTGCGAATTCCCCAAATGTGGGAATCTCGACTGCATAATTTCTGGTAGTGGGGGACTGCGTCCGCGCTCTCCCCCTCTGATCCTTGTGTTTAAGAAATACAAAGCTGTCTTCGGCTCTAATTGACTTAAATGTGCTGCGCAGCATGTTAATGTCCAATTTACTAATCTGTCTGGTTGTTGCCACAGTTCATTTTGAGGCCTATGGTTTCTTTTGGACTTTGTCCAGAAAAGTGGCAATGGTGCTGTGCAGTGGTGTCTGGTGTACCCTGGGAAGCCGTGTGTTGAGCAATGCCAGTTGCCCGTGATCCTGATGGCAGCAACAAGTGGGTGTGGCCTTTTGGATGGGACCCAATGAATTGCCGGTACTCCTCTCCTCTCCTCCCCTCTCTCCTCTCCTGTTCTTTCTTTGTGTGGAAGTAATGTGCTCTAAACATTCTTCCATTGCTAGCATGCTTAGCTTTTAGGTTTTGTGCAGTTGCTGGGCTGTGTTTGCTTTCTCAGAGGCAGAAACAGCTTGTCGAGGTGAGGTAATGCTAACGGCACTGAACTCTGGAAATATGCGTTGTTGGAACCCTCAGCCAGAGTGCTGTGTCTGGGAATGAGGCCCCAGTCTCTGACTCATCCAACTCATACTTACCTGGCAGGGGAGATACCATGATCAAGAAGGTGGTTCACCCAGGGCGAGGCTCATCCATTGCACTCCGGTTGTGCTGACCCTTGCGAATTCCCCAAATGTGGGAATCTCGACTGCATAATTTCTGGTAGTGGGGGACTGCGTCCGCGCTCTCCCCTCTGATCCTTGTGTTTAAGAAATACACAGCTGTCTTCGGCTCTAATTGACTTAAATGTGCTGCGCAGCATGTTAATGTCCAATTTACTAATCTGTCTGGTTGTTGCCACAGTTCATTTTGAGGCCTATGGTTTCTTTTGCACTTTGTCCAGAAAAGTGGCAATGGTGCCTGGTGTACCCTGGGAAGCCGTGTGTTGAGCAATGCCAGTTGCCCGTGATCCTGATGGCAGCAACAAGTGGGTGTGGCCTTTTGGATGGGACCCAATGAATTGCCGGTACTCCTCTCCTCCCTCCCCTCTCTCCTCTCCTGTTCTTTCTTTGTGTGGAAGTAATGTGCTCTAAACATTCTTCCATTGCTAGCATGCTTAGCTTTTAGGTTTTGTGCAGTTGCTGGGCTGTGTTTGCTTTCTCAGAGGCAGAAACAGCTTGTCGAGGTGAGGTAATGCTAACGGCACTGAACTCTGGAAATATGCGTTGTTGGAACCCTCAGCCAGAGTGCTGTGTCTGGGAATGAGGCCCCAGTCTCTGACTCATCCAACTCATACTTACCTGGCAGGGGAGATACCATGATCAAGAAGGTGGTTCACCCAGGGCGAGGCTCATCCATTGCACTCCGGTTGTGCTGACCCTTGCGAATTCCCCAAATGTGGGAATCTCGACTGCATAATTTCTGGTAGTGGGGGACTGCGTCCGCGCTCTCCCCTCTGATCCTTGTGTTTAAGAAATACACAGCTGTCTTCGGCTCTAATTGACTTAAATGTGCTGCGCAGCATGTTAATGTCCAATTTACTAATCTGTCTGGTTGTTGCCACAGTTCATTTTGAGGCCTATGGTTTCTTTTGCACTTTGTCCAGAAAAGTGGCAATGGTGCTGTGCAGTGGTGTCTGGTGTACCCTGGGAAGCCGTGTGTTGAGCAATGCCAGTTGCCCGTGATCCTGATGGCAGCAACAAGTGGGTGTGGCCTTTTGGATGGGACCCAATGAATTGCCGGTACTCCTCTCCTCTCCTCCCCTCTCTCCTCTCCTGTACTTTCTTTGTGTGGAAGTAATGTGCTCTAAACATTCTTCCATTGCTAGCATGCTTAGCTTTTAGGTTTTGTGCAGTTGCTGGGCTGTGTTTGCTTTCTCAGAGGCAGAAACAGCTTGTCGAGGTGAGGTAATGCTAACGGCACTGAACTCTGGAAATATTCGTTGTTGGAACCCTCAGCCAGAGTGCTGTGTCTGGGAATGAGGCCCCAGTCTCTGACTCATCCAACTCATACTTACCTGGCAGGGGAGATACCATGATCAAGAAGATGGTTCACCTAGGGCGAGGCTCATCCATTGCACTCCGGTTGTGCTGACCCTTGCGAATTCCCCAAATGTGGGAATCTCGACTGCATAATTTCTGGTAGTGGGGGACTGCGTCCGCGCTCTCCCCTCTGATCCTTGTGTTTAAGAAATACAAAGTTTTCTTCGGCTCTAATTGACTTAAATGTGCTGCGCAGCATGTTAATGTCCAATTTACTAATCTGTCTGGTTGTTGCCACAGTTCATTTTGAGGCCTATGGTTTCTTTTGCACTTTGTCCAGAAAAGTGGCAATGGTGCTGTGCAGTGGTGTCTGGTGTACCCTGGGAAGCCGTGTGTTGAGCAATGCCAGTTGCCTGTGATCCTGATGGCAGCAACAAGTGGGTGTGGCCTTTTGGATGGGACCCAATGAATTGCCGGTACTCCTCTCCTCTCCTCCCCTCTCTCCTCTCCTGTTCTTTCTTTGTGTGGAAGTAATGTGCTCTAAACATTCTTCCATTGCTAGCATGCTTAGCTTTTAGGTTTTGTGCAGTTGCTGGGCTGTGTTTGCTTTCTCAGAGGCAGAAACAGCTTGTCGAGGTGAGGTAATGCTAACGGCACTGAACTCTGGAAATATGCGTTGTTGGAACCCTCAGCCAGAGTGCTGTGTCTGGGAATGAGGCCCCAGTCTCTGACTCATCCAACTCATACTTACCTGGCAGGGGAGATACCATGATCAAGAAGGTGGTTCACCCAGGGCGAGGCTCATCCATTGCACTCCGATTGTGCTGACCCTTGCGAATTCCCCAAATGTGGGAATCTCGACTGCATAATTTCTGGTAGTGGGGGACTGCGTCCGCGCTCTCCCCTCTGATCCTTGTGTTTAAGAAATACAAAGCTGTCTTCGGCTCTAATTGACTTAAATGTGCTGCGCAGCATGTTAATGTCCAATTTACTAATCTGTCTGGTTGTTGCCACAGTTCATTTTGAGGCCTATGGTTTCTTTTGCACTTTGTCCAGAAAAGTGGCAATGGTGCTGTGCAGTGGTGTCTGGTGTACCCTGGGAAGCCGTGTGTTGAGCAATGCCAGTTGCCCGTGATCCTGATGGCAGCAACAAGTGGGTGTGGCCTTTTGGATGGGACCCAATGAATTGCCGGTACTCCTCTCCTCTCCTCCCCTCTCTCCTCTCCTGTTCTTTCTTTGTGTGGAAGTAATGTGCTCTAAAAATTCTTCCATTGCTAGCATGCTTAGCTTTTAGGTTTTGTGCAGTTGCTGGGTTGTGTTTGCTTTCTCAGAGGCAGAAACAGCTTGTTGAGGTGAGGTAATGCTAACGGCACTGAACTCTGGAAATATGCGTTGTTGGAACCCTCAGCCAGAGTGCTGTGTCTGGGAATGAGGCCCCAGTCTCTGACTCATCCAACTCATACTTACCTGGCAGGGGAGATACCATGATCAAGAAGGTGGTTCACCCAGGGCGAGGCTCATCCATTGCACTCCGGTTGTGCTGACCCTTGCGAATTCCCCAAATGTGGGAATCTCGACTGCATAATTTCTGGTAGTGGGGGACTGCGTCCGCGCTCTCCCCTCTGATCCTTGTGTTTAAAAAATACAAAGCTGTCTTCGGCTCTAATTGACTTAAATGTGCTGCGCAGCATGTTAATGTCCAATTTACTAATCTGTCTGGTTGTTGCCACAGTTCATTTTGAGGCCTATGGTTTCTTTTGCACTTTGTCCAGAAAAGTGGCAATGGTGCCAGTGGTGTCTGGTGTACCCTGGGAAGCCGTGTGTTGAGCAATGCCAGTTGCCCGTGATCCTGATGGCAGCAACAAGTGGGTGTGGCCTTTTGGATGGGACCCAATGTATTGCCAGTACTCCTCTCCTCCTCCTCTCTCTCCTCTCCTGTTCTTTCTTTGTGTGGAAGTAATGTGCTCTAAACATTCTTCCATTGCTAGCATGCTTAGCTTTTAGGTTTTGTGCAGTTGCTGGGCTGTGTTTGCTTTCTCAGAGGCAGAAACAGCTTGTCGAGGTGAGGTAATGCTAACGGCACTGTACTCTGGAAATATGCGTTGTTGGAACCCTCAGCCAGAGTGCTGTGTCTGGGAATGAGGCCCCAGTCTCTGACTCATCCAACTCATACTTACCTGGCAGGGGAGATACCATGATCAAGAAGGTGGTTCACCCAGGGCGAGGCTCATCCATTGCACTCCGGTTGTGCTGACCCTTGCGAATTCCCCAAATGTGGGAATCTCGACTGCATAATTTCTGGTAGTGGGGGACTGCGTCCGTGCTCTCCCCTCTGATCCTTGTGTTTAAGAAATACAAAGTTGTCTTTGGCTCTAATTGACATAAATGTGCTGCGCAGCATGTTAATGTCCAATTTACTAATCTGTCTGGTTGTTGCCACAGTTCATTTTGAGGCCTATGGTTTCTTTTGCACTTTGTCCAGAAAAGTGGCAATGGTGCGGCAGTGGTGTCTGGTGTACCCTGGGAAGCCGTGTGTTGAGCAATGCCAGTTGCCCGTGATCCTGATGGCAGCAACAAGTGGGTGTGGCCTTTTGGATGGGACCCAATGAATTGCCGGTACTCCTCTCCTCTCCTCCCCTCTCTCCTCTCCTGTTCTTTCTTTGTGTGGAAGTAATGTGCTCTAAACATTCTTCCATTGCTAGCATGCTTAGCTTTTAGGTTTTGTGCAGTTGCTGGGCTGTGTTTGCTTTCTCAGAGGCAGAAACAGCTTGTCGAGGTGAGGTAATGCTAACAGCACTGAACTCTGGAAATATGCGTTGTTGGAACCCTCAGCCAGCGTGCTGTGTCTGGGAATGAGGCCCCAGTCTCTGACTCATCCAACTCATACTTACCTGGCAGGGGAGATACCATGATCAAGAAGGTGGTTCACCCAGGGCGAGGCTCATCCATTGCACTCCGGTTGTGCTGACCCTTGCGAATTCCCCAAATGTGGGAATCTCGACTGCATAATTTCTGGTAGTGGGGGACTGCGTCCGCGCTCTCCCCTCTGATCCTTGTGTTTAAGAAATACAAAGCTGTCTTCGGGTCTAATTGACTTAAATGTGCTGCGCAGCATGTTAATGTCCAATTTACTAATCTGTCTGGTTGTTGCCACAGTTCATTTTGAGGCCTATGGTTTCTTTTGCACTTTGTCCAGAAAAGTGGCAATGGTGCCGTGGTGTCTGGTGTACCCTGGGAAGCCGTGTGTTGAGCAATGCCAGTTGCCCGTGATCCTGATGGCAGCAACAAGTGGGTGTGGCCTTTTGGATGGGACCCAATGAATTGCCGGTACTCCTCTCCTCCCTCCCCTCTCTCCTCTCCTGTTCTTTCTTTGTGTGGAAGTAATGTGCTCTAAACATTCTTCCATTGCTAGCATGCTTAGCTTTTAGGTTTTGTGCAGTTGCTGGGCTGTGTTTGCTTTCTCAGAGGCAGAAACAGCTTGTCGAGGTGAGGTAATGCTAACGGCACTGAACTCTGGAAATATGCGTTGTTGGAACCCTCAGCCAGAGTGCTGTGTCTGGGAATGAGGCCCCAGTCTCTGACTCATCCAACTCATACTTACCTGGCAGGGGAGATACCATGATCAAGAAGATGGTTCACCCAGGGCGAGGCTCATCCATTGCACTCCGGTTGTGCTGACCCCTGCGAATTCCCCAAATGTGGGAATCTCGACTGCATAATTTCTGGTAGTGGGGGACTGCGTCCGCGCTCTCCCCTCTGATCCTTGTGTTTAAGAAATACAAAGTTGTCTTCGGCTCTAATTGACTTAAATGTGCTGCGCAGCATGTTAATGTCCAATTTACTAATCTGTCTGGTTGTTGCCACAGTTCATTTTGAGGCCTATGGTTTCTTTTGCACTTTGTCCAGAAAAGTGGCAATGGTGCTGTGCAGTGGTGTCTGGTGTACCCTGGGAAGCCGTGTGTTGAGCAATGCCAGTTGCCCGTGATCCTGATGGCAGCAACAAGTGGGTGTGGCCTTTTGGATGGGACCCAATGAATTGCCGGTACTCCTCTCCTCTCCTCCCCTCTCTCCTCTCCTGTTCTTTCTTTGTGTGGAAGTAATGTGCTCTAAACATTCTTCCATTGCTAGCATGCTTAGCTTTTAGGTTTTGTGCAGTTGCTGGGCTGTGTTTGCTTTCTCAGAGGCAGAAACAGCTTGTCGAGGTGAGGTAATGCTAACGGCACTGAACTCTGGAAATATTCGTTGTTGGAACCCTCAGCCAGAGTGCTGTGTCTGGGAATGAGGCCCCAGTCTCTGACTCATCCAACTCATACTTACCTGGCAGGGGAGATACCATGATCAAGAAGATGGTTCACCCAGGGCGAGGCTCATCCATTGCACTCCGGTTGTGCTGACCCCTGCGAATTCCCCAAATGTGGGAATCTCGACTGCATAATTTCTGTTAGTGGGGGACTGCGTCCGCGCTCTCCCCTCTGATCCTTGTGTTTAAGAAATACAAAGCTGTCTTCGGCTCTAATTGACTTAAATGTGCTGCGCAGCATGTTAATGTCCAATTTACTAATCTGTCTGGTTGTTGCCACAGTTCATTTTGAGGCCTATGGTTTCTTTTGCACTTTGTCCAGAAAAGTGGCAATGGTGCTGTGCAGTGGTGTCTGGTGTACCCTGGGAAGCCGTGTGTTGAGCAATGCCAGTTGCCTGTGATCCTGATGGCAGCAACAAGTGGGTGTGGCCTTTTGGATGGGACCCAATGAATTGCCGGTACTCCTCTCCTCTCCTCCCCTCTCTCCTCTCCTGTTCTTTCTTTGTGTGGAAGTAATGTGCTCTAAACATTCTTCCATTGCTAGCATGCTTAGCTTTTAGGTTTTGTGCAGTTGCTGGGCTGTGTTTGCTTTCTCAGAGGCAGAAACAGCTTGTCGAGGTGAGGTAATGCTAACGGCACTGAACTCTGGAAATATGCGTTGTTGGAACCCTCAGCCAGAGTGCTGTGTCTGGGAATGAGGCCCCAGTCTCTGACTCATCCAACTCATACTTACCTGGTAGGGGAGATACCATGATCAAGAAGGTGGTTCACCCAGGGCGAGGCTCATCCATTGCACTCCGATTGTGTTGACCCTTGCGAATTCCCCAAATGTGGGAATCTCGACTGCATAATTTCTGGTAGTGGGGGACTGCGTCCGCGCTCTCCCCTCTGATCCTTGTGTTTAAGAAATACAAAGCTGTCTTCGGCTCTAATTGACTTAAATGTGCTGCGCAGCATGTTAATGTCCAATTTACTAATCTGTCTGGTTGTTGCCACAGTTCATTTTGAGGCCTATGGTTTCTTTTGCACTTTGTCCAGAAAAGTGGCAATGGTGCTGTGCAGTGGTGTCTGGTGTACCCTGGGAAGCCGTGTGTTGAGCAATGCCAGTTGCCCGTGATCCTGATGGCAGCAACAAGTGGGTGTGGCCTTTTGGAATGAATTGCCTCTCTTCTCCTCCCCTCTCTCCTCTCCTGTTCTTTCTTTGTGAATGAGTAAAAGTAAATAACAAAGATGGGAAGTTTAAGTGATAAATGTATCCAGATTGTATGACTTACAGAGATCAACAGAAAGACAGCAGACAAACAGAGAGTGAGGAAATAAGTCTGAAGCATTTCAGGAAAAGTCTCCACACCTTTTGGAACTTTTTGTTTGAGTTACAAACTCAATAGTGGATCTTTTCATGTTTTAAAAAGGACGTCATGTCCCTCAACCACTGAGCGCAAGTAGGCAGGACAGTTTCTCTCCATTTTTAGTAATACTGCATGTCAGTGGGCAGCAGTGGTGCCAAAAAGCACAACCAGAGGCTGGGTTCCTGGTCAAAATTGAGGACTAGGGGTAAAGACAGAAAATAACTTCATTATTTTTCCAGGCTAGGACTCATCCATAACAAAAAAATTGTCACAGCAGGGATTCACATCTCGGTACATATGAGATAGTTTGGCTTTGGACACATGGGCCCTGTACATGACCTTAAACTATAACAGACAGTGACAGGCACAAAGGGATGTTAAATCAAGTCTGAAGATTGATTCCCATACGTTATACTATTATTTAAGATTTTGAAGGCAGGAATGCGTCTTTTAATGAGGTAATTTTATATAATTGTATTGGTACTATTGTTTACTTAAGTAAAGGATCTCTATACTTCTACCAAACTCTACCTGAGTCTTAGCTCCAATACCTGCAAGGAGGGATAATCATGAATTACTGCCTTCCTTATTCAGCTAAAAGTCAAGCAATGTGAACTCATGAAACATAACATAGCATTGAATGTTAATATTGTATCATTAATATGAAACAGAGCTTAACCTTCATACTTTACATTTACAGTTTTCAGAGGAAGCTTCCATCGTTTTCAGGAACTATGTGGAAAAGAAACCACTCGAGGCCCCGCTGGAGGCCATACAGGAAGCCATTACCCCATGGGACAGGAAGTTGATGGTCTACTTGGTTGACATTTCACAGAAAGAAAGGGACATATGGGTTCATGGTATCATAGCTGAACTTGCTGATGAGCTGACCAACGAGCTGAGGACAACAGGAGACTGTTGAAAAGTCTTATCAGTCTAGCAGCTGATGCTCAGTGAAGACACTGTGAGTTGTGGATACATCAAATAGAAGAAGCTTATCCATCTTTATATATCAACCATGTAGAGGGACTGGAAGAAGAAAGCAATGAAATATGAAGCAGAAGTAGAGCATTTAGCATGTAGAGACTGGAGTTAACAGAAAGACGAGGCGTGGGTGCTGTAGCCACTTGCTCGTTGTGTTTTGGGCTGTTACAGGATATTGTGCAATGATTTTAGTGACTGCAGCGAGACCATTGGACGCCCATCTGTGACCAGTAATAGATGTCCCTCCCAGGCCACTGTAGGGTTTGACAGCAGTTAACTCCTCCCACTACTCAATCACTAAATTGATTTTAGCTGGCAGACAAGGTGTTGGCCTTCCCTTTGGTGCTGCTGCTTTT
Source organism: Pterois miles (assembly GCA_947000775.1). Taxonomy (NCBI): domain Eukaryota; kingdom Metazoa; phylum Chordata; class Actinopteri; order Perciformes; family Scorpaenidae; genus Pterois; species Pterois miles. Next base: position 40,606 of record CAMQGK010000496.1, on the reverse strand, counting down.
CCTCCTCGGTCCTTGGAGTGATAGATTGCCACGTGCCATGGTAATGTGTTGATTTTATCTGTTAGTATGTTTTATGAATGTGTGTGTTTGCTTCCCGCCTTTCTAGTAAACTTTAGGTCTTGTTCCCTGGCTACCCTAATCCAGTGTAGGGTATTGTGTTTCAGAAGAGGTAAAATGGCATATATCTTTGTTCACACAAATTACGTTTCTTTTTTGGCAGAATGGTCATTTATTTAACTTGACTGCCACTGCTGTTTTCTTCCCATTGTGTTGTTTAATTCATTTTGTTTTGTTTGTTGTTTATCCAGTAATTCTAGTTTTGAGTTATTTCAGTATTGTTTTTTAATAAACGAGGTGGTGTCTGGAGTTTCTTTTGTCCTTATGTTCTAGCCCTCTGGAGCCTTGATTTCTTTCCTCCAAGACACTTTTAATAGACTATTGCAGCAGTTCTGTGTTTTTAACACATTTCTTTGTCTTTTTCTCTGCATGAGTACTGCAGGACTGGTGACAGCGTGGCTCAGAGCTCAGAGCGGGCATTTTAACAGGACCCTCCATGACCTCCTTCGCACCCTGTCAGCTGAGCAGAAGCACAGATAGCCAGAGTACCTCCAACAGGCTTTGTTCAGCTACAACACCACACCCCACCAAACTACAGGTCAGTCCCCCTTCTTGTTGATGTTTGGCCGTGAACCCCAGCTACCCGTGGATTTCCTGTTAGGCCGTGTGGAAGAGCCAACCTTAGGTGAAGTCTGCAACTGGGTCCAGGAGCATCAGTCATGACTGCAGGTGGCAGTGGAGAATGTTCGGGAGAGGATAAAGAGGGCTGCCGCCCTGCAACAAGCCCTGACTCTGAAGAGCAGAACCTGTTGGTGGCAGTCAGGCGTGAATCTGGACCAGGAAATCCACCGCCTGTCAGCAGCACTCAGGCCCAGCTGAAGTGGACCCAGTGCTGCAAAATGGCAACTTTCTTTGTTCACACAAATTACATTTTTTGTCAAAATGGTGATTTATTTAACTTGTTTTCTTTCATTTATTATAGACAGACTGCCACTGCTGTTTTGTTCCCACTGTGTTGTTTAATTCATTTTGTTTTATCCAGTAATTATCCAGTATTTTTTAATTATTTCAGTATTATTTATCCTTTTTAATATATTAGGTGGTCTCTTTAGTTTCTTTTCCCTTTTGTCATGTTCTAGCCCTCTGGGGCCTTGATTTCTTTCCCCCAAGACACTTTCAACAGACTATTGCAGCAGTCCTGTGTTTTTAATGCTTTTCTTATTTGTCTTTTTCTTTGCATGAGCACTGCTGGACGGGTGACAGCGTGGCTGCCTGGATGGTGGAGGGATTGGTGTTCAGAGTCATGTGAGCGCCATACAAAGTGCACGAATGTTAGTGCCAGTTAGACCTTATATGCATGCATTTGTTTACAAAATCAGCATTTTTGGATGGCATTTCTGATTGTCATAAAGTTTCCAAAAGCAAACATTCCCCTAAGAGGAGAGGACATAGACGAGTCAGTGACTCAGAGGAGACAGACGTAATGTAGAGAGACCAGTAGGTAGCTTACACTTTTTGTGTACGCTTCAATAAACAGTTTTTGGTTTTGCAGTTGCCCTTTTTAGAGCAAAGACAGAAACAGGAGAAGGATTTGGTGAGGAGGGATATACTTGATGTGACATATGTTTGTATCATAACATCAGTTGTTTTTAATGGTGGTAAATCCCGGCATTGCACATACAATAGAAGAGCCTATACTTGAGATTTTCCACTGTACTGAAAGAATAAACTGAGACACAGACAGTTGCTCAGACTGTGCGTCCATGAAAGCCCAGTTCCTGGATCCTGAGATGGCATCGCCTCGTCCATCTCTTCTCCTGCCGTGAAATGCAGAGTTGAGTATCTCTCCTTTATTATTCTGTTTCCTGTCTGACAATGAGACTTTAATTTCACCAGATCACACATGCTGCATGCTGCAGAGCTTTCTTAATTGTGCAAATATACTTTGATGATATAATAATGTTCTGCTTTTGATTGGTTCTAGTGCCACCGATATAGGATTTTATTCTGAAATGTGACCTTTTTTTCCTGACACACCATTGCACCATGGTTTGGGATGTGCACATGTAGGACAGAAGACCTGACAAAGCTCAAAGCTGCATTGTTGTTAACAGTTGACATGAATTTATATTTAACTTATATTCTCTAGAAGACGATAATTATCATTTCCATTTTGTTGTTTGATAATGTAAAAGATTTGGTTTTAGAATAAAGTCTGTTTAAATGTGATCAGTCCATTAATGACTTATTACGTATTTTGCATATTACAGTAGTGTCGTATTACAATACGTACGTTTTAAAAACACACCACTTTGAATCTTTATTAAAGTAGTAAAATATCTCAGTCTTATTTACATGTTATATCACTGCAATCACTATTGACAGCATGCACCATATTTGATATATTTGATATTTGATGCCAGTCACACTGCATCTTTCCCACTCCATGAACAATTCATCACTCATACAGTTGTTACAGTTGTAGGCACACATTATGATTTTTGATTATGATTATATTATGATCAGTGATTCCCAGCCTTTTGCCTAAAGGGAGCCCTTTTCTATCATTGAAGAACCCCTGACTAAGTAGAATATACACATTAAATTCAATGCATAACAACAACGAAACAGAACAACTGATAAAACTGTGCAATTAACCCAAATAGTCAATGCAATAACTGCAGGAAGTTTGTGTAAAATGAGCGATATGGATGAATTTGGATTATTTAATTATATGAATTCATTATTTCCTGTGAATATTGTATCAGAGATGAGTTTTCCTGTTATTTTTAGAGACTTTAAGAAAGAGAGAATCAAAGAAATGCAAATATATAGGCCAACTGTACATTTGTTTTAAAAAGTTGTCTTCCACCTCTGAAAATCCAGAAGGCCTTGTGACCCCTCATGAAGCTGTGGCGACCCCTAGTGGAGGTTGGGACCCTCAGATTGGGGAGCAGTGTTGGAGATGTCTATACCCACGTACAAATACTGCCATTGTCAGTGTTGGGTAGTAGTTGTGTTTACTGTCTATGGAATGATTCAGAGGAATCCTGTCCTTGTCGGTCTTTTCAACAACTAGCGGATGGAGAGCATCATCACAAACTCTGAGGAGGAGGAGAGAGGAGAATATAAGACAGTATCTGCATAATACACATTGCATAAAATGTGACAGATGATTAAGACCTACAATGTGAAACATACACTTCTGGTCAACAAGTCAAACATATATATGTGCCTGAACTTCTTATCGTCACCTTCAAAGTCGATGCTTCCATCTGCGTTGATGTCCAGCTCCGTTAAGATCTCCTCCAGTTCTCCTTTCTTCAGCTTCTCCCCGAGCATCGACTTCAGTGCCTCCTTCATCTCCTCCTGGGTGATCTTTCCATCTCCATCAAGGTCGAACTTCAGAAACAGAGAAAGTGATGGAGAGTGAGTAGTCAACTGGAAGACCAGGTAATTTTACTTTGAAAATTGTTTTATTTCAGGTCACTGACCTGCACAAAGGCCGACTGCAGCTCTTTGAGTCCCAGCATGTGAGCGGTCTCTCCCATCATCCTGGGTCCCATCAGTTCGATGAAGTCCTCGAAATCCATCAAGCCGCCCACTGTGGAGGGAAGAGGTGCATATTTTATAGCCACTGTGTGCTTGTGTTCATTATATATATTTAAAGTGTATCTTAAAGGCTCACTTCTCATCTTGATCTGTTGTACTATCTCCAGCAGCTCCATCTCCGTGGGCATGTATCCCATGGTCCTCATGCATTCAGCCACGTCCTTGTAGTTCAGATATCCATCTTGATCGTAGTCAAACTCTTTGAAGGCCTCTTGCAGCTCTGTAAGAAAGGCCAGCGTTCACAGGCTTTAGGCTTTCGTATGTCACTTAAGATGGAACTAGTAACTGTTACTGTAATCTACTATAATGTGGACACGGAGCTGCAACACGTACCGTCCAACTCAGCCTGAGCTAATTCTCTCTCCTGCAGAAACAGTAATAAAACACATGTTGTACTTTGTCAGTCATGAGCGTGCATGTTAAGATTATGCATGTTAATGTTGGAAGCAGACATTATAAAAAGATGAAAGATGATATCATGTATGGCCATGTTTATAAATCAGTTTCCACATATGCATATGTGCAATGGAATTGGGTAAATATTTTCAAGCTGAATGAGCCAAGTGTTTAGCAGCACTCCTCATTCGAACCCTAATGAAGTGTGGCAGTAATCCCCAAAGAATGAGCCACTAATACTACAAACGCTCCAGGCTTAGTGACAGCAGCTCAAGAAAGATCAGGTACAAAACTGTAAGCACACGACCTGACATCCACCTCACCTCTGACTCCGATGTTTTAACGTCTGACATACTAGCAATGAGAATCCACTGCAGAGCTCTGAGCCTTTAGATCTTAATCATATAAATTAGAGATTTTTAAGTAAAACTCGAGCCCATTTATTAAAAGATCAATGTGTCTTAAATTGTCAGTGAGGTGAGCTGAAACAAAATTAGGGAAAGCACAAATGTATTGAATAAAATGTGTCTAAATATGGCAGGAATGGGAAAATTTGGTGTTGAATATAAAATGCTAAACTGTTTCAACAGTGTCTTGCAGTATAGGTCAAAGGTCACAGCAGTGGTCACGCACCATAACAGCCGAGAAGATGGTCTCATCTAGTTCAGCTACACATATGTCAGTCACAATATGTGGGTGTCAGCTACATACCGCCCCAAAAACACTGTTGAGCACAGAGTTGTAGACTTTGTTCTTGTTCTCAGTGGTTTTCTTGGACTTCTTTGATGCTTTCTTTGGTGTTTCTGAGACTGAACCTGATGGCGAAGCATCTTTGCTACTACAAGGAAAAATCAAACAATGAATAGCAACAGAGCAAATGCATACAATTAAGATATGAAGACACCTTGCTTATACAGCGAAAACACTCAGTACATATCGCTACAGACAAGAGAGACACTGAACATGTTTTCCTTGGTTATATATTTTTATGGCAGGTCAACTAAAGAGCACATTGTGAAAGATGGCAGCATCTCCACAGAAACTGGATTATTGTCTGTCACACTCACAAACTGCACATGTGCTGTTAGAGTCGTACATCTACACTCACCCATCTGTTGCAGCTGATTCCACTGAAGCTGTTGAGGGCTTCCTGTCTTCTGCTTCGGACATGCTGTGAATAAACAGAGGCATAGACCTACACTGTGTATCCGACGACAACATTCACACCCCAACAAAAAATCTGCATGTTAGTTACTGTATATATTTTCAGAAATGCTTTATGGGACGCAATAACAAAAGTTGCAAGAGGATCAAAATCATGTTTACCAAAAGATTTTAATGTTTGGTTTCACTGACAATCTTTGACCTCTAACATCTTAAATATAAATCCGGTGACTTCACAGCAGTTTGCTTACCTTAATTCCCTCTCATAAGAGGTGAGAAAAGAAAACAAGAAGAAGCCGAGCTCCTCTCGTCCTCCTCGAGCGGTGCTCCTCTTGCGTTGTGGATGGCCGAACACTATCCTGTCCGTTCTGTTCCTCCGTTTCCTCCTGATCTCCTCCAGTCACAGAGGCTTAACAGGTAATTACCTGGCTAAACATGCAGCCAACGATTAGAAAGCAGAACACGGAGCTGCAGTGTGGCTGATGTGTCCTTCAGGAGGTCACTTTCCTCCTGAACCCCAGCTTTAAATGTCTTTATTCGAAGACTCTTGCAACTGAAATTAACCTCCAGTGTTGTTATAAAGTGTTCACATTGGTCCTTTAGCCTCGCTGTTGACATCGTTATTCAGATCGTGTTGGGAGAATCATTGTGAGGACTACAAAACTCATATGGGAACATTGTCAGACTGTATATAATATAATTTCATGCCAGTACATGCCTTTCATCTGTGATGTAAAAACTGAATGTTAAATATATATCCTGACGAAAACATAAAGGTACCACAGCAGGTTTATTGTTGACAATAGTCATATTATTGTTTACTGGCTCATCATCTCCACCTCTGTCATTTATACTGGCTGCATATATTCAGAAGTGATTTTAAAATTTTAATGATCACTAAACTGCCCCAAATTACATCAAGGACTTATTGACCCCATCGCTTAGATGAGTGAATGCAGCTCTGCTGGTTGTTCCCAGATCTCAAGGGTGAGCGGGTTTTATTTAAAACCCCCGACTGTGGAACGCTCTACCTGAAATCAGACGCTTCATTACCATCTTTTAAACCCCTTCTTAAAACTATTTATGGGAAAGTGTTTCTCAATGTTTAATATGATAACAGCTTTTATCATCCCTTTCTGGCCATTTTATTCTACTTGTAAAATGTATTTTTACCCATAGATGCTTCTTGTTTTATGATCCCTTTGTTGTTTAATTATTATTATTATTGTTGTTGTTGTTGCCTAACAAACTATGACTAACTAGTGTAGGCTGCTACCATATCGATCTTATCTAGGGTGAGAAAATTTAGCAACAAGCAGGTTTATGGCTGCCTGTTGACTTATATTATTTATTTTATTATTATATTTTATTATATTTTCTGGTCTGTTACACAAAGTTTAACGCCATTATTTCCTTAAAAGAATGTCTAACAAGCATTAATTATTGTTAATAAATCGGTGAATTGGCTTTTTTATATGCACTCATAGCCATGATATTTCTTAATTAACAATATTTTTAAAAAGATAAAAAGCACTTCCTAAAACTATTTTTTTTTTTTTTTGTGTACGTGTATTTCCGTCGTTATACTAAAGCCGTTTCCTCTCCTCCAACATCCGCCGCACACGTGCCAGTCAGTGCTCATTAAGGACTTTTTAGCTGGTTCTTCCGCTCGTCGCTTATTGTGCTCGACCCGGTTGGTGTTAGCTGCTTGTATTGATCCTTTATTAGTTGTGTCGTGTATTTATTAAGACATGTGGAGTACGTGGTGTGCCGGCAGGAAGGACATCCGGGACCTTTAGGCTCCATGGCGGCCGTTTTTGGATCAGGGATATACTGTATACAGTGTATGAGCACTTTATTTCAGCTATCTAATGTATTTGTTCTTGCTGTTAGCTATATGCAGGGAAGCATACTGCATATATGCCAATTTATTAATAATAATTTATTATCTGCAGATAGCTAATAGTAATGCAGTCTAAATAATGCAGTCCTGCATGAAATCCTTCTCTAATGAAGGTCATCAGGTTAAGTTTTTGTGGTTGTTGATTCAGTTGCATTAATCATTGTAGAGGCTGCAGTTTGTGACGCTGTTGGAACTGTTTTTTATTTCTGTTTGCACAAACAACCAGAGGTGTTGACAGTCCAGACCATCAGGTGGCAGCAGGACCATCAGCCACCAGCAGGAAACAAAGAAACAGGAGGAGGTCTCAGTGTGGCCGTGGAGGGGTTTTTGTTTTCAGCTATTTTGAACTTGCTGTTGGGCTGTTACTCGTTTGTTGGAGGTAGAATAGATGCAGCCAGTGATTTTTAGGTGAGATTTTGATATGCCACATTTCCTCCAGTAGAGTATAAATAATCTTTGTCATCCATTGTACGAGTGTTTCTTCTGTATTTTATTTCTGTATCTTATCACCCCTGTTCAAGTGTCTGATGTTGCTGATATCTACTGTATATAGACCATCGCTCCATCAGCGAGCATGACAGACTCGTACTTACCTGGCCGGGGAGGACCAGTGGATAGAAAAAGCCATACTATACTATGACTTTTTTCAATATACTATACAGTGACTTTTTGCAACATATACTATAAATTTTATCGAAATGCTATACTATGACTTTTTTCGACATGCTATACTGTGACTTTTTTCGACATATACTATAAATTTTATCGACATGCTATACTATGACTTTTTTTGACTTTTTTTTTTTTTTTTTTTTTGTTTTTTCTTATGTTTTTTCGACATATACTATAATTTTTTTCGACATGCTATACTATGACTTTTTTCAACATACTATACTATGACTTTTATCGACATGCACTATACTATGACTTTCTTCGACATGCTATACTATGACTTTCTTCGACATGCTATACTATGACTTTTTTCGACATGCTATACTATGACTTTTTTTCCACATGCTATGTCTTTTTTCCACATGCTATACTGTGACTTTTTTCAACTATGTTTACTGACTTTTTTTCGAGATACTTTACTATGACTTTTATCGACACACTATACTATGACTTTTTTCGACATGCTATTCTATGACTTTTTTTCTGCATACTATGCTATGACTTTTATGGACACACTATACTATGACTTTTCTCGACATACTATACTATGACTTTTATTGACACACTATACTATGACTTTTTTCGACATGCTATACTATGACTTTTTTTCTACATACTACATTATGACTTTTATCGACATACTATGCTATGACTTTTTTCTTCATATTATATTATTAGTTTTTTTTCCATTCTGTATATTTTCTTTTTTCAACATACTATTATATGAATTTTTTGATATATTATATTATGACTGTTTTTCCGCACATTATACTATGACTTTTTCGACATGCTTTACTATGATCTTTTTTCAACTGTGTTTACTGACTTTTTTTCGAGATACTTTACTATGACTTTTATCGACACACTATACTATGACTTTTTTCGACATACTATACTATGACTTTTATTGACACACTATACTATTGACTTTTATCGACGCACTATACTATGACTTTTTCCGACATGCTATTCTATGACTTTTTTCTGCATACTATGCTATGACTTTTATGGATACACTATACTATGACTTTTTTCGACATGCCATACTATGACTTTTTTTCTACATACTATACTATGACTTTCATTGAAGTACTATACTATGACTTTTTTCGACATGCCATACTATGACTTTTTTTCTACATACTACGCTATGACTTTTATCGACATACTATGCTATGACTTTTTTGGACATGCTATACTATGACTTCCATTGAAGTACTATACTATGACTTTTTTCGACATGCTATTCTATGACTTTTTTCCCACATGCTATACCCTTTTTTTTTTCCCCCCTCCCTTTCTTTTATCTTTTTTCCCCACCCTTTTTTTTACTTTTTTCAACAACCTATATTTACCTTTTTCTGCATACTATGCTATGACTTTTTTCGACATGCTATACTATGACTTTTTCGACATACTATACTATGACTTTTTTTCGGCACATTATACTATGACTTTTTTTTTCGACATGCTGTACTATGATCTTTTTTCAACTATGTTTACTTGCTTTTTTCGACATATTATTCTATGACTTTTTTTTCGACATGCTATACTATGAGTTTTTCGACATGCTGTACTATGACTTTTTTCGACATACTATACTATGATTCGACATACTATACTATGACCGTTTTTCCGCACATTATACTATGACTTTTTGGACATGCTTTACTATGATCTTTTTTCAACTATGTTTACTGACTTTTTTTCGAGATACTTTACTATGACTTTTATCGACACACTATACTATGACTTTTTTCGACATGCTATTCTATGACTTTTTTCTGACATACTATGCTATGACTTTTATGGACACACTATACTATGACTTTTTTCGACATACTATACTATGACTTTTATTGACACACTATACTATGACTTTTTTCGACATACTATACTATGACTTTTATTGACACACTATACTATGACTTTTTTCGACATGCTATACTATGACTTTTTTTGAAGTACTATATTATGACTTTTATCGACATGCTATACTATGACTTTTTTTCTACATGCTATATTATGACTTTTATCGACATACTATACTATGACTTTTTTTTTCGGCACATTATACAATGACTTTTTTTTCGACATGCTGTGCTATGATCTTTTTTCAACTATGTTTACTTGCTTTTTTCGACATATTATTCTATAACTTTTTTCGACATGCTATACTATGAGTTTTTCGACATGCTGTACTATGACTTTTTTCGACATACTATACTATGAATTTTTTCGATATACTATACTATGACTGTTTTTCCGCACATTATACTATGACTTTTTCGACATGCTTTACTATGATCTTTTTTCAACTGTGTTTACTGACTTTTTTTCGAGATACTTTACTATGACTTTTATCGACACACTATACTATGACTTTTTTCGACATACTATACTATGACTTTTATTGACACACTATACTATTGACTTTTATCGACGCACTATACTATGACTTTTTTCGACATGCTATTCTATGACTTTTTTCTGCATATTATGCTATGACTTTTATGGATACACTATACTATGACTTTTTTCGACATGCCATACTATGACTTTTTTTCTACATACTATTTTATGACTTAACGGCATACTATGCTATGACTTTTTTGGACATGCTATACTATGACTTTCATTGAAGTACTATACTATGACTTTTTTGGACATGCCATACTATGACTTTTTTTCTACATACTATGCTATGACTTATCGACATACTATGCTATGACTTTTTTGGACATGCTATACTATGACTTTCATTGAAGTACTATACTATGACTTTTTTTCGACATGCCATACTATGACTTTTTTTTCTACATACGACGGTATGACTTTTATCGACATACTATGCTATGACTTTTTTCGACATGCTATACTATGACTTTCATTGAAGTACTATACTATGACTTTTTTCGACATGCTATTCTATGACTTTTTTCCCACATGCTATACTATGACTTTTTTTCCGCATGCTATACGATGACTTTTTTCGACATGCTATACTATGCCTTTTTTTCGACATACTATAGTATGACTTTTTTCGACAAGCTATACTCTGACTTTCTTTCTGCATACTATGCTATGACTTTTATAGCCATACAATGCTATGACTTTATTCGACATGCTATACCATGATCTTTTTTTCAACTATGTTTACTGGCTTTTTTTTTCTATATCCTATACTATGACTTTTTTGGACATGCTATAGGATAACTTAACTTTTTTCGACTTATCGACGTACTATACAATGACTTTTTTCGACAAGCTATACTTGACTTTTTTCTGCATACTATGCTATGACTTTTTCGACATACTATACTATGACTTTTTTCGGCACATTATACTATGACTTTTTTTCGACATGCTGTGCTATGATCTTTTTTCAACTATGTTTACTTGCTTTTTTCGACATATTATTCTCTAACTTTTTTCGACATGCTATACTATGAGTTTTTCGACATGCTGTACTATGACTTTTTTTGATATACTATACTATGACTGTTTTTCCGCACATTATACGATGACTTTTTTGACATGCTTTACTATGATCTTTTTTCAACTGTGTTTACTGACTTTTTTTCGAGATACTTTACTATGACTTTTATCGACACACTATACTATGACTTTTTTCGACATATTATTCTATGACTTTTTTCTGCATACTATGCTATGACTTTTATCGACACACTATACTATGACTTTTTTCGACATACTATACTATGACTTTTATTGACACACTATACTATGACTTTTTTCGACATGCTATACTATGACTTTTTTTCTACATACTACATTATGACTTTTATCGACATACTATGTTATGACTTTTATCGACATACTATACTATGACTTTTTTCGACATGCTATACTATGACTTTTTCGACATACTATACTATGACTTTTTTTTCGGCACATTATACAATGACTTTTTTTTCGACATGCTGTGCTATGATCTTTTTTCAACTATGTTTACTTGCTTTTTTTGACATATTATTCTATAACTTTTTTCGACATGCTATACTATGAGTTTTTCGACATGCTGTACTATGACTTTTTTCGACATACTATACTATGAATTTTTTCGATATACTATACTATGACTGTTTTTCCGCACATTATACTATGACTTTTTCGACATGCTTTATTATGATCTTTTTTCAACTGTGTTTACTGACTTTTTTTCAAGATGATTTACTATGACTTTTATCGACACACTATACTATGACTTTTTTCGACATGCTATTCTATGACTTTTTTCTGCATACTATGCTATGACTTTTATGGACACACTATACTATGACTTTTTTTCGACATACTATACTATGACTTTTATTGACACACTATACTATGACTTTTTTCGACATGCTATACTATGACTTTTTTTCTACATACTACATTATGACTTTTATCGACATACTATGCTATGACTTTTATCGACATGCTATACTATGAATTTTTTCGACATGCTATACTATGACTTTTTCGACATACTATACTATGACTTTTTTTCGGCACATTATACAATGACTTTTTTTCGACATGCTGTGCTATGATCTTTTTTCAACTATGTTTACTTCCTTTTTTCGACATATTATTCTATAACTTTTTTCGACATGCTATACTATGAGTTTTTCGACATGCTGTACTATGACTTTTATCGACACACTATACTATGACTTTTTTCGACATACTATACTATGACTCTTATTGACACACTATACTATTGACTTTTATCGATGCACTATACTATGACTTTTTTTCGACATACTATTCTATGACTTTTTTCTGCATACTATGCTATGACTTTTATGGATACACTATACTATGACTTTTTTCGACATGCCATACTATGACTTTTTTCTACATACTATGCTATGACTTATCGACATACTATGCTATGACTTTTTTGGACATGCTATACTATGACTTTCATTGAAGTACTATACTATGACTTTTTTCGACATGCCATACTATGACTTTTTTTCTACATACTACGCTATGACTTTTATCGACATACTATGCTATGACTTTTTTGGACATGCTATACTATGACTTTCATTGAAGTACTATACTATGACTTTTTTCGACATGCTATTCTATGACTTTTTCCCCCACATGCTATACTATGACTTTTTTTTCCGCATGCTATACTATGACTTTTTTCCCCACATGCTATACTATGACTTTTTTTTCCGCATGCTATACTATGACTTTTTTCGACATGCTATACTATGCCTTTTTTTCGACATACTATAGTATGACTTTTTTTCGACAAGCTATACTCTGACTTTCTTTCTGCATACTATGCTATGACTTTACTATGATTTTTATTGACACACTATACTATGACTTTTTTTCGACATACTATACTATGACTTTTATTGACACACTATACTATGACTTTTTTCGACATGCTATACTATCACTTTTTTTCTACATACTACATTATGACTTTTATCGACATACTATGCTATTACTTTTATCGACATACTATACTATGACTTTTTTCGACATACTATACTATGACTTTTTTTCGGCAAATTATACAATGACTTTTTTTTTTCGACATGCTGTGCTATGATCTTTTTTCAACTATGTTTACTTGCTTTTTTCGACATATTATTCTATAACTTTTTTCGACATGCTATACTGAGTTTTTCGACATGCTGTACTATGACTTTTTTCGACATACTATACTATGACTGTTTTTCCGCACATTATACTATGACTTTTTCGACATGCTTTACTATGATCTTTTTTCAACTGTGTTTACTGACTTTTTTTTCGAGATACTTTACTATGACTTTTATTGACACACTATACTATTGACTTTTATCGACATGCTATTCTATGACTTTTTACTGCATACTATGCTATGACTTTTATGGACACACTATACTATGACTTTTTTCAACATGCTATACCATGATCTTTTTTTCAACTATGTTTACTGGCTTTTTTTTCTATATGCTATACTATGACTTTTTTGGACATGCTATAGGATAACTTTTTTCGACTTATCGACGTACTATACAATGACTTTTTTCGACAAGCTATACTTGAGTTTTTTCTGCATACTATGCTATGACTTTTTTCGACATGCTATACTATGACTTTTTCGACATACTATATTATGACTTTTTTTCGGCACATTATACTATGACTTTTTTTTCGACATGCTGTACTATGATCTTTTTTCAACTATGTTTACTTGCTTTTTTCGACATATTATTCTCTAACTTTTTTTCGACATGCTATACTATGAGTTTTTCGACATGCTGTACTATGACTTTTTTCGATATACTATACTATGACCGTTTTTCCGCACATTATACTATGACTTTTTCGACATACTTTACTATGATCTTTTTTCAACTATGTTTACTGACTTTTTTTCGAGATACTTTACTATGACTTTTATCGACACACTATACTATGACTTTTTTCGACATGCTATTCTATGACTTTTTTCTGCATACTATGCTATGACTTTTATGGACACACTATACTATGACTTTTTTCGACATACTATACTATGACTTTTATTGACACACTATACTATGACTTTTTTCGACATACTATACTATGACTTTTATTGACACACTATACTATGACTTTTTTCGACATGCTATACTATGACTTTTTTCTTCTACATACTACATTATGACTTTTATCGACATACTATGCTATGACTTTTATCGACATACTATACTATGACTTTTTTCGACATGCTATACTATGACTTTTTCGACATACTATACTATGACTTTTTTTCGGCACATTATACAATGACTTTTTTTTCGACATGCTGTGCTATGATCTTTTTTCAACTATGTTTACTTTCTTTTTTTGACATATTATTCTATAACTTTTTTCGATATGCTATACTATGAGTTTTTCGACATGCTGTACTATGACTTTTTTCGACATACTATACTATGAATTTTTTCGATATACTATACTATGACTGTTTTTCCGCACATTATACTATGACTTTTTCGACATGCTTTACTATGATCTTTTTTCAACTGTGTTTACTGACTTTTTTTCGAGATGATTTACTATGACTTTTATCGACACACTATACTATGACTTTTTTTCGACATGCTATTCTATGACTTTTTTCTGCATACTATGCTATGACTTTTATTGACACACTATACTATGACTTTTTTCGACATACTATACTATGACTTTTATTGACACACTATACTATGACTTTTTTCGACATGCTATACTATGACTTTTTTTCTACATACTACATTATGACTTTTATCGACATACTATACTATGACTTTTTTCGACATGCTATACTATGACTTTTTCGACATACTATACTATGACTTTTTTTCGGCACATTATACAATGACTTTTTTTCGACATGCTGTGCTATGATCTTTTTTCAACTATGTTTACTTGCTTTTTTCGACATTATTCTAAAACTTTTTTCGACATGCTATACTATGAGTTTTTCGACATGCTGTACTATGACTTTTATCGACACACTATACTATGACTGTTTTCGACATACTATACTATGACTCTTATTGACACACTATACTATTGACTTTTATTGATGCACTATACTATGACTTTTTTCGACATGCTATTCAATGACTTTTTTCTGCATACTATGCTATGACTTTTATGGATACACTATACTATGACTTTTTTCGACATGCCATACTATGACTTTTTTTCTACATACTATGCTATGACTTATCGACATACTATGCTATGACTTTTTTGGACATGCTATACTATGACTTTCATTGAAGTACTATACTATGACTTTTTTCGACATGCCATACTATGACTTTTTTTCTACATACTATGCTATGACTTATCGACATACTATGCTATGACTTTTTTGGACATGCTATACTATGACTTTCATTGAAGTACTATACTATGACTTTTTTCGACATGCCATACTATGACTTTTTTTCTACATGCTACGCCATGACTTTTATCGACATACTATGCTATGACTTTTTTGGACATGCTATACTATGACTTTCATTGAAGTACTATACTATGACTTTTTTCGACATGCTATTCTATGACTTTTTCCCACATGCTATACTATGACTTTTTTTTTCCGCATGCTATACTATGACTTTTTTCGACATGCTATACTATGCCTTTTTTTCGACATACTATAGTATGACTTTTTTCGACAAGCTATACTCTGACTTTCTTTCTGCATACTATGCTATGACTTTTATAGCCATACAATGCTATGACTTTATTCGACATGCTATACCATGATCTTTTTTTCAACTATGTTTACTGGCTTTTTTCTCGATATGCTATACTATGACTTTTTTGGACATGCTATAGGATAACTTAACTTTTTTCGACTTATCGACGTACTACACTATGACTTTTTTCGACAAGCTATACTTGACTTTTTTCTGCATACTATGCTATGACTTTTTTCGACATGCTATACTATGACTTTTTCGACATACTATACTGTGACTTTTTTCGACATGCTATACTATGACTTTTTCGACATACTATACTATGACTTTTTTTGACACACTATACTATGACTTTTTTCGACATGCTATACTATGACTTTTTTTCTGCATACTACATTATGACTTTTATCGACATACTATGCTATGACTTTTATCGACATACTATACTATGACTTTTTTCGACATGCTATACCATGACTTTTTCGACATACTATACTATGACTTTTTTTTCGGCACATTATACAATTACTTTTTTTCGACATGCTGTGCTATGATCTTTTTTCAACTATGTTTACTTTCTTTTTTTGACATATTATTCTATAACTTTTTTCGACATGCTATACTATGAGTTTTTCGACATGCTGTACTATGACTTTTTTCGACATACTATACTATGAATTTTTTCGATATACTATACTATGACTGTTTTTCCGCACATTATACTATGACTTTTTCGACATGCTTTACTATGATCTTTTTTCAACTGTGTTTACTGACTTTTTTTCGAGATGATTTACTATAACTTTTATCGACACACTATACTATGACTTTTTTCGACATGCTATTCTATGACTTTTTTCTGCATACTATGCTATGACTTTTATTGACACACTATACTATGACTTTTTTCGACATACTATACTATGACTTTTATTGACACACTATACTATGACTTTTTTCGACATGCTATTCTATGACTTTTTTTCTGCATACTATGCTATGACTTTTATTGACACACTATACTATGACTTTTATCGACATGCTATACTATGACTTTTTTCGACATGCTATACTATGACTTTTTCGACATACTATACTATGACTTTTTTTCGGCACATTATACAATGACTTTTTTTCGACATGCTGTGCTATGATCTTTTTTCAACTATGTTTACTTGCTTTTTTCGACATATTATTCTAAAACTTTTTTCGACATGCTATACTTTCAGTTTTTCGACATGCTGTACTATGACTTTTTTCGACATACTATACTATGAATTTTTTCGATATACTATACTATGACTC
Organism: Pterois miles; assembly: GCA_947000775.1. Classification (NCBI taxonomy): domain Eukaryota; kingdom Metazoa; phylum Chordata; class Actinopteri; order Perciformes; family Scorpaenidae; genus Pterois; species Pterois miles. Next base: position 23,287 of record CAMQGK010000496.1, on the reverse strand, counting down.
TTATTGACACACTATACTATTGACTTTTATTGATGCACTATACTATGACTTTTTTTCGACATGCTATTCAATGACTTTTTTCTGCATACTATGCTATGACTTTTATGGATACACTATACTATGACTTTTTTCGACATGCCATACTATGACTTTTTTTCTACATACTATGCTATGACTTATCGACATACTATGCTATGACTTTTTTGGACATGCTATACTATGACTTTCATTGAAGTACTATACTATGACTTTTTTCGACATGCCATACTATGACTTTTTTTCTACATACTATGCTATGACTTATCGACATACTATGCTATGACTTTTTTGGACATGCTGTACTATGACTTTCATTGAAGTACTATACTATGACTTTTTTCGACATGCCATACTATGACTTTTTTTCTACATACTACATTATGACTTTTATCGACATACTATGCTATGACTTTTATCGACATACTATACTATGACTTTTTTTTCGGCACATTATACAATGACTTTTTTTTCGACATGCTGTGCTATGATCTTTTTTCAACTATGTTTACTTGCTTTTTTTGACATAATATTCTATAACTTTTTTCGACATGCTATACTATGAGTTTTTCGACATGCTGTACTATGACTTTTTTCGACATACTATACTCTGAATTTTTTCGATATACTATACTATGTCTGTTTTTCCGCACATTATACTATGACTTTTTCGACATGCTTTACTATGATCTTTTTTCAACTGTGTTTACTGACTTTTTTCGAGATGATTTACGTTGACTTTTATCGACACACTATACTATGACTTTTTTCGACATGCTATTCTATGACTTTTTACTGCATACTATGCTATGACTTTTATGGACACACTATACTATGACTTTTTTTCGACATACTATACTATGACTTTTATTGACACACTATACTATGACTTTTTTTCGACATGCCATACTATGACTTTTTTTCTACATACTATGCTATGACTTATCGACATACTATGCTATGACTTTTTTGGACATTCTATACTATGACTTTCATTGAAGTACTATACTATGACTTTTTTCGACATGCCATACTATGACTTTTTTTCTACATACTATGCTATGACTTATCGACATACTATGCTATGACTTTTTTGGACATGCTATACTATGACTTTCATTGAAGTACTATACTATGACTTTTTTCGACATGCCATACTATGACTTTTTTTCTACATGCTACGCCATGACTTTTATCGACATACTATGCTATGACTTTTTTGGACATGCTATACTATGACTTTCATTGAAGTACTATACTATGACTTTTTTCGACATGCTATTCTATGACTTTTTCCCACATGCTATACTATGACTTTTTTTTCCGCATGCTATACTATGACTTTTTTCGACATGCTATACTATGCCTTTTTTTCGACATACTATAGTATGACTTTTTTCGACAAGCTATACTCTGACTTTCTTTCTGCATACTATGCTATGACTTTTATAGCCATACAATGCTATGACTTTATTCGACATGCTATACCATGATCTTTTTTTCAACTATGTTTACTGGCTTTTTTCTCGATATGCTATACTATGACTTTTTTGGACATGCTATAGGATAACTTAACTTTTTTCGACTTATCGACGTACTACACTATGACTTTTTTCGACAAGCTATACTTGACTTTTTTCTGCATACTATGCTATGACTTTTTTTCGACATGCTATACTATGACTTTTTCGACATACTATACTATGACTTTTATTGACACACTATACTATGACTTTTTTCGACATACTATACTATGACTTTTATTGACACACTATACTATGACTTTTTTCGACATGCTATACTATGACTTTTTTTCTGCATACTACATTATGACTTTTATCGACATACTATGCTATGACTTTTATCGACATACTATACTATGACTTTTTTCGACATGCTATACCATGACTTTTTCGACATACTATACTATGACTTTTTTTCGGCACATTATACAATGACTTTTTTTTCGACATGCTGTGCTATGATCTTTTTTCAACTATGTTTACTTTCTTTTTTTGACATATTATTCTATAACTTTTTTCGACATGCTATACTATGAGTTTTTCGACATGCTGTACTATGACTTTTTTCGACATACTATACTATGAATTTTTTCGATATACTATACTATGACTGTTTTTCCGCACATTATACTATGACTTTTTCGACATGCTTTACTATGATCTTTTTTCAACTGTGTTTACTGACTTTTTTTCGAGATGATTTACTATGACTTTTATCGACACACTATACTATGACTTTTTTCGACATGCTATTCTATGACTTTTTTCTGCATACTATGCTATGACTTTTATTGACACACTATACTATGACTTTTTTTCGACATACTATACTATGACTTTTATTGACACACTATACTATGACTTTTTTCGACATGCTATACTATGACTTTTTTTCTACATACTACATTATGACTTTTATCGACATACTATACTATGACTTTTTTCGACATGCTATACTATGACTTTTTCGACATACTATACTATGACTTTTTTTCGGCACATTATACAATGACTTTTTTTTCGACATGCTGTGCTATGATCTTTTTTCAACTATGTTTACTTGCTTTTTTCGACATATTATTCTAAAACTTTTTTCGACATGCTATACTATGAGTTTTTCGACATGCTGTACTATGACTTTTTTCGACATACTATACTATGAATTTTTTCGATATACTATACTATGACTCTTATTGACACACTATACTATTGACTTTTATTGATGCACTATACTATGACTTTTTTCGACATGCTATTCAATGACTTTTTTCTGCATACTATGCTATGACTTTTATGGATACACTATACTATGACTTTTTTCGACATGCCATACTATGACTTTTTTTCTACATACTATGCTATGACTTATCGACATACTATGCTATGACTTTTTTCGACATGCTATACTATGACTTTCATTGAAGTACTATACTATGACTTTTTTCGACATGCCATACTATGACTTTTTTTCTACATACTATGCTATGACTTATCGACATACTATGCTATGACTTTTTTGGACATGCTGTACTATGACTTTCATTGAAGTACTATACTATGACTTTTTTTCGACATGCCATACTATGACTTTTTTTCTACATGCTACGCTATGACTTTTATCGACATACTATGCTATACAATATATATATATATATATATATATATATATATGCAACATGCTATACTGTGACTTTTTTCGTCATGCTATGACTTTTTTCAACATACTATACGATGACTTTTATCGACGCACTATACTATGACTTTTTTGGACATGCTATAGGATAACTTAACTTTTTTCGACTTATCGACGTACTATACAATGACTTTTTTCGACAAGCTATACTTGACTTTTTTCTGCATACTATGCTATGACTTTTTTCGACATGCTATACTATGACTTTTTCGACATACTATACTATGACTTTTTTTCTACATACTACATTATGACTTTTATCGACATACTATGCTATGACTTTTATCGACATGCTATACTATGACTTTTTCGACATACTATACTATGACTTTTTTTCGGCACATTATACAATGACTTTTTTTCGACATGCTGTGCTATGATCTTTTTTCAACTATGTTTACTTGCTTTTTTGGACATATTATTCTCTAACTTTTTTCGACATGCTATACTATGAGTTTTTCGACATGCTGTACTATGACTTTTTTCGACATACTATACTATGAATTTTTTCGATATAATATACTATGACTGTTTTTCCGCACATTATACTATGACTTTTTCGACATGCTTTACTATGATCTTTTTTCAACTGTGTTTACTGACTTTTTTTCGAGATACTTTACTATGACTTTTATCGACACACTATACTATGACTTTTTTCGACATGCTATTCTATGACTTTTTTCTGCATACTATGCTATGACTTTTATGGACACACTATACTATGACTTTTTTCGACATACTATACTATGACTTTTATTGACACACTATACTATGACTTTTTTCGACGTACTATACTATGACTTTTATTGACACACTATACTATGACTTTTTTCGACATGCTATACTATGACTTTTTTTCTACATACTACATTATGACTTTTATCGACATACTATGCTATGACTTTTATCGACATACTATACTATGACTTTTTTTCGGCACATTATACAATGACTTTTTTTCGACATGCTGTGCTATGATCTTTTTTCAACTATGTTTACTTGCTTTTTTTGACATATTATTCTATAACTTTTTTCGACATGCTATACTATGAGTTTTTCGACATGCTGTACTATGACTTTTTTCGACATACTATACTCTGAATTTTTTCGATATACTATACTATGTCTGTTTTTCCGCACATTATACTATGACTTTTTCGACATGCTTTACTATGATCTTTTTTCAACTGTGTTTACTGACTTTTTTCGAGATGATTTACGATGACTTTTATCGACACACTATACTATGACTTTTTTCGACATGCTATTCTATGACTTTTTACTGCATACTATGCTATGACTTTTATGGACACACTATACTATGACTTTTTTCGACATACTATACTATGACTTTTATTGACACACTATACTGTGACTTTTTTCGACATGCTATACTATGACTTTTTTTCTACATACTACATTATGACTTTTATCGATATACTATGCTATGACTTTTATCGACACACTATACTATGACTTTTTTCGACATACTATGCTATTACTTTTATCGACATACTATACTATGACTTTTTTCGACATGCTATACTATGACTTTTTCGACATACTATACTATGACTTTTTTTCGGCACATTATACAATGACTTTTTTTTCGACATGCTGTGCTATGATCTTTTTTCAACTATGTTTACTTGCTCTTTTCGACATATTATTCTATAACTTTTTTCGACATGCTATACTATGAGTTTTTCGACATGCTGTACTATGACTTTTTTTCTACATGCTACGCTATGACTTTTATCGACATACTATGCTATGATTTTTTTTCGACATGCTATACTATGACTTTCATTGAAGTACTATACTATGACTTTTTTCGACATACTATGCTATGACTTTTATCGACATACTATACTATGACTTTTTTCGACATGCTATACTATGACTTTTTCGACATACTATATTATGACTTTTTTTTCGGCACATTATACAATGACTTTTTTTCGACATGCTGTGCTATGATCTTTTTTTCAACTATGTTTACTTGCTCTTTTCGACATATTATTCTATAACTTTTTTCGACATGCTATACTATGAGTTTTTCGACATGCTGTACTATGACTTTTTTCGACATGCCATACTATGACTTTTTTTCTACATGCTACGCTATGACTTTTATCGACATACTATGCTATGATTTTTTTGGACATGCTATACTATGACTTTCATTGAAGTACTATACTATGACTTTTTTCAACATGCTATTCTATGACTTTTTCCCACATGCTATACTATGACTTTTTTTTTCCGCATGCTATACTATGACTTTTTTCGACAAGCTATACTATGCCTTTTTTTCGACATACTATAGCATGACTTTTTTCGACAAGCTATACTCTGACTTTCTTTCTGCATACTATGCTATGACTTTTATAGCCATACAATGCTATGACTTTATTCGACATGCTATACCATGATCTTTTTTTTTCAACTATGTTAACTGGCTTTTTTTTCGATATGCTATACTATGACTTTTTTGGACATGCTATAGGATAACTTAACTTTTTTCGACTTATTGACGTACTATACTATGACTTTTTTCGACAAGCTATACTTGACTTTTTTTCTGCATACTATGTTATGACTTTTTTTGACATGCTATACTATGACTTTTTCGACATACTATACTATGACTTTTTTTCGGCACATTATACTATGACTTTTTTTCAACATGCTGTACTATGACTTTTTTCCACATGCTATGACTTTTTTCCACATGCTATACTGTGACTTTTTTCGTCATGCTATGACTTTTTTCAACATACTATACGATGACTTTTATCGACGCACTATACTATGACTTTTTTCCACATGCTATACCATGATCTTTTTTTCAACTATGTTTACTGGCTTTTTTTTTTCGATAGGCTATACTATGACTTTTTTGGACATGCTATAGGATAACTTAATTTTTTCGACTTATCGACGTACTATACTATGACTTTTTTTCGACATGCTGTACTATGATCTTTTTTCAACTATGTTTACTTGCTTTTTTCGACATATTATTGTATAACTTTTTTCGACATGCTATACTATGAGTTTTTCGACATGCTGTACTATGACTTTTTTCGATATACTATACTATGACCTTTTTTCCGCACATTATACTATGACTTTTTCGACATGCTTTACTATGATCTTTTTTCAACTGTGTTTACTGACTTTTTTTCGAGATACTTTACTATGACTTTTATGGACACACTATACTATGACTTTTTTCGACATACTATACTATGACTTTTATTGACACACTATACTATGACTTTTTTCGACACACTATACTATGACTTTTTTCGACATACTATACCATGACTTTTATTGACACACTATACTATGACTTTTTTCGACATGCTATACTATGACTTTTTTTCTACATAGTACATTATGACTTTTTTCGACATACTATACTATGACTTTTATTGACATACTATACTATGACTTTTTTTCGACATGCCATACTATGACTTTTTTTTCTACATACTACGCTATGACTTTTATCGACATACTACGCTATGACTTTTATCGACATACTATGCTATGAATTTTTTGGACATGCTATACTATGACTTTCATTGAAGTACTATATTATGACTTTTTTCGACATGCTATTTTTTGACTTTTTTCCCCACATGCTATACTATGACTTTTTTCGACATGCTATACTATGCCTTTTTTTCCACATACTATAGTATGACTTTTTTCGACAAGTTATACTCTGACTTTCTTTCTGCATACTATGCTATGACTTTTATAGCTATACAATGCTATGACTTTATTCGACATGCTATACCATGATCTTTTTTTCAACTATGTTTACTGGCTTTTTTTTCGATATGCTATACTATGACTTTTTTGGACATGCTATAGGATAACTTAACTTTTTTCGACTTATCGACGCACTATACAATGACTTTTTTCGACAAGCTATACTTGACTTTTTTCTGCATACTATGCTATGACTTTTTTCGACATGCTTTAATATGACTTTTTCGACATACTATACTATGACTTTTTTTTCGGCACATTATACTATGACTTTTTTTCGACATGCTGTACTATGATCTTTTTTTCAACTATGTTTAGTTGCTTTTTTCGACATATTCTATAACTTTTTTCGACATGCTATACTATGAGTTTTTCGACATGCTGTACTATGACTTTTTTCGATATACTATACTATGACCGTTTTTCCGCACATTATACTATGACTTTTTCGACATGCTTTATTATGATCTTTTTTCAACTATGTTTACTGACTTTTTTCGAGATACTTTACTATGACTTTTATCGACACACTATACTATGACTTTTTTCGACATGCTATTCTATGACTTTTTTTCTGCATACTATGCTATGACTTTTATGGACACACTATACTATGACTTTTTTCGACATACTATACTATGACTTTTATTGACACACTATACTATGACTTTTTTCGACATACTATACTATGACTTTTATTGACTCACTATACTATGACTTTTTTCAACATGCTATACTATGACTTTTTCGACATGCTATACTATGACTTTTTTTCTACATACTACATTATGACTTTTATCGACATACTATGCCATGACTTTTATCGACATACTATACTATGACTTTTTTCAACATGCTATACTATGACTTTTTTTCTACATACTATGCTATGACTTATCGACATACTATGCTATGACTTTTTTGGACATGCTATACTATGACTTTCATTGAAGTACTATACTATGACTTTTTTCAACATGCTATTCTATGACTTTTTCCCCACATGCTATACTATGACTTTTTTTCCGCATGCTATACTATGACTTTTTTCGACATGCTATACTATGCCTTTTTTTCGACATACTATAGTATGACTTTTTTCGACAAGCTATACTCTGACTTTCTTTCTGCATACTATGCTATGACTTTTATAGCCATACAATGCTATGACTTTATTCGACATGCTATACCATGATCTTTTTTTCAACTATGTTTACTGGCTTTTTTTTCGATATGCTATACTATGACTTTTTTGGACATGCTATAGGATAACTTAACTTTTTTCGACTTATCGACGTACTATACAATGACTTTTTTCGACAAGCTATACTTGACTTTTTTCTGCATACTATGCTATGACTTTTTTCGACATGCTATACTATGACTTTTTCGACATACTATACTATGACTTTTTTTCGGCACATTATACTATGACTTTTTTTCGACATGCTGTACTATGATCTTTTTTCAACTATATTTACTTGCTTTTTTCGACATTTTATTCTATAACTTTTTTCGACATGCTATACTATGAGTTTTTCGACATGCTGTACTATGACTTTTTTCGATATACTATACTATGACTGTTTTTCCGCACATTATACTATGACTTTTTTTGACATGCTTTACTATGATCTTTTTTCAACTGTGTTTACTGACTTTTTTTCGAGATACTTTACTATGACTTTTATCGACACACTATACTATGACTTTTTTTCGACATACTATACTATGACTTTTTTCTGCATACTATGCTATGACTTTTATTGACACACTATACTATTGACTTTTTTCGACATACTATACTATGACTTTTATTGACACACTATACTATGACTTTTTTCGACATGCTATACTATGACTTTTTTTTCTATATACTACATTATGACTTTTATCGACATACTATGCTATGACTTTTATCGACATACTATACTGTGACTTTTTTTCGACATGCTATACTATGACTTTTTCGACATACTATACTATGACTTTTTTTCGACATGCTGTGCTATGATCTTTTTTCAACTATGTTTACTTGCTTTTTTCGACATATTATTCTATAACTTTTTTCGACATGCTATACTATGAGTTTTTCGACATGCTGTACTATGACTTTTTTCGACATACTATACTATGAATTTTTTCGATATACTATACTATGACTGTTTTTCCGCACATTATACTATGACTTTTTCGACATGCTTTACTATGATCTTTTTTCAACTGTGTTTACTGACTTTTTTCCGAGATACTTTACTATGACTTTTATCGACACACTATACTATGACTTTTTTCGACATACTATACTATGACTTTTATTGACACACTATACTATTGACTTTTATCGACGCACTATACTATGACTTTTTTCAACATGCTATTCTATGACTTTTTTCTGCATACTATGCTATGACTTTTATGGATACACTATACTATGACTTTTTTTCGACATGCCATACTATGACTTTTTTTCTAAATACTATGCTATGACTTATCGACATACTATGCTATGACTTTTTTTGGACAATGACTTTCATTGAAGTACTATACTATGACTTTTTTCGACATGCCATACTATGACTTTTTTTCTACATACTACGCTATGACTTTTATCGACATACTATGCTATGACTTTTTTGGACATGCTATACTATGACTTTCATTGAAGTACTATACTATGACTTTTTTCGACATGCTATTCTATGACTTTTTTCCCCACATGCTATACTATGACTTTTTTTTTCCGCATGCTATACTATGACTTTCATCGAAGTAATATAGTATGACTTTTTTCGACAAGCTATACTCTGACTTTCTTTCTGCATACTATGCTATGACTTTTATAGCCATACAATGCAATGACTTTATTCGACATGCTATACTATGATCTTTTTTCAACTATGTTTACTGGCTATTTTTTTGACGTATTATACTATGACTTTTTTAGACATGCTATACTATGACTTTTTTCGACATGCTATACTGTACCGTGTATAAGTTAACAACAGAGTGAAAAAATTTAATTTCCCCTTGTGGGACTAATAAAGGACTATCTTCTACTATGATCTTTTTTCAAATATGTTTACTGGCTTTTTTTCGACATACTATGACTTTTTTCGACATGCTATACTATGAATTTTTTCGAGATGCGATACTATTACTTTTTTCGACATGCTATACTTACTTTTTTTGACATGCTATACTATGAATGTTTTTCGACATGCTATACTATGACGTTTTTTCTGCATACTATCCTGACTTTTATTGACACACTATACTATTGACTTTTATCGACGTACTATACTATGACTTTTTTTCTACATACTATGCTATGACTTATCGACATACTATGCTATGACTTTTTTGGACATGCTATACTATGACTTTCATTGAAGTACTATACTATGACTTTTTTCGACATGCCATACTATGACTTTTTTTCTACATACTACGCTATGACTTTTATCGACATACTATGCTATGACTTTTTTGGACATGCTATACTATGACTTTCATTGAAGTACTATACTATGACTTTTTTCAACATGCTATTCTATGACTTTTTTCCCCACATGCTATACTATGACTTTTTTTTCCGCATGCTATACTATGACTTTTTTCGACATGCTATACTATGCCTTTTTTTCGACATACTATAGTATGACTTTTTTCGACAAGCTATACTCTGACTTTCTTTCTGCATACTATGCTATGACTTTTATAGCCATACAATGCTATGACTTTATTCGACATGCTATACCATGATCTTTTTTTCAACTATGTTTACTGGCTTTTTTTTTCGATATGCTATACTATGACTTTTTTGGACATGCTATAGGATAACTTAACTTTTTTCGACTTATCGACGTACTATACAATGACTTTTTTCGACAAGCTATACTTGACTTTTTTCTGCATACTATGCTATGACTTTTTTCGACATGCTTTACTATGACTTTTATCGACATACTATACTATGACTTTTTTCGACATGCTATACTATGACTTTTTCGACATACTATACTATGACTTTTTTCGGCACATTATACTGACTTTTTTCGACATGCTGTACTATGATCTTTTTTCAACTATATTTACTTGCTTTTTTCGACATATTATTCTCTAACTTTTTTCGAAATGCTATACTATGAGTTTTTCGACATGCTGTACTATGACTTTTTTCGATATACTATACTATGACTGTTTTTCCGCACATTATACTATGACTTTTTTGACATGCTTTACTATGATCTTTTTTCAACTTTGTTTACTGACTTTTTTTCGAGATACTTTACTATAACTTTTATCGACACACTATACTATGACTTTTTTCGACATGCTATTCTATGACTTTTTTCTGCATACTATGCTATGACTTTTATTGACACACTATACTATTGACTTTTTTCGACATACTATACTATGACTTTTATTGACACACTATACTATGACTTTTTTTCGACATACTATACTATGACTTTTATTGACACACTATACTATGACTTTTTTCGACATGCTATACTATGACTTTTTTTCTACATACTACATTATCACTTTTATCGACATACTATGCTATGACTTTTATTGACACACTATACTATGACTTTTTTCGACATACTATACTATGACTTTTATTGACACACTTTATACTATGTACTTTTTTTCGACATGCTATACTATGACTTTTTTTCTACATACTACATTATGACTTTTATCGACATACTATACTGTGACTTTTTTCGACATGCTATACTATGACTTTTTCGACATACTATACTATGACTTTTTTTTCGGCACATTATACAATGACTTTTTTTCGACATGCTATGCTATGATCTTTTTTCAACTATGTTTACTTGCTTTTTTCGACATATTATTCTATAACTTTTTTCGACATGCTATACTATGAGTTTTTCGACATGCTGTACTATGACTTTTTTTCGACATACTATACTATGAATTTTTTCGATATACTATACTATGACTGTTTTTCCGCACATTATACTATGACTTTTTCGACATGCTTTACTATGATCTTTTTTCAACTGTGTTTACTGACTTTTTTTCGAGATACTTTACTATGACTTTTATCGACACACTATACTATGACTTTTTTCGACATACTATACTATGACTTTTATTGACACACTATACTATTGACTTTTATCGACGCACTATACTATGACTTTTTTCAACATGCTATTCTATGACTTTTTTCTGCATACTATGCTATGACTTTTATGGATACACTATACTATGACTTTTTTCGACATGCCATACTATGACTTTTTTTCTAAATACTATGCTATGACTTATCGACATACTATGCTATGACTTTTTTGGACAATGACTTTCATTGAAGTACTATACTATGACTTTTTTTCGACATGCCATACCATGACTTTTTTTCTACATACTACGCTATGACTTTTATCGACATACTATGCTATGACTTTTTTGGACATGCTATACTATGACTTTCATTGAAGTACTATACTATGACTTTTTTTCGACATGCTATTCTATGACTTTTTTCCCCACATGCTATACTATGACTTTTTTTCCGCATGCTATACTATGACTTTCATCGAAGTAATATAGTATGACTTTTTTCGACAAGCTATACTCTGACTTTCTTTCTGCATACTATGCTATGACTTTTATAGCCATACAATGCAATGACTTTATTCGACATGCTATACTATGATCTTTTTTCAACTATGTTTACTGGCTATTTTTTTGACGTATTATACTATGACTTTTTAGACATGCTATACTATGACTTTTTTCGACATGCTATACTGTACCGTGTATAAGTTAACAACAGAGTGAAAAAATTTAATTTCCCCTCGTGGGACTAATAAAGGACTATCTTCTACTATGATCTTTTTTCAAATATGTTTACTGGCTTTTTTTCGACATACTATGACTTTTTTTCGACATGCTATACTATGAAGTTTTTCGAGATGCGATACTATTACTTTTTTCGACATGCTATACTATGAATGTTTTTCGACATGCTATACTATGACGTTTTTTCTGCATACTATCCTGACTTTTATTGACACACTATACTATTGACTTTTATCGACGTACTATACTATGACTTTTTTCTCTGCATATTATGCTATAACTTTTTTCGACATACTATACTATGACTTTTTTTCTGCATACTATGCTATGACTTTTATTTACATACTATACTTTGACTTTTTTCGATATACTATGCTATGACCTTTTTTCCGCACATTATACTATGACTTTTTTCGACATGCTGTACTATGATCTTTTTTCAACTATGTTTACTTGCTTTTTTCGACATATTATTCTATAACTTTTTTCGACATGCTAGACTATGACTTTTTCGACATGCTGTACTATGATTTTTTTTCGATATACTGTACTAAGACTTTTTTCGATATACTTTACTATGACCTTTTTTCCACACATTATGACTTTTATCGACACACTATACTATGATTTTTTACTGCATCCTATGCTTTGACCTTTATCGACGTGCTATACTAAGACTTTTTTTCGACAAGCTATACTATGACTTTTTTCTGCATAATATGCTGACTTTTTTCGAATACTATACTCTGACTTTTTTCGATATACTATACTATGACTTTCATCGACGTACTATACTATGACTTTTTTCAACAAGCAATACTCTGACTTTTTTTCTGCATACTATGCTATGACTTTTATAGACATACAATGCTCTGACTTTTTTCGACATGCTATACTATGACTTTTTTTTCGACATACTATACTATGACTTTTTTCGACATGCTATACTATGATCTTTTTTCAACTATGTTTACTGGCTATTTTTCGACATACTATACTATGACTTTTTTTCAACATGTTATACTATGATTTTTTTTCATCTGTGTTTACTGGCTTTTTTTTCGACATACTACACTATGACTTTTTTGCATACTATGCTATGACTTTTATCGACATACTCTGCTATGATTTTTTTCGACATGCTATACTATGAACTTTTTTCAGCTATGTTTACTGGCTTTTTTTCGACATACTATACTATGACTTTTATCGACGCACTATACTATGATTTTTTTCGACATACTATACTATGACTTTTTTCGACATGCTATACTATGATCTTTTTTCAACTATATTTACTGGCTTTTTTCCGACATACTATACTAGGACTTTTTTTCGACTTGCTATAGTATGATCTTTTGTCAACTATGTTTACTGGCTTTTTTTCGACATACTATACTATGACTTTTTTCGACATACTACACTATGACTTTATTCGACATGCTATACTATGATCTTTTTTCAACTATGTTTACTGGCTTTTTTCCGCATACTATGCTATGACTTTTTTCGACATGCTATACTATGACTTTTTTTGACATGCTATACTATGACTTTTCTCGTAATACTATGCTATGACTTTTTTCAACATGCTATACTATGACTTTTTTTTCGAAATACTATACTATGACTTTTTTCAACATGCTCTACTATGATCTTTTTTCAACTATGTTTACTGGCTTTTTTTCGACATACTATACTATGACTTTTTTTGACATACTATTCTATGACTTTTTTCCACATGCTATACAATAAGTTTTTTTCGAGATGCTATACTATAACTTTTTTCCGCATACTATTCTATGACTTTTTTCGACATACTATAATATGACTTATTTTCCGCATGCTATACTATGACTTTTTTCGACATGCTATACTATGACTTTTTTCGACATACTTTACTATGACTTTTTCGCCATACTATAATATAACTTTTTTTCCGCATGCTATACTATGAGTTTTTTGGACATGCTATACTGACTTTTTTTGATCTGCTATACTATGACTTTTTTCGACATGCTATACTATGACTTTTTTCGAGATGCTATACTATTACTATTTTCGACATGTTATCCTATGACTTTTTTCAACATGCTATACTATGACTTTTATCGACATACTGTACTGTGACTTTTTTCGACATACTATACTATGACTTTTATTGACACACTATACTATGAATTTTTTCGACATGCTATTCTATGACTTATCGACTTACTACACTATGTCCTTTTTTGACATGCTATACTGTGACTTTTTTCCACATGCTATACTGTGACTTTTTTCAACTATGTTTACTGGCTTTTTTTTCGACATACTATACTATGACTTTTTTCGCCATACTATAAAATAACTTTTTTTACGCATGCTATACTATGAGTTTTTTGGACATGCTATACTATGACTTTTTTCGACATATTATACTATGACTTTTTCTGACATGCTATTCTATGCCAGTCTATACCATTTCAATGGCGGTCGGAAATTTTTAATGGCCGTCGGATCCTGTGCATGGCGGTTGGACCCTTTCTATGGTAGTCGTATCAAGTGGATGGCGGTGGGACTGTGTCAATAGCGGTCAGATCTTTCTATGGTGGTCGGACCCCTTCTATGGCGGTTGGACACTTTCTATGGCGGTCGGACACTTTCTATGGCGGTCTGACCCTGTGCAGTGGGTTTCGCTTTCGATGGCGGTCGGACCGTTTCAATGGCAGTCGAAACTTTTCAATGGCGGTCAGACCCTGTGCATGGCGGTCGGACGCTTTTTAAGGCGGTAGGACCGTTTCAATGGTGGTCGGACGCTTTCTATGGCGGTCGGACGGTTTGCACGGTGGTCTGACCGTTTCAATGGTGATTGGAGGCTTTCTATGGCGGTCGGACACTTTCTATGGTGGTCGGATCCTGTGCATGGCGGTCAGACGGTTTCCATGGCGGTCGGACGGTTTCCATGGCGGTCAGACCGTGTCAATGGCGGTCGGACCCTGTGCGTGGCGGTCGGACGCTATCTATGGCGGTCGGACCCTGTGCACGGTGGTCAGACGCTTTCTATGGCGGTCAGACCGTTTCAATGGCGGTCGGACGCTTTCTATGGTGGTCGGACCCTGTGCTTGGCGGTCGGACGCTTTCTATGGCGGTCGGACCCTGTGCACGGTGGTCAGACGCTTTCTATGGCGGTCAGACCGTTTCAATGGCGGTCGGACGCTTTCTATGGCGGTCGGATCCTGTGCATGGCGGTCGGACGGTTTCTATGGCGGTCGGACTTTTTCAATGGCAGTCGGACAGTTTGCATGGCGGTTGGACGGTTTCCATGGTGGTCGGATCCTGTGCATGGCGGTCGGACGGTGTGCATGGAGTTGGGACCTTTTCATCCTGTTCAGGGTGGTGGGATGCTTTCTATGGTGGTCGGACGGTTTCTATGGCAGGCGGAGGCTTTCTATGGCGGACGGACGCTTTCTGTGGCGGTCGGATCCTGTGCACAGCGGTCGGACAGTTTCTATGGCGGTCGGACAGTTTCAATGGCGGTCGGAGGCTTTCTATGGTGGTCGGACCCTGTGCGCGACGGTCTGACAGTTTGCACGGCGGTCGGAATTTCCATCCTATGCTGTCTGGCTACTCTCTCACCTACCACTACTTTACAGTCACTGATCTCCTTCAGATTATACTGTTTACACAAGATGTGGTCTACCTGTGTGCTCCTACCTCCACTCTTATAGGTTACCCTGTGTTCCTGCCTCTTCTGGAAGAAAGTATTCACTATAGCCATTTCCATCCTTTTTGCAAAGTCAACCACCATCTGTCCTTCTGCGTTCCTCTCCTGGATACCAAACCTGCCCATCACCTCCTCATCATCTCTGTTTCCTGCACCAACATGTCCATTAAAGTCTGCACCAATGACAACTCTCTCACTTCTAGGGATGCTCTGCATCACTTCATCAAGGTCCAACCAGAATTTCTCCTTCTCCTCCAACTCACATCCTACCTGTGGAGCATACCCACTAACATCACTGAACATCACACCTTCGATTTCTAGCTTCAGACTCATCACTCTATCTGATACTGTTTTTATCTCATTCCTAGCAAACTCCTCCTTCACGATAACTCCTCCTCCATTTCTCTTCCTATCTACACCATGATAGAACAACTTGAACCCTGCTCCTAAACTGTTAGCCTTGCTACCTTTCCACCTGGTCTCCTGGACACACAGTATGTCTACCTTCCTCCTCTGCATCATGTCAACCAGCTATGGATGATGACTGAAAGATGAAGAACATGAAATATGATAATGAAAATATTGATGAATCCACAGTACACATCTTAACTTTTACATCCTTCCAGAAACCATTTGTTTGACCTCTCAGGGCGCTAAGTGGTGAGACTCTTCATTTACAACCAGCCTGGTGAATCTCACTAGATAACAACCCAGTATGGTCCTGACCAGATGAAGTTTTTATGACGTGCAGGTCAACAGGTCAAATACTTGGTCTTTCTCTGGCAGAGAAGTGGTAAAACACAGACACATTATGGAAGCAGAACAATCTAATTCTAACATTACAGTGTACATGAATTGATGTGTTATGCTTCACTATCATGTGCTCTAGTGGCAGGAAGTTGTTGACATAAATTCAACCAAAGCAAGTTAAAATAGTTGCTTGCTGTAGACCAAAACCTTCTCTTTTATGTTAATCAGGTCATTATATCTGGCTGCATCAATACTTTACATGTGTATCTTATTCACCAATTATAGGTGATCTTAAACATAAAGTTGGGTGCACTCTAATGCCTAGTTAATGTTGTATTTGATATATACTTTAATCTACAGCAGTTGAAGTGTATTACACCATTTTATGTTGATTGTGAACCTTACATAAATTGATTCATTTTATTACACATGCTCAGAACATATAGATTTCATCTCATGATAATCAACTCTGTTTACAAGTTTCATCTGTTTGACGTAATTGTTTGATTCATTTTAATTCAGTTGATCAAGTTTTATTCAGTGGTTGATGTCTTGTGTTTGGTTTGTATCTGAAAGAGATGAAGCCCAGATTTCAAATATGGAAGAATTAATCATGCTGAAACAAGTCAATTAGTTAAATCAAACAAAAGAAGTTTTAATAAAAAAATCAGAATAGTTTGACAGTTGACAGTTTATTTTACCCTTTTAGTAAAATACATTGATTGTATGCAGGTGGACTTTGTATGGACTAGACTAAGATGAAAAATAGTCTTTGTAGTGCGGTCAACAGAGATATCTGCACCCTCACCTCACCTCTCTGTATTAGGCAAAAAGCAGAGTCACAGGCAGCTGCAGGTGATATTCATTTAGCAATCACTCAGCCACACACACACAGACACCGACTCCGCCCACACACACATGCAGCCACACCCACTTCCTCAGGTGAAAAGTGAGAAAACAAATCCCTGCCTCTACATTCCGGCCCCTAATTATCATAACATAATAATTACTAAACTAAACTAAAGCAGCACGGAAAAAATGCAATGCAAAATACATCAGGTCAAAAAGTTGAACTTTTTTTTTTTTTTTTTTTACATATTCTCAATGTCCTTGAACGAGCAGGTTCTTCTCGTGTCTTCAAGTGTTTTTAGGCCAGAGGTTCCAGAACTTTCGAAGCCTAGTCATATTCAAAGTCAAGTCATGTCAAAAAGAAAGTCATGTCAACAATAATCCAATCAGGTGTTCTCCGCTTCCTGAAGCAAACACAACTTGGTAACAGGCCTGTCAAGATAGCTTGATACCTCTTGATTTGGCTTGTCGAACGAGTCCTCTTTTATCTTGAACAACTTTGACAACTCTTGCCATAATCCAAGAGTTGCGGAGTGCTGAGTCATCTACAACAAGTACAATGTCTCCTGGAACAATGTTGCGCTTGATCTTGTTCCATTTGTGGCACTTTTGAAGCTCCGGTAGGTACTCCTTTGTCTATCTGTTCAAGAACAGGTTGGACATATACTTTTTTAGCTGAAATCCGCCTTTGGCACAAATGGCTCGAAGATTGTGATGGAGAGCAATAGCTTCAGACTCAGAGGGCACGGAGACAAGACAATCATCTACATAAAAACTGTGCATGATGGTGTCCACCACCTGCTGATCCGAGTGATGATGTTATCCTGTTTCCCTGCACACTTTCTCAGAGCATAATTTGCACAGCTTGGTGATGAGGTTGCCCCAAAGAGATGCACACACAGCCTATACTCCTCCATAGGTTGAGAAAAATCCCCACCTGGCCACAAGAGAAACCTCAGCAAGTTACAGTCTTCAGCTGGCACACGCACCTGGTGATACATGATGTCGATATCTGCCATTAAAACGATGTGTACTTTCCTGAATCTCGTTATGACTCTGATCAAAGAACTGGTAAGATCGGGTCCTTGCAGCAGCTGTGTGTTCAGTGATGTACCTTGGAATGATGCAGCACAATCAAACACCACTCTGATCTTCTTCTTTCGTGGATGGTATACACCATGATGTGGAATATACCAGATTTTGCCATGGCTACACGCCAGATCTTCAACAGGCACCTTTTCAGCATAACCACTGGAAATGATGTTGTGCATAAAAGTGGTATAATCTGTATGGAATAAGGCATCCTTTTGAAACCTTCTTTTCAAACTCAAGGCACGTTGTTCTGCTAGTTTGCGGTTATCAGGCATGCACACGTGTCCCTTTTTTAAAGGTAGACCAATGGTGTAGTGACCATCCACCAGCTTAACAGAGCTTTTCACCATTTCCATAAACTGGCCATCCTCTCTTGATGGACCCAGTTGCTCCTCATGGCTGCGTTCAGGGAAGTCTAGTTGAAACTGCTGCCTCCATAATTCATCCAATTTCACCTCAGAGATGTGGTTAACAGTGATACTGGGATGTTCCAAGTCTGCTTCACCAATTATTGGCCCGTTAACGATCCATCCCAACATGGTCTGAACAGCACACAGCCCTCCGTCTCTGCTTGGAATCACATTTATGGGTTCCAGAGCTCTAGGTGCATTTAAGCCAATCAACACCTCAATGTCCGCATCAATTTCAGGTAGGTGTACCCCACGCAAATATGGGCATCTGACCAGATCCTGCTCTCGTGGTATGTTGCTCCTGCACACAGGCATTTTCTTCTGTGTAAAAACATCAGGCAGGTCACAGTAGATATCACTTTCCAGACCAGCATCCTCCAGATCTGACACGATGCAACATCCAGCAAGCTTTTCTTGGCCCATAGTGCGTAGGAGAATTTTAGTTCCCCTTCCTGAAACATTCAGCTTGTTCATCAGACTTGATGTACAAAAGGAGCCAGAACTGCCTTGGTCCAGAAAGGCATACATTTCCACAACCTTTTGACCCTTTTTGGATTTGACCTTGACTGGCACAATGGAGAGTTTACAGCCATGGTCACCGGCCCCAGTGAGACCACTACTTTGCACTGCTACCACAGAACTGCCCACTGCTATATCTGTATTTGCTTCAACTGCTAGATCTTTCTCTTGTTTTTTTGTGTTTTGTATGAATATGAAGCATGCTTGGGTGCTCAGCTCCACATGTTTTACATGACAGTCGCCTCCTACAGTCTTATGTGCCCTGTGCACAGACAGCCAAAGCAGACTCCATGTTCTTTCAAAAAACTAATCTTATCACTATGCGCCCTCTTTCCCAGTAGAGAGCACACCTCCAATGCATGTTCACTCTTGCAGTATAAGCAGGTCCTTTTGTCCAGTGGGGCTCCTTCCTTTTTCACATGGGCCTTCCCATTAACTGATGTCACTGTAGTAGCAAAACTTTTTGGATTTCGTGAGTGAGGTTGATAGCCATCTTTGCTGCCATTTTTGGTTTGCAGTGTCTTTGGAGTATCCTGTATATTTCCAAATACAGGGTCAGCTGCAATCCTTACTTGACGTTCAACGAAACTGACAATGTCAGGGAAAGTAGCTCTTTGACGACGAGTCTCTTGAATATCACAAGCTACTGTCCTCCATTTGTCTCAGCTTATAAGGTAACTTCTTGATCACTAACAGCATGTTCGCAGGCATGTTAAGCTCAGACATATAGTGTATGTCATCCATCGCATTACAACATCCTCTTAAGAAGAGACTATATGCTTGGAGAGATTTGGTATCCTCTGCTTTAACCAAAGGCCATGAGAGTGCTTTGTCCATATAAGCAGAAGTGATCTTTTGTTCATTCCCAAAATGTTCTTCCAACAAAGCTTTAGCCCTTTGGTACGCTCTGTCTGGATGCATTTGCTGACAGCTTCGAACAAGATCTTGTGGTTGGCCCCTTATGTATTGTGCCAGAAAGTGCAAGCAGTCTCTAGCATCGCCTGTCCATTCCTCAACATTGTGCTCAAAGGATCTCATGAAAGCATGATAGTGCAGAGGATCTCCATCAAATACTTGAATCTCTCTCCTTGGCAAGTGAGAGATGTTCTGTTGTTGCACCAGCAGAGCAGAAATTTCATTTTGTCTTGCCATTATGGATAGCAAATTGTTACTGTCATCAATAACTGGTATCTGAACACGTGGACTGGCTGCAAACTGAGAAGTCGAAACATTATCATTGACATTAGGAGCCACTGGAAGTGCAGGCGGCCTCTGCCGGACTGTTCGAGATTTGACATCAACAGTTACTTTGCTTTCATTCAGCTTTGTGAAATGAAACTGAGATGCACTTTGACTGTCATACACTCCATGGCCACCAGGCACAAATAAATCAGCCTCGGCATTAAGAGCAGCATGGGCCCCTTTGGCCAGATAAAATTCCATATCATCTGATTTTATATTTCTGGTGCCTTTCACACTGCTTCCTAAGACTCGTAGGACCTCCACCTCAGCCTGAGCGGCTGCTATCTCCACTTCAAGTTCAAATCTCTTTTCCCTTTTCTTTATTTCCTCCTCTTGCTGATCCAGCTCTTGCTTTTGTTTGAGTAATTTTTGACGAGCAAGAAGAGCAGCTACTTTAGCTTCAGCTTTGACACAAGAATGGGAAATAGAGGAGCTTGAAGTTCTTGAAGTTCCAGTCTTTGATCCATATTTTTTGCTTCCAGCATTTGAGATGCTATCCTCTGGTTGAATGTCATCTCCTCCATCCTCCTCCATATTGTCATTTGTTGTATATCCTGAGGATGGTCTCTTAGTTTTAGAAAGCCACTGTGTCACATCCTCAATAAATCCTTTGTTGTATTATTGATACTTGCAAACCACACTTTTTGTGTATCCTTTTCGATTTCAGGTATTATATCCATTAAATACTCATGCAGGGAAGTTGTCTCCTTATGTAATTGCATCAATATGTCCAGTTGAGTTTGCATCTGTGAAACACTTTCATCTTTCTTCATGAGCTCCTTTAAAGCGATGATGATACTTTTAATTTTCTTGACTTTTGTCTGACGTTCTTTTTGAAGCTTCTCCATTTTGCGACCCAAGGCTTTTTCAGTGATAATGACTTCATTTGACAGTGTCATTGTTATCCGTTTCATTTGCACTTGAACCAGCCTTTGATCCACTCATCATGACAATCCAGCAATGTGTGCACTACAAAAGTTCAGAGAGCAATCAATCAAACCACATTTGCATCATGAATCCACATCAAACTTTGTTGCTTTGTCCTGGCACAAACATGACTCCATACATGAATCCAATATTGCTTCAAAATCCACATCCAACTTCGCGCCTTTAATGTGCACAAAACAGTTGACCCACTTTTCCACAGGTTAATTCAAACTTGAGCAATGATGACAGCCACAGCATCCATGTGCATCCAATATGCAGCAGCAACCAACATCAGCTGTGTCCAGGCAAATATAAACTTCATAGTATGAATGAACTGAGTTTCACATACCATGGGTTGTGCTGTGCTCCTTCATTTCATTCAAGTTTACTCACAAACACCATCCAAAGTGGTTGAGTGGTCCAAAGTGTTCAAATCCAGCGAAGCATCAGCAGATTCTGTAGCATCTCTGTTGACTATGTTATGTGACTATCCAAACCAAATTAGTCACTGAGAGGAGAAGACAGGGATCTGTCTGACACGCTGAGTCCATGGATGAGACATGAAGCCTTTACTGCAGGTTGTGACAGTTTATTTTACCCTTTTAGTAAAATACATTGATTGTGTGCAGGTGGACTTTGTATGGACTAGACTAAGATAAAAAATAGTCTTTGTAGTGTGATCAACAGAGATATCTGCACCCTCACCTCACCTCTCTCTGTATTAGGCAAAAAGCAGAGTCACAGGCAGCTGCAGGGGATATTCATTTAGCAATCACTCAGCCACACACACACAGACACAGACTCCGCCCACACACACAGCGACTCCGCCCACACACACACATGCAGCCACACCCACTACCTCAGGTGAAAGGTGAGAAAACAAATCCCTGCCTCT
>CAMQGK010000493.1:0-141793 GCA_947000775.1 Pterois miles | reverse complement strand
TCCGTCATCCATCTGACCTGGTCGGGAATCAGCATTTCTTCATTGTTGTAAAGGAGCCACTGAACTACAGCAACACTCAGTCTGAGTCTCTGTAAAAATGGAAATGAATAATGGTGTTTTATATAACCTTCAACTGATTTATGACTGAAGAAGATTGATGTTAACCAACATCAGTATGAGACTGAACACAGGATCATGTTACATGGCTGAGTTTTTGTTATTTTGACTAATATAAACATGAGATCAGTCAAGTGTGTAAAGTGTGGAGCTGAAGGCGGTTCAGTGTGTTGAGTGGACTGCTGTGGTGCTGGAGCTTCCTCACATCAGACTGGTTGTGTGATGCTGCTGGCTTGGTGTGGTTCGGTTGTCGTCCACTCTCCGGGAAGAGTCCTGTCCTGTGAGATCAGAAACAAGTCAGGAATGTGGATCCTTCTCTTGGTCTGCTGTCAGTGTCTCCCAGACTTCAGCTATAATAATCAACTACGAAGACTAATTCATGTATAAATAAATCTGCATTGATCAGTGGTGTCACAGGTTATATGAGTCTGGAAAACATGTGTAGGCTTCATCTTTGACACTACTGAAGCTGGCTGCAGCTACATATTTACAGTGGTAACAATCTTCTTATCTAACTGTTGGCTAGAAAATCAATATGCTTATTTCCCAAAATGACAAAATGTTCCTTTAGAGTGCAGCTTACTTATGTCGGCCACGTAAACACAGGCGTTTCCTGCCGTTCTGTCCGTCTTGTGGTCCGTCATCCATCTGACCTGGTCGGGAATCAGCATTTCTTCATTGTTGTAAAGGAGCCGCTGAACTACAGCAACACTCAGTCTGAGTCTCTGTAAAAATGCAAATGAATAATGGTGTTTTATATAACCTTCAACTGATTTACTACTGAAGAAGATTCATGTTAACCAACATCAGTATGAGACTGAACACAGGATCATGTTACATGGCTGAGTATTTGTTATTTTGACTAATATAAACATGAGATCAGTCCAGTGTGTAAAGTGTGGAGCTGAAGGTGGTTCAGTGTGTTGAGTGGACTGCTGTGGTGCTGGAGCTTCCTCACATCAGACTGGTTGTGTGATGCTGCTGGCTTGGTGTGGTTCGGTTGTCGTCCACTCTCCGGGAAGAGTCCTGTCCTGTGAGATCAGAAACAAGTCAGGAATGTGGATCCTTCTCTTGGTCTGCTGTCAGTGTCTCCCAGACTTCAGCTATAATAATCAACTACGAAGACTAATTCATGTATAAATAAATCTGCATTGATCAGTGGTGTCACAGGTTATATGAGTCTGGAAAACACGTGTAGGCTTCATCTTTGACACTACTGAAGCTGGCTGCAGCTACATATTTACAGTGGTAACAATCTTCTTATCTAACTGTTGGCTAGAAAATCAATATGCATATTTCCCAAAATGTTCCTTTAGAGTGCAGCTTACTTACGTCGGCCACGTAAACACAGGCGTTTACTGCCGTTCAGTCTGTCTTGTGGTCCGTCATCCATCTGACCTGGTCAGGAATCAGCATTTCTTCATTGTTGTAAAGGAGCCACTGAACTACAGCAACACTCAGTCTGAGTCTCTGTAAAAATGCAAATGAATAATGGTGTTTTATATAACCTTCAACTGATTTATGACTGAAGAAGATTGATGTTAACCAACATCAGTATGAGACTGAACACAGGATCATGTTACAAGGCTGAGTTTTTGTTATTTTGACTAATATAAACATGAGATCAGTCCAGTGTGTAAAGTGTGGAGCTGAAGGAGGTTCAGTGTGTTGAGTGGACTGCTGTGATGCTGGAGCTTCCTCACATCAGACTGGTTGTGTGATGCTGCTGGCTTGGTGTGGTTCGGTTGTCGTCCACTCTCCGGGAAGAGTCCTTTCCTGTGAGATCAGAAACAAGTCAGGAATGTGGATCCTTCTCTTGGTCTGCTGTCAGTGTCTCCCAGACTTCAGCTATAATAATCAACTACGAAGACTAATTCATGTATAAATAAATCTGCATTGATCAGTGGTGTCACAGGTTATATGAGTCTGGAAAACATGTGTAGGCTTCATCTTTGACACTACTGAAGCTGGCTGCAGCTACATATTTGCAGTGGTGACAATCTTCTTATCCAACTGTTGGCTAGGAAATCAATATGCATATTTCCCAAAATGACAAAATGTTCCTTTAAGGTGCAGCTTACTTATGTCGGCCACGTAAACACAGGCGTTTCCGTCCGTTCTGTCCGTCTTGTGGTCCGTCATCCATCTGACCTTGTCGGGAATCAGCATTTCTTCATTGTTGTAAAGGAGCCTCTGAACTACAGCAACACTCAGTCTGAGTCTCTGTAAAAATGCAAATGAATAATGGTGTTTTATATAACCTTCAACTGATTTACTACTGAAGAAGATTCATGTTAACCAACATCAGTATGAGACTGAACACAGGATCATGTTACATGGCTGAGTTTTTGTTATTTTGACTAATATAAACATGAGATCAGTCCAGTGTGTAAAGTGTGGAGCTGAAGGCGGGTCAGTGTGTTGAGTGGACTGCTGTGGTGCTGGAGCTTCCTCACATCAGACTGGTTGTGTGATGCTGCTGGCTTGGTGTGGTTCGGTTCAGGTCCACTCTCTGGGAAGAGTCCTGTCCTGTGAGATCAGAAACAAGTCAGGAATGTGGATCCTTCTCTTGGTCTGCTGTCAGTGTCTCCCAGACTTCAGCTATAATAATCAACTACGAAGACTAATTCATGTATAAATAAATCTGCATTGATCAGTGGTGTCACAGGTTATATGAGTTTGGAAAACATGTGTAGGCTTCATCTTTGACACTACTGAAGCTGGCTGCAGCTACATATTTACAGTGGTAACAATCTTCTTATCTAACTGTTGGCTAGAAAATCAATATCCATATTTCCCAAAATGACAAAATGTTACTTTAGAGTGCAGCTTACTTATGTCGGCCACGTAAACACAGGCGTTTCCTGCCGTTCTGTCCGTCTTGTGGTCCGTCATCCATCTGACCTGGTCGGGAATCAGCATTTCTTCATTGTTGTAAAGGTGTAAAGGAGCTTCTGAACTACAGCAACACTCAGTCTGAGTCTCTGCAAAAATACAAATAAATAATGGTGTTTTATATAACCTTCAACTGATTTATGACTGAAGAAGATTCCTGTTAACCAACATCAGTATGAGACTGAACACAGGATCATGTTACATGGCTGAGTTTTTGTTAATTTGACTATTATAAACATGAGATCAGTTCAGTGTGTACAGTGTGGAGCTGAAGGCGGTTGAGTGTGTTGAGTGGACTGCTGTGGTGCTGGAGCTTCCTCACATCAGACTGGTTGTGTGATGCTGCTGGCTTGCTGTGGTTCGGTTCACATCCACTCTCCGGGAAGAGTCCTGTCCTGTGAGATCAGAAACAAGTCAGGAATGTGGATCCTTCTCTTGGTCTGCTGTCAGTGTCTCCCAGACTTCAGCTATAATAATCAACTACGAAGACTAATTCAAGTCGAAATAAATCTGCATTGATCAGTGTTGTCACAGGTTATATGAGTCTGGAAAACATGTGTAGGCTTCATCTTTGACACTACTGAAGCTGGCTGCAGCTACATATTTGCAGAGGTAAAAATCTTCTTGTTTAACTGTTGGCTAAAAAAATCAATATGCATATTTCCCAAAATGACAAAATGTTCCTTTAAAGTGCAGCTTACTTACGTCGGCCACGTAAACACAGGCGTTTACTGCCGTTCAGTCTGTCTTGTGGTCCGTCATCCATCTGACCTGGTCAGGAATCAGCATTTCTTCATTGTTGTAAAGGAGCCACTGAACTACAGCAACACTCAGTCTGAGTCTCTGTAAAAATGCAAATGAATAATGGTGTTTTATATAACCTTCAACTGATTTATGACTGAAGAAGATTGATGTTAACCAACATCAGTATGAGACTGAACACAGGATCATGTTACAAGGCTGAGTTTTTGTTATTTTGACTAATATAAACATGAGATCAGTCCAGTGTGTAAAGTGTGGAGCTGAAGGAGGTTCAGTGTGTTGAGTGGACTGCTGTGATGCTGGAGCTTCCTCACATCAGACTGGTTGTGTGATGCTGCTGGCTTGGTGTGGTTCGGTTGTCGTCCACTCTCCGGGAAGAGTCCTTTCCTGTGAGATCAGAAACAAGTCAGGAATGTGGATCCTTCTCTTGGTCTGCTGTCAGTGTCTCCCAGACTTCAGCTATAATAATCAACTACGAAGACTAATTCATGTATAAATAAATCTGCATTGATCAGTGGTGTCACAGGTTATATGAGTCTGGAAAACATGTGTAGGCTTCATCTTTGACACTACTGAAGCTGGCTGCAGCTACATATTTGCAGTGGTGACAATCTTCTTATCCAACTGTTGGCTAGGAAATCAATATGCATATTTCCCAAAATGACAAAATGTTCCTTTAAGGTGCAGCTTACTTATGTCGGCCACGTAAACACAGGCGTTTCCTGCCGTTCTGTCCGTCTTGTGGTCCGTCATCCATCTGACCTGGTCGGGAATCAGCATTTCTTCATTGTTGTAAAGGTGTAAAGGAGCTTCTGAACTACAGCAACACTCAGTCTGAGTCTCTGCAAAAATACAAATAAATAATGGTGTTTTATATAACCTTCAACTGATTTATGACTGAAGAAGATTCATGTTAACCAACATCAGTATGAGACTGAACACAGGATCATGTTACATGGCTGAGTTTTTGTTAATTTGACTATTATAAACATGAGATCAGTTCAGTGTGTACAGTGTGGAGCTGAAGGCGGTTGAGTGTGTTGAGTGGACTGCTGTGGTGCTGGAGCTTCCTCACATCAGACTGGTTGTGTGATGCTGCTGGCTTGCTGTGGTTCGGTTCACATCCACTCTCCGGGAAGAGTCCTGTCCTGTGAGATCAGAAACAAGTCAGGAATGTGGATCCTTCTCTTGGTCTGCTGTCAGTGTCTCCCAGACTTCAGCTATAATAATCAACTACGAAGACTAATTCAAGTCGAAATAAATCTGCATTGATCAGTGTTGTCACAGGTTATATGAGTCTGGAAAACATGTGTAGGCTTCATCTTTGACACTACTGAAGCTGGCTGCAGCTACATATTTGCAGAGGTAAAAATCTTCTTGTTTAACTGTTGGCTAAAAAAATCAATATGCATATTTCCCAAAATGACAAAATGTTCCTTTAAAGTGCAGCTTACTTACGTCGGCCACGTAAACACAGGCGTTTACTGCCGTTCAGTCAGTCTTGTGGTCCGTCATCCATCTGACCTGGTCAGGAATCAGTATTTCTTCATTGTTGTAAAGGAGCCACTGAACTACAGCAACACTCAGTCTGAGTCTCTGTAAAAATGCAAATGAATAATGGTGTTTTATATAACCTTCAACTGATTTATGACTGAAGAAGATTGATGTTAACCAACATCAGTATGAGACTGAACACAGGATCATGTTACAAGGCTGAGTTTTTGTTATTTTGACTAATATAAACATGAGATCAGTCCAGTGTGTAAAGTGTGGAGCTGAAGGAGGTTCAGTGTGTTGAGTGGACTGCTGTGATGCTGGAGCTTCCTCACATCAGACTGGTTGTGTGATGCTGCTGGCTTGGTGTGGTTCGGTTGTCGTCCACTCTCCGGGAAGAGTCCTTTCCTGTGAGATCAGAAACAAGTCAGGAATGTGGATCCTTCTCTTGGTCTGCTGTCAGTGTCTCCCAGACTTCAGCTATAATAATCAACTACGAAGACTAATTCATGTATAAATAAATCTGCATTGATCAGTGGTGTCACAGGTTATATGAGTCTGGAAAACATGTGTAGGCTTCATCTTTGACACTACTGAAGCTGGCTGCAGCTACATATTTGCAGTGGTGACAATCTTCTTATCCAACTGTTGGCTAGGAAATCAATATGCATATTTCCCAAAATGACAAAATGTTCCTTTAAGGTGCAGCTTACTTATGTCGGCCACGTAAACACAGGCGTTTCCGTCCGTTCTGTCCGTCTTGTGGTCCGTCATCCATCTGACCTTGTCGGGAATCAGCATTTCTTCATTGTTGTAAAGGAGCCACTGAACTACAGCAACACTCAGTCTGAGTCTCTGTAAAAATGCAAATGAATAATGGTGTTTTATATAACCTTCAACTGATTTACTACTGAAGAAGATTCATGTTAACCAACATCAGTATGAGACTGAACACAGGATCATGTTACATGGCTGAGTTTTTGTTATTTTGACTAATATAAACATGAGATCAGTCCAGTGTGTAAAGTGTGGAGCTGAAGGCGGGTCAGTGTGTTGAGTGGACTGCTGTGGTGCTGGAGCTTCCTCACATCAGACTGGTTGTGTGATGCTGCTGGCTTGGTGTGGTTCGGTTGTCGTCCACTCTCCGGGAAGAGTCCTGTCCTGTGAGATCAGAAACAAGTCAGGAATGTGGATCCTTCTCTTGGTCTGCTGTCAGTGTCTCCCAGACTTCAGCTGCTATAATCAACTACGAAGACTAATTCATGTATAAATAAATCTGCATTGATCAGTGGTGTCACAGGTTATATGAGTCTGCAAAACGTGTAGGCTTCATCTTTGACACTACTGAAGCTGGCTGCAGCTACATATTTACAGTGGTAACAATCTTCTTGTCTAACTGTTGGCTAAAAAATCAATATGCATTTTTCCCAAAATGACAAAATGTTCCTTTAGAGTGCAGCTTACTTACCTAGTCCACGAAAACACAGGCGTTTCCTGCCGTTCTGTCCGTCTTGTGGTCCGTCATCCATCTGACCTGGTCGGGAATCAGCATTTCTTCATTGTTGTAAAGGTGTAAAGGAGCCGCTGAACTACAGCAACACTCAGTCTGAGTCTCTGCAAAAATACAAATTATGGTGTTTTATATAACCTTCAACTGATTTACTACTGAAGAAGATTCATGTTAACCAACATCAGTATGAGACTGAACACAGGATCATGTTACATGGCTGAGTTTTTGTTTTGTTGATTGATATAAACATGAGATCAGTCCAGTGTGTAAAGTGTGGAGCTGAAGGTGGTTCAGTGTGTTAAGTGGACTGCTGTGGTGCTGGAGCTTCCTCACATCAGACTGGTTGTGTGATGCTGCTGGCTTGGTGTGGTTCGGTTGTCGTCCACTCTCCGGGAAGAGTCCTGTCCTGTGAGATCAGAAACAATTCAGGAATGTGGATCCTTCTCTTGGTCTGCTGTCAGTGTCTCCCAGACTTCAGCTATAATAATCAACTACGAAGACTAATTCATGTATAAATAAATCTGCATTGATCAGTGGTGTCACAGGTTATATGAGTCTGGAAAACATGTGTAGGCTTCATCTTTGACACTACTGAAGCTGGCTGCAGCTACATATTTGCAGTGGTGACAATCTTCTTATCCAACTGTTGGCGAGGAAATCAATATGCATATTTCCCAAAATGACAAAATGTTCCTTTAAGGTGCAGCTTACTTAGCTAGTCCACGAAAACACAGGCGTTTCCGTCCGTTCTGTCCGTCTTGTGGTCCGTCATCAATCTGACCTGGTCGGGAATCAGCATATCTTCATTGTTGTAAAGGTGTAAAGGAGCCTCTGAACTACAGCAACACTCAGTCTGAGTCTCTGTAAAAATGCAAATGAATAATGGTGTTTTATATAACCTTCAACTGATTTACTACTGAAGAAGATTCATGTCAACCAACATCAGTATGAGACTGAACACAGGATCATGTTACATGGCTGAGTTTTTGT
Source organism: Pterois miles (assembly GCA_947000775.1). Taxonomy (NCBI): domain Eukaryota; kingdom Metazoa; phylum Chordata; class Actinopteri; order Perciformes; family Scorpaenidae; genus Pterois; species Pterois miles. Next base: position 134,025 of record CAMQGK010000493.1, on the reverse strand, counting down.
TTTGTTGATTGATATAAACATGACATCAGTCCAGTGTGTAAAGTGTGGAGCTGAAGGTGGTTCAGTGTGTTGAGTGGACTGCAGTGGTGCTGGAGCTTCCTCACATCAGACTGGTTGTGTGATGCTGCTGGCTTGGTGTGGTTCGGTTCACGTCCACTCTCCGGGAAAAGTCCTGTCCTGAGATCAGAAACAAGTCAGGAATGTGCATCCTTCTCTTGGTCTGCTGTCAGTGTCTCCCAGACTTAAGCTGCTATAATCAACTACGAAGACTAATTCATGTATAAATAAATCTGCATTGATCAGTGGTGTCACAGGTTATATGAGTCTGGAAAACATGTGTAGGCTTCATCTTTGACACTAATGAAGCTGGCTGCAGCTACATATTTACAGTGGTAACAATCTTCTTATCTAACTGTTGGCTAGAAAATCAATATGCATATTTCCCAAAATGACAAAATGTTCCTTTAATGTGCAGCTCACTTAGCTAGTCCACGAAAACACAGGCGTTTCCGTCCGGTCTGTCCGTCTTGTGGTCCGTCATCCATCTGACCTGGTCGGGAATCAGCATTTCTTCATTGTTGTAAAGGAGCCACTGAACTACAGCAACACTCAGTCTGAGTCTCTGTAAAAATGGAAATGAATAATGGTGTTTTATATAACCTTCAACTGATTTATGACTGAAGAAGATTGATGTTAACCAACATCAGTATGAGACTGAACACAGGATCATGTTACATGGCTGAGTTTTTGTTATTTTGACTAATATAAACATGAGATCAGTCAAGTGTGTAAAGTGTGGAGCTGAAGGCGGTTCAGTGTGTTGAGTGGACTGCTGTGGTGCTGGAGCTTCCTCACATCAGACTGGTTGTGTGATGCTGCTGGCTTGGTGTGGTTCGGTTGTCGTTCACTCTCCGGGAAGAGTCCTGTCCTGTGAGATCAGAAACAAGTCAGGAATGTGGATCCTTCTCTTGGTCTGCTGTCAGTGTCTCCCAGACTTCAGCTATAATAATCAACTACGAAGACTAATTCATGTATAAATAAATCTGCATTGATCAGTGGTGTCACAGGTTATATGAGTCTGGAAAACATGTGTAGGCTTCATCTTTGACACTACTGAAGCTGGCTGCAGCTACATATTTACAGTGGTAACAATCTTCTTATCTAACTGTTGGCTAGAAAATCAATATGCTTATTTCCCAAAATGACAAAATGTTCCTTTAGAGTGCAGCTTACTTATGTCGGCCACGTAAACACAGGCGTTTCCTGCCGTTCTGTCCGTCTTGTGGTCCGTCATCCATCTGACCTGGTCGGGAATCAGCATTTCTTCATTGTTGTAAAGGAGCCGCTGAACTACAGCAACACTCAGTCTGAGTCTCTGTAAAAATGCAAATGAATAATGGTGTTTTATATAACCTTCAACTGATTTACTACTGAAGAAGATTCATGTTAACCAACATCAGTATGAGACTGAACACAGGATCATGTTACATGGCTGAGTTTTTGTTTTGTTGATTGATATAAACATGACATCAGTACAGTGTGTAAAGTGTGGAGCTGAAGGTGGATCAGTGTGTTGAGTGGACTGCAGTGGTGCTGGAGCTTCCTCACATCAGACTGGTTGTGTGATGCTGCTGGCTTGGTGTGGTTCGGTTCACGTCCACTCTCCGGGAAAAGTCCTGTCCTGAGATCAGAAACAAGTCAGGAATGTGCATCCTTCTCTTGGTCTGCTGTCAGTGTCTCCCAGACTTAAGCTGCTATAATCAACTACGAAGACTAATTCATGTATAAATAAATCTGCATTGATCAGTGGTGTCACAGGTTATATGAGTCTGGAAAACATGTGTAGGCTTCATCTTTGACACTAATGAAGCTGGCTGCAGCTACATATTTACAGTGGTAACAATCTTCTTATCTAACTGTTGGCTAGAAAATCAATATGCATATTTCCCAAAATGACAAAATGTTCCTTTAATGTGCAGCTCACTTAGCTAGTCCACGAAAACACAGGCGTTTCCGTCCGGTCTGTCCGTCTTGTGGTCCGTCATCCATCTGACCTGGTCGGGAATCAGCATTTCTTCATTGTTGTAAAGGAGCCACTGAACTACAGCAACACTCAGTCTGAGTCTCTGTAAAAATGGAAATGAATAATGGTGTTTTATATAACCTTCAACTGATTTATGACTGAAGAAGATTGATGTTAACCAACATCAGTATGAGACTGAACACAGGATCATGTTACATGGCTGAGTTTTTGTTATTTTGACTAATATAAACATGAGATCAGTCAAGTGTGTAAAGTGTGGAGCTGAAGGCGGTTCAGTGTGTTGAGTGGACTGCTGTGGTGCTGGAGCTTCCTCACATCAGACTGGTTGTGTGATGCTGCTGGCTTGGTGTGGTTCGGTTGTCGTCCACTCTCCGGGAAGAGTCCTGTCCTGTGAGATCAGAAACAAGTCAGGAATGTGGATCCTTCTCTTGGTCTGCTGTCAGTGTCTCCCAGACTTCAGCTATAATAATCAACTACGAAGACTAATTCATGTATAAATAAATCTGCATTGATCAGTGGTGTCACAGGTTATATGAGTCTGGAAAACATGTGTAGGCTTCATCTTTGACACTACTGAAGCTGGCTGCAGCTACATATTTACAGTGGTAACAATCTTCTTATCTAACTGTTGGCTAGAAAATCAATATGCTTATTTCCCAAAATGACAAAATGTTCCTTTAGAGTGCAGCTTACTTATGTCGGCCACGTAAACACAGGCGTTTCCTGCCGTTCTGTCCGTCTTGTGGTCCGTCATCCATCTGACCTGGTCGGGAATCAGCATTTCTTCATTGTTGTAAAGGAGCCGCTGAACTACAGCAACACTCAGTCTGAGTCTCTGTAAAAATGCAAATGAATAATGGTGTTTTATATAACCTTCAACTGATTTACTACTGAAGAAGATTCATGTTAACCAACATCAGTATGAGACTGAACACAGGATCATGTTACATGGCTGAGTATTTGTTATTTTGACTAATATAAACATGAGATCAGTCCAGTGTGTAAAGTGTGGAGCTGAAGGTGGTTCAGTGTGTTGAGTGGACTGCTGTGGTGCTGGAGCTTCCTCACATCAGAGTGGTTGTGTGATGCTGCTGGCTTGGTGTGGTTCGGTTGTCGTCCACTCTCCGGGAAGAGTCCTGTCCTGTGAGATCAGAAACAAGTCAGGAATGTGGATCCTTCTCTTGGTCTGCTGTCAGTGTCTCCCAGACTTCAGCTATAATAATCAACTACGAAGACTAATTCATGTATAAATAAATCTGCATTGATCAGTGGTGTCACAGGTTATATGAGTCTGGAAAACACGTGTAGGCTTCATCTTTGACACTACTGAAGCTGGCTGCAGCTACATATTTACAGTGGTAACAATCTTCTTATCTAACTGTTGGCTAGAAAATCAATATGCATATTTCCCAAAATGTTCCTTTAGAGTGCAGCTTACTTATGTCGGCCACGTAAACACAGGCGTTTCCTGCCGTTCTGTCCGTCTTGTGGTCCGTCATCCATCTGACCTGGTCGGGAATCAGCATTTCTTCATTGTTGTAAAGGTGTAAAGGAGCTTCTGAACTACAGCAACACTCAGTCTGAGTCTCTGCAAAAATACAAATAAATAATGGTGTTTTATATAACCTTCAACTGATTTATGACTGAAGAAGATTCCTGTTAACCAACATCAGTATGAGACTGAACACAGGATCATGTTACATGGCTGAGTTTTTGTTAATTTGACTATTATAAACATGAGATCAGTTCAGTGTGTACAGTGTGGAGCTGAAGGCGGTTGAGTGTGTTGAGTGGACTGCTGTGGTGCTGGAGCTTCCTCACATCAGACTGGTTGTGTGATGCTGCTGGCTTGGTGTGGTTCGGTTGTCGTCCACTCTCCGGGAAGAGTCCTTTCCTGTGAGATCAGAAACAAGTCAGGAATGTGGATCCTTCTCTTGGTCTGCTGTCAGTGTCTCCCAGACTTCAGCTATAATAATCAACTACGAAGACTAATTCATGTATAAATAAATCTGCATTGATCAGTGGTGTCACAGGTTATATGAGTCTGGAAAAAATGTGTAGGCTTCATCTTTGACACTACTGAAGCTGGCTGCAGCTACATATTTACAGTGGTTACAATCTTCTTATCCAACTGTTGGCTAGGAAATAAATATGCATATTTCCCAAAATGACAAAATGTTCCTTTAAGGTGCAGCTTACTTAGCTAGTCCACGAAAACACAGGCGTTTCCGTCCGTTCTGTCTGTCTTGTGGTCCGTCATCCATCTGAACTTGTCGGGAATCAGCATTTCTTCATTGTTGTAAAGGAGCCACTGAACTACAGCAACACTCAGTCTGAGTCTCTGTAAAAATACAAATGAATAATGGTGTTTTATATAACCTTCAACTGATTTACTACTGAAGAAGATTCATGTTAACCAACATCAGTATGAGACTGAACACAGGATCATGTTACATGGCTGAGTTTTTGTTATTTTGACTAATATAAACATGAGATCAGTCCAGTGTGTAAAGTGTGGAGCTGAAGGCGGTTCAGTGTGTTGAGTGGACTGCTGTGGTGCTGGAGCTTCCTCACATCAGACTGGTTGTGTGATGCTGCTGGCTTGGTGTGGTTCGGTTGTCGTCCACTCTCTGGGAAGACTCCTGTCCTGTGAGATCAGAAACAAGTCAGGAATGTGGATCCTTCTCTTGGTCTGCTGTCAGTGTCTCCCAGACTTCAGCTGCTATAATCAACTACGAAGACTAATTCATGTATAAATAAATCTGCATTGATCAGTGGTGTCACAGGTTATATGAGTCTGGAAAACATGTGTAGGCTTCATCTTTGACACTACTGAAGCTGGCTGCAGCTACATATTTACAGTGGTGACAATCTTCTTATCCAACTGTTGGCTAGGAAATCAATATGCATATTTCCCAAAATGACAAAATGTTCCTTTAAGGTGCAGCTTACGTACCTAGTCCACGAAAACACAGGCGTTTCCTGCAGTTCTGTCCGTCTTGTGGTCCGTCATCCATCTGACCTGGTCGGGAATCAGCATTTCTTCATTGTTGTAAAGGTGTAAAGGAGCCGCTGAACTACAGCAACACTCAGTCTGAGTCTCTGTAAAAATGCAAATGAATAATGGTGTTTTATATAACCTTCAACTGATTTACTACTGAAGAAGATTCATGTTAACTAACATCAGTATGAGACTGAACACAGGATCATGTTACATGGCTGAGTTGTTGTTTTTTTGACTAATATAAACATGAGATCAGACCAGTGTGTAAAGTGTGGAGCTGAAGGTGGTTCAGTGTGTTGAGTGGACTGCTGTGGTGCTGGAGCTTCCTCACATCAGACTGGTTGTGTGATGATGCTGGCTTGGTGTGGGTCGGTTCACGTCCACTCTCTGGGAAGAGTCCTGTCCTGTGAGATCAGAAACAAGTCAGGAATGTGGATCCTTCTCTTGGTCTGCTGTCAGTGTCTCCCAGACTTCAGCTATAATAATCAACTACGAAGACTAATTCATGTATAAATAAATCTGCATTGATCAGTGGTGTCACAGGTTATATGAGTCTGGAAAACACGTGTAGGCTTCATCTTTGACACTACTGAAGCTGGCTGCAGCTACATATTTACAGTGGTGACAATCTTCTTATCCAACTGTTGGCTAGATAATCAATATGCATATTTCCCAAAATGACAAAATGTTCCTTTAATGTGCAGCTCACTTAGCTAGTCCACGAAAACACAGGCGTTTCCGTCCGTTCTGTCCGTCTTGTGGTCCGTCATCCATCTGACCTGGTCGGGAATCAGCATATCTTCATTGTTGTAAAAGAGCCGCTGAAATACAGCAACACTCAGTCCGACTCTCTGCAAAAATACAAATAAATAATGGTGTTTTATATAACCTTCAACTGATTTACTACTGAAGAAGATTCATGTTAACCAACATCAGTATGAGACTGAACACAGGATCATGTTACATGGCTGAGTTTTTGTTATTTTGACTAATATAAACATGACATCAGTTCAGTGTGTAAAGTGTGGAGCTGAAGGTGGTTCAGTGTGTTGAGTGGACTGCTGTGGTGCTGGAGCTTCCTCACATCAGACTGGTTGTGTGATGCTGCTGGCTTGGTGTGGTTCGGTTGTCGTCCACTCTCTGGGAAGAGTCCTGTCCTGAGATCAGAAACAAGTCAGAAATGTGGATCCTTCTCTTGGTCTGCTGTCAGTGTCTCCCAGACTTCAGCTATAATAATCAACTACGAAGACTAATTCATGTCGAATTAAATCTGCATTGATCAGTGGTATCACAGGTTATATGAGTCTGGAAAACATGTGTAGGCTTCATCTTTGACACTACTGAAGCTGGCTGCAGCTACATATTTGAAGAGGTAAAAATCTTCTTGTTTAACTGTTGGCTAAAAAAATCAATATGCATATTTCCCAAAATGACAAAATGTTCCTTTAAAGTGCAGCTTACTTACGTCGGCCACGTAAACACAGGCGTTTACTGCCGTTCTGTCTGTCTTGTGGTCCGTCATCCATCTGACCTGGTCGGGAATCAGCATTTCTTCATTGTTGTAAAGGAGCCGCTGAACTACAGCAACACTCAGTCTGAGTCTCTGGCTGTGGCGTCGACCCAACCAGAACTTGAGGCACCAGAACAGGCGCTGTAAAAGATGTGTTATACATCATAACGAAGTGAAATATTGTACTTTTTGCTCGAGAACATTTATCTAATGGCTTTTATTTCTGATTATGTTGCAGAATTTTGTATGATTTATTTGTTTAGAAGATTTTCTCACAAAACTACAGTATCAGTCAAATGCAGATACTCCAGGCAGACAGGTAGAGGTTAGGTACCTACTGAACAACAGAAGATTCATAAGCTTACAGGCAGACACAGGTGGAGGGTGAAGGCTTAAGGTTACGGCAGTGATGGAGGAAGTATAGGCCTGTTTCACAAGGGCCATTTTGACATGTCATTGCAGGATGAACACGTGTAATAAATAACATTAATTACGGCCCTGATCCATTTAGGTGGGCCAGGGCCCCAGTATTGTTCATGCTGGCTTACTGGAATGACTGTAACACACTAAACAGAATGGGGCCATAATTTATATTATCAATTACATCCATGTTTACGCTCTTGTTTCTCTTCAGATCGTATAAATCTTTCGCCTTTTACTAAAGATTTCCGTGGAGAGGAACAACAAGAGTTTAACTCAGTTTTTTGATGCTCTACATGTGTGGGGCGGCAGTAGCTCAGTCTGTAAGGACTTGGGTTAGGACGCGGACGGCACGGGTTCAAGACCCCCATGGACCAAGACCAACTGGTTGCTGGAGAGGTGCCAGTTTACCTCTTGGGCACTGCCGAGGTACCGAACCCCCAACTGCTCTGGGCGCTTGTCAGGAGCAGCCCCCTCACTCTGACATCTCTCCATTGACATGTATATGTACTGTGTGTGAACAACAGAGTGTAAAAACTGAATTTCCCCACTGTGGGACTAATAAAGGAATATCTTTCTTTCTTTACCCTGCTGTAGCACATCAAAATGGCTGCTGTGAAAAGAGCAGATTCCGGCCAAGTCAGTATACGAAAATCAATGTATTGTTAATATCCTTGTAAGTGTACTACTTCAATACTTATTGGAACTAAATTGGCCCACTTTGTTGTTTATAAAAGTGTGCTTTTAAGTACCCTTTAAGAGTAAGAATAGTAAATTTTGAGTATACAACTAGTTTCCATCTGAATTGTACTTTGCACTGCAACTATACTATGAACTTTTCTAGAAATCAATAGGTATACTGTTTAATAGTTTAATAGTAATAAACTTGTAGCCCAGTTTTTAGTTAATTAAAGTACACTTTCAAGTACAGGCTTTATACTTTGAATTTGACCTCACAAGATTTTCTTTTTTTTTTCTGCCATCATGCCATTGCATTACATTTTGAATAATATGTGCTTTAGGGCTTTAGGGCTGCAGTGGTTAGCGCTGTCGCCTCACAGCAAGAGGGTCACAGGTTCAAATCCGGCTTGGGGCTCTTCTGTGTGGAGTTTGCATCTTCTCCCCGTGTTAGCGTGGGTTTTCTCCGGGTTCTCCGGCTTCCTCCCACAGTCCAAAGACAGGCAGTTTAGTTTAACTGATGGCTCTAAATTGTCCGTAGGTGTGGATGTGAGCGTGAATGGTTGTCTGTCTCTATGTTGTCTGTCTCTATGTGCCCTGCGATGGACTGGCGACCTGTCCAGGGTGAACCCGCCTTCGCCCAATGCCAGCTGGGATCGGCTCCAGCCCCCCCGCGACCCCTAACGGGATGAGTGGTTGAAGATGGATGGATGGATAATCTGTGCTTCAATGCGACCTATATCACACTTTAAAATGTTACTCCACACAAATTCTACTTGAATCATTTCAATTTTTAGTTTTTTATTGAAAAATGCCTTAATATTACCACAACAATAAAACAACAACAATAATAATAATCAGTACTCGGATCTCCTCATTTACAGACTTGCTTTAAGATATTGTCCAGTGATTTTCGGTCGTTTTCTGGAATGATCTTTCTCCACATGGTCAGAAAGTCTTTGTGCTGAGCCAGCTCCTGGAGGATGAATCTGCTGTGCTGCCTGATGGAGGAATACGTTTTATATTAAGCTCAGTGTTTAGATAAATCAAATGAAAACAGTGAAAACCAAAAATCACAAGATTGTGCAAAATTGTACACTAAATCTACAGTATAACTTGATAGCCCACCTTGCTTCTGGTGCGCTATCCACACACAGTTTAGAGACAGCGACCAGGAAGTTTTCAGTGAAGCTTCTTCCTGCTGTCAAGATGTGAGCTGCTCCGACGCTGACAGCCAGCTGGTGCAGATGCTGGGTCATGTTGCTTCTCACTGCAGCACAACGGTGGCTGAGGAGGGACAAAGAGGGAATATGAGACAAACAAATCCACTGACTATGTTTCATTTCACCTTATTTCAACACTTTTGCTGATAAAATAAATGCTGCCTCCTCTCTTACTTCATTGCCGTCTTCAACAGAGTGGTCAGGACACGACCATGGCTGCAGTTTTCCACCATGGCATCCAGTGCGTGATTGGCCTCCGCGCAAAGTACGCTATTTGTTGTCTGTCCGAATTTCAGCAGCAGGACTTGGCCTGTTCTATCTACCTCCAGGTCCATGGCCTTCTTGAGGTTGATATATAGCTCAGCCATGGTGGTCAGAGCTACACGGGCAACTGCTGAGCGCAGGTTATTCACCTGTATAGTAAGAGTGAACATCATCAGTCAAAACTGTCAGCACATGTAGGCGAATGAGAACCGTGAGAGACACAAACATAGAAACAAAGAGACAAAGAAGAAAGTGTATACAATACCTCCAGAATGACAGCCAGACAAACTTCAGTTAGTTTGGTCTGTAGGGTCTCTGGGTGGTGCTGTGCAAGAGCTTGTATTGTCTTCATGCCTTCGATTTTCTTCGTCCTGTAAGTTTATGTGATAAGAATTATGGTAAGTCAGAAATAGACCCAACACATCTGCAGTTTAAACTGATACTGGAAATGTTACCAACTTCAAATGTATTTTATTAACTGCAATTTTACGCAATACAAGAGACCAAGAGAAACAAGAGACCTCTTACCAAACATCTGAGGAGAGCTGCTCAAGGCAGACAGACAGTTTTTCCACAGGGTTGGCCAGTGGGTGCAGCTTAACCTTTTCCCTCTTAGGCGCCGCTGCAGGGTCCCTTTTGAGCGCAGCAGCAGGGGCCACCTTGGGCCCGGCTTGACGGGTCCACTTGGGCGTGGTTGCAGTGGTCATTTTGGGCACCGCTGCAGAGGCCGCCCTGGGCACAGCTGCAGGGGTCCTCTTGGATGTGGCCGCAGGGGCCATTTTGGGTGCCACTGTAGTAGTCATCCTGGGCACAGCTGCAGGGGTCCTCTTGGATGTGGCTGTAGGGGCCATTTTGGGTGCCACTGTAGTAGTCATCCTGGGCACAGCTGCAGGGGTCCTCTTGGATGTGGCCGCAGGGGCCATTTTGGGTGCCACGGCAGTGGTTTTCTTGGGCACCGCTGGGGCTGGGGCTAGCCTATATCCATCGGCTACGTCCTTGACTGTTGAGATTAATGGCAAAATAGGCGTCACTCAAATTTCTTCTCTACTTTTACTCAAGGGAAAATGTCAAAGCAGATGTTACACTTAAAAATCTAGAAGAAACATCAGAGGTTCCCACAACAGACAGACATCCCCACTGAACATTATATCTTTATGGGAACTTACCTGCTCTGCTGTATCTGGTAGCAAGCACAGGCAGACAAGATGCTCTCCTCCTGGATAGTGGAACTGCTCGAGGAGGAGGAGGAGGAGGAGGAGTTGGTCTGAATGAGTCCTCAAACAGACAAATGTCCCTCAGTTCACGGGGTGTTTGACAATCTACAGAGCTGAGGCAGGACACAGGTCTACTAGAGCTAGATGGGCTCCCGTCTCTGTATGCCTCACATGCAAGGGCAACCATCTGACCGCCAATATACACCTTGCGCCAGAAGGACTCCTCGTCCACCTTGTACAAACTTGTCAGACTCCTCCAGTTTCTGTCGATGTCCTCCTCATACACACAAGGAACATCTAGACGAGGGCTGATCTTCTGTGGAGAAAAAGTTATGTGACAAGTTAAAATGATAGTATACTAATCAGCTGATAAGGTTAAAAGGATTGCAATTTCATGGTTTGTAATAAGATTAAAATGATGTGATGAGGTTTAATGATCACATGGTCATGAAAAACAATTCATAAAGTGTGTTTTAAAATGGATTAAAAACATTAAAAATTCATGGTATGTTTGCAAAGGCTTAAAAAAATAAACCACTAAAAAGTCTCTAATTCATTATTTCATATTTCATTGTTAAGGATTAAGATATAACAGTGTTATCAGTGATTGATAGTGTGGTCTTGATCCGCTCATCTGAGATCGATTACTCAGGTGTCCATCTGCATGCCGAGGAGATTCGCGGTATTTCCTCACTGCAGTAAACGTTGGTACTGAGGAAACACCACTGTGATCACACTCGTGATTATTTCTCCCCTTATTCAGGTATGTTGCTGGTATGTCATTGCTAACCGCGTTGTGATAATTTTCTAACATGTTGAGAATGTTTTTGAGTGTTTATATTCGGACTTTGAGTAAGTTAAAGTAAGTTTTTATCGAGTACAGTAACAAGTGCATGTGTTTTATGAACCTGAATGTGCGCATTAGCAGCGTATTTTGCACAGTTTATGTTGTCTATTTGATGACTATTGTGAGTTTTCTGAGCTAAAATTACATGCTATGTACCAGTGACAGTGAAAAATGATGAATTATATCTCTAAGAAATATATTTTTGTTGTGACTGAAAAAGAATATGTACTGTATGCTATGGCATTTGACCTGTACCTATAGTGTTAATATTATGTTGAAATTGATATGTACTGTATATATTTTCTGTTGCATTGCAGTAAACGTTGTTACTGAGGAAACACCACTGTGATCACACTCGTGATTATTTCTCCCCTTATTCAGGGGCGTAACAGTTACAGATATCATATGAAAACAGGAAAACCTAAAGAACTGATTGGTACCATGTCACGATAGTTTGTCAGAAAGGAGGCTTAACAACGCTCCAAAGCTAAATTTTGGGGAGGAAAATGGCATGGCCATTTTTAAAGGGGTCCCTTGACCTCTAACCTCAAGATATCGAATGAAAATGGGTTTTATGGATACCCACGAGTCTCCCCTTTACAGGTTGAATTTAGCACCAAATCTGTGTAACAAATGATATCAACCTCAAAAACTGCTACAACTTAGAAGGAAGGTCAGGTACTCACTTCACCAGCAAATGTTGTCATAATTCAAATCCTCTTCCAACAAAATATAATTGACAGCAAGTAGACACCGGTGTGGCTCTCTGTGCGATCAGAACGTGACTGACTGGCTCCTGTTGCAGTTTGGATTTGAAATCAGAATTTTAAAAGCTGCACAATCGGAACACGGAATTCTTCCTCTCTGCCTTCTTGTGATTGGCTGCTGTCACCAGATGGAACACATGCTTCTCTCTCTGTAATGGTGCCTTCACCTGAATCTGCTGATGGGATTTAGAAATCTGGTTTGATACTCCCCTAATTCAAAGATCAGTCATAACAAAGAACTGCAGGGATTTAAAGTTTGGAGGTGTCAAACACATTGGCAAACAAAATTGCTGCCATCCCCAAGAAGAGATCAGTCATCACATATCTCTTCACTCCTCTGCAGTTTATCATCAAGCACAGCGTCCCTTCACACTAATCAAGACACCTATGTTGTTAAGTTTCAAGGATTATTATTAAAAGAGTGAAAAGTCACTCCTTAATGAATTTATAGGCCAGTAAAGACTTTCCCAAATAAAGTGCACTGATTTTAATGCAATCGTAATAATTTATTAACACATTAATAATACATTTATTGTTCTCTACAAAAAGAGCAGATGTCCCCCTGAAAATGCAGAAATAAGCACAGGGACACACACACGCCTTCCAGTCTTTAATTTCATCAATGCATATTTAGCTTCCTCAACCAAAAGGCCATGGTAAAATATGGAAGATATTTTTGGTCATAATAAAAATTAAAAGTCCAAATAGAAAACTGAGAGACAGAGAGAAAAAGATGATTATTTTACTACACTAGTAATTAGTCCCTAATTAAACTTAAAAATCAAATTAAATGAAACGATAGTTTAAAACATTATGACATATGTACTCATTGCACTCAAAACACGGCCGACACTTATTTTCAGTCACAGAGAAACTCTCCTCTACTTTGGACTGCAGGATCCCGCATTCTCCAGACCTTTGCTTAATTGGCGATCTAACGATAACAGCCCTACCAGATGCACAATTGCAACCCACACTTGCAGCTCTTGCCATTGCCAAGAAAACTATTTTGGTTAACTGGAAGGATAAGAAAGCCCTCAACATCAGCCATTGGCTGAACCTCCTCATTGAACACATTTCACTTGAGAAAATGTCTGCTACCCAGATAAACCCATCGGCATCATTTACAATGAAATGGTCTCTATTTATTAGATCTTAAAATATAACTCCATAGCTTCTTGTCTGTTAGTGTATGCCACTCCTCTCATAAATAGTTTGTGCCTGTGGTCTGTACCTTAACTCGTGTCTCCTTGGCTATATTGCAGGTTTGCTTGTTTTTTCCGTTGGTGGCACTCATTTTCACACCACTCTCACGGTGCAGGACACACTGCAAAACCTGACTGACACTCACCAACAGCCCCACTGTCTTACAGCCGACCATCGGCTTGCTGTGTCAGGGCCTCAAAGCTCACTGATTAACACGTAATATATCTTGATATTTAGCCATTTTATGGGTGTTATGTGCCAAGCTGTTTCCTGGCAAGACACAGTCACCTCCTGATGTCACCTCTTTGTTGGCCGACAATTGCTCAGAGCCAAAAAACACTCCTGCACGTGTAACTCCCAGGAAAACAGCCAACTCTTGTTTTTACACTTCTGTTTTACATGGATTAAACAAGCAAGATAAAGTGTTAATCAATGAGCTTTAGAGGTGCTGGGAAGTGGATTTAGTTACCTTTGGAGGGGGCCAAGTTGGCTGTTTGCCCCTGTTTCTGGTCCTCATGCTAAGCTAAGCTAACTAGCTCCTGGCTGTAGAATCATGTCTACTGTAAAGATGTGAGATGAGAGAAGAACGCAAATAAATTTCCCAAATTGTTGAACTATTCCTTTCAAGCTGCACATTAAAGGAACATTTTGTCATTTTGGGAAATATGCATATTGATTTTCTAGCCAACAGTTAAACAAGAAGATTGTCACCACTGTAAATATGTAGCTGCAGCCAGCTTCAGTAGTGTCAAAGATGAAGCCTACACATGTTTTCCAGACTCGTATAACCTGTGATACCACTGATCAATGCAGATTTATTTTGACATGAATTAGTCTTCATAGTTGATTATTATAGCTGAAGTCTGGGAGACACTGACAGCAGACCAAGAGAAGGATCCACATTCCTGACTTGTTTCTGATCTCACAGGACAGGACTCTTCCCGGAGAGTGGACGACAACCGAACCACACCAAGCCAGCAGCATCACACAACCAGTCTGATGTGAGGAAGCTCCAGCACCACAGCAGTCCACTCAACACAATGAACCGCCTTCATCTCCACACTTTACACACTGGACTGATCTCATGTTTATATTAGTCAAAATAACAAAAACTCAGCCATGCAACATGATCCTGTGTTCAGTCTCATACTGATGTTGGTTAACATGAATCTTCTTCAGTCATAAATCAGTTGAAGGTTATATAAAACACGATTATTTATTTGTATTTTTACAGAGACTCAGACTCAGTGTCGCTGTAGTTCAGTGGCTCCTTTACAACAGTGAAGAAATGCTGATTCCCGACCACGTCAGATGGATGATGGACCACAAGATGGACAGAACGGAAGGAAACGCCTGTGTTTTCATGGACTAAGTAAGTAAGCTACACATTAGAGGAACGTTTTGTCATTTTTTAGGTGAGGTTAAGGCGTGGAGTGGGGCAGCGATGGAGCTGAAGTTTAATAATATAAACCTCCTATAGAAGTTAGCTCAACCTAAGAATCTCTGAACCAGTTTGCGACTGGTAGGGTTCGGCCAATTAGCAACGGCACTGACCTTATCTGGGTCCATCTGGATGTTATCTGGGCTTACCACAAAACCCAGGAAGTAGATCATAGACGCCTGGAATTCACATTTTTCAGCCTTCACAAAATATCATCAAGATACACAAACACGAATTGATTTAACATATCCCGTAATACATTGTTAACAAGAGATCGAAACACAGCTGGAGCATTAGTTAGTCCAAACGGCATAACTTGGTACTCATAATGTCCACTAGGAGTGTTGAAAGCCGTTTTCCACTCATCCCCCTCCCTGATTCTCACCAAATGATAAGCATTTCTTAGATCAAGCTTGGTGAAAACTTAAGCACCCTTAAGTTAAGATAAGATAAGATATTCCTTTATTGGTCCCACAGTGGAGAAATTCACACGTTACAGCAGCAAAGTGGATAGTGCAATGAACAAGAAGGATAGATTTAAAAAAAAAAAAAAACATTATTAATACAGATAAAATAAAATAATGTATACATAATAGAAGGTAAAGCCAAAAATATGTCCAGCATATCAATAAATAATTGTCCAGTTCCTATAATTTGAGCAGATGATATAATTGCATGAGTTCTTATTGCACTTATGTCCGGTGAGTTTGTTGTGAATGTGACTGTGATTGTGGTTTACTGGGAGCAGTGCTGGTTGTGGAGTCTAACAGCTGCAGGCAGGAAGGACCTTCTGTAACGCTCCTTCGTACACTTAGGGTGTAGCAGCCTGTCACTGAAGGAGCTCTCCAGAGCTCTGATGGTGTCTCTCATGGGGTGGGAGTCCTTCTCCATCATGGATGACAGCTTAGCCGTCATCCTCCTCTCTCCCACCACCTGCACTGAGTCCAGAGAGCATCCCAGGACAGAGCTGGCCCTTTTGATGATCTTATCCAGCCTCTTCCTGTCTGCAGCTGTGACGATGCTGCCCCAGCAAACCACTCCATAAAATATGGCTGATGCCACCACGGTGTCATAAAATGTTTTCAGAAGTGTCCCCTGCACTCCAAAAGACCTCAGTCTCCTGAGCAGATACAGCCTGCTCTGGCCTTTTTTATGGAGTGCAGAGGAGTTTGTAGTCCAGTCCAGTTTATTGTTCAGGTGAACACTCAGGTATTTATAAGATGTCACCATCTCAATGTCTGATCCCTGGATGTTCACTGGTGTTGGAGGGGGATGAGTTTGCCTGCAGAAATCCACCACCAGCTCTTTAGTTTTCCCCGTTGATCTGGAGGTGGTTCCGCAGGCACCAGTCCACGAAGTCCTGGGAAAGTTCTCTGTACTCCCCATCGTCCCCATCAGTGATGAGGCTGACGATAGCAGAGTCATCAGAGAACTTCTGCAGGTGACAGGTTGGTGAGTTGTAGGAGAAGTTTTTGTGAATTTCCCCACTGTGGGACTAATAAAGGAATATCTCATCTTATCTTAAGTCTGCAGTGTAGAGCGTGAAGAGGAACGGAGCCAGAACCGTTCCCTGCGGGGCCCCCACACTGCAGACCACCGTGTCTGAAGTGAAGTCCCGCGTCCTCACATACTGTGGGCGGTTTGTGAGGTAGTCCAGTACCCAGGATGTTAGATGGTGATCTACCCCTGTAATCTCCAGTTTGTCCCCCAGAAGTGTCGGCTGGATGGTGTTGAAAGCACTGGAGAAATCAAAGAACATGATCCTCACAGTGCCCCCAGGTTTCTCCAGGTGAGACAGAGCTCGGTCCAACAGGAAGATGACGGCATCGTCCACGGTGGTGGGTCCATGGATGGACTCACCACAGGGCGGAGATGTTGGAGGACCAGGCGCTCCAGGGCCTTCATCAGGTGTGATGTTAATGCCACCGGCCTGAAGCTGCTGGGGTCCTTGTGGTGTGGGGTCTTGGGCACAGGTACCACGCAGGATGTCTTCCATAGTTGTGGTACCTTCCTCAGCCTCAGGCTCAGGTTGAATAGGTGTCCAAAAGTCCCACACAGCTGGTCTGCGCAGGACTTCAGGAGCCTGGAGCTGATGCCATCTGGACCTGTAGCCTTCCTCACGTTCATCCTCTTGAACTGGTTCTTCACCTGAAGGGTTGTGAAGGACAAACTGGAGCAAGGGGGCTGTGTGTCAGAGGCAGTGGAGGGGGGTGGGGGGGCAGAGCTGAGTAGTGGAGCAGAGGGGGGTTGACTGTGGGACGGGTCTGCTGAGGGTAGAGCTGGAGCCGCAGGTGTCGATGGAGGTGTTGGTGTCAGTGGGGGGGCTGGTGTTGAGCTGAAGGTGGTGAAGGAGGAGGAGGGGGGGCACTGTCTTGAGGTGGCAGATGAAGGGGGTTGCAGAAGGGTGGACTGGGCCGGGGGAGGGGCAGGTGACTCATCAAACCTGTTAAAGTAGTGGTTCAAATCATTCACCCACTCTAAGCCTCCCACAGCCTTGGAGTCTGGTTTCTTGTGACCTGAGATGTTTTTTTGGCCTTTCCAGATGTTGTTCTGCTGCAACTGCTCCTCCATCTTCCTCCTGTAGCTGTTCTTCCCCTCCCTGATTTCTCTCCTTAGCTCCCTCTGTACAGCCTTCAGCTCCTCCTTATTTCCTGATTTAAAGGCCCTCTTCTTCTCCTTAAGGAGGGCCTTTATATCAATGTTAATCCAGGGTTTGTTGTTGGAAAAACACCTTACCGTCCTGGTTGGTACGGTGTTTTCCACACAGAAGTTTATGTAGTCCGTGATGCAGCCCGTCAGTCCATCTATAACCTCCCCATGAGAGTCCCAGAGTTCCTCCCACACTGTTGTGCTGAAACAGTCCTGCAGAGTTTCCTCAGCTTCTCTGTGTACCAGGGGTCTGTACACAGGCTGGAGATGAACCAGGTTGTGGTCTGATCTTCCCAGGGGGGGGAGGGGGGATGATGTGTATGCCTCCTTGCAGTTGGCATACAATAAATCCAGTATTTTACTGTCCCGTGTGCAGCATGACACATACTGGGTGAAAGTTGGTAGAGTGGAGGACAGAGAGACATGATTAAAGTCTCCAGAGACCAGGAGGAGGGTCTGAGGGTGCTGTGTCTGCAGCCTGCTAGTGACTGAATAGACAACATCACAAGCTGTGTCACCGTTAGCAGAGGGGGGAACATACACAGCCATCATAATAACATGTAAATTCCTGTGGTAAATAATACGGCCTCATACTAAGGGCCACCAGCTCGATGTCCCTGCTGCAGTGTTGGTCTTTAACAGTGATGTGACCAGGGTTACACCATCTATCATTCACAAACACCGCCAGACCTCCTCCTTTCCTCTTACCGCTGTCTCTCGTCCTGTCCGCCCGCACCAACTTAAACCCGTCCAGCTCCGTCACCTTGTCCGTGGTTGCCGCCATCAGCCACGTCTCAGTGAACACCATCACGCTGCACTCCCGGTACTCCCGCTGATGTCGGGTCAGCGCCGCCAGCTCGTCCATCTTGTTGGGGAGAGATCTCACATTCCCCATCAAAACAGACGGGAGGACCGGTTTGACGCTGAGCTCCAGCCCAGCATCCCCTTCTTCTCCTCTTTATCTCCGGGGGAACAACGGGTCTCTCCTCGGGGTGCAGCAGCGCTGTGTTGCGGAGCGCCAACAGCTGATCCCTTGTGTAAACAATGGGTCTGCTCGTTGGGTCCCCGTACACGGTCGGAAACATTGTAAAAAGTGATGAAAAGTTACGACCAAAACTGCTGTTTTGGTCTCCATGATGCCAGAAAAGACTGACTGAATTAAAGCACATAGTAATGGCTCGTGAAATAAAAGATTAAAAAGTTTTTAAAGAGAAAAGCTCTAGAATGAGCAAGAGCTGCTGTAACAGGCTGCCACTCACGCGGTGCCATGTTACTTAGAAATTAAAAAAAAAAAAAATTTAAAAAATTTAAAAAAAAGATGCTCAAAAGATGGATGGATGTACCACAAGACGGACAGAACGGAAGGAAACGCCTGTGTTTTTGTGGACTAAGTAAGTAAGCTGCACATTAAAGGAACATTTTGTCATTTTGGTAAATATGCATATTCACCTTCTGGCCAACAGTTAGACAAGAAGGTTGTTACCACTGTAAATATGTAGCTGCAGCCAGCTTCAGTATGTTACCAGTGTCCTCTCCTTCACTGGTGAGCCTTCTCTTTTACCAGACACGAGAGGAGAAAGTGTCCCCGCTGTCCACAGTAGATGCAGAGACCGTGCTGAAGGCGGCGCTGGCATTCCTCTGCCGACAGACGAGTTCTCCCCAGCTGCATGGGCTCCACCTGGGCGCTGGGGGGCGACGGAGAGACCTCTGGAGTGGCCGGAAGTGGAGCTCTCCATGTAGGGTGCTGAGGAGTACTGTATACTGCCTCATGGGGTGCGGCGGTGGAACTGCAGCCTTTCTCTTTTCTTTCTCCCTCTCCCACAGTCTGTTGTCTATTCGAATTGCCAGGGCGATGACAGCGTCGGGGTCCTGCGGGAGGTCCAGGGGAGCCAGTTGATCCTTCACAGGATCCGAGAGACCATGCACGAAGGTGTCCAGAAGGGAGCCGTTGTTCCAACCACTGTCCGCCGCCAGGGTGCGGAACTCAATGGCGTAGTCAGCGACCCGCCTCTTGCCCTGTCGCAGCCCCACCAGCGCACGGGCAGCCTCTCTACCTGGAGTAGTGTGATCAAATATTTTTCTGAGTGTCTCAGTGAATAATGACAACGAGGAACATACCGGGAATTGACGCGCCCACTCTGCCGTGGCCCAGGCTTCTGCTCTGCCAGGAAAGTGGGTGATGATAAAAGCCACCTTCGCCCGTTCCGATGGAAACTGAGCCGCTTGAAGCTCAAAGTGGAGACCACATTGGACCAGGAAGGCGCGGCAATTTTCAGAGTCCCTCCGGTTTGGCCAGGTGAGGAGAGCCTGACGGGGCTAGAGCTGGAGCCATCATGGGGTTCGCGACAGGAGTGACCTGGAAACTGGGTGTGGGCGCCAGCGAGGGACCCGCTTCTGCACCGGGAGGAGGACGACTTTCAAGCAAAGTCATTAGTGTCTGCATTTTTGCGCCGAGTTGATTAATCTGATCAGCCAAGCAGAAGTTCTCCTGGCGTTCTGTTAGCTGTTTAACCCCCTGGCATACGGCGGTAAGCTGCTCCTTGTATTGGTGGGCGCTTGCCCTGTGCGAGAATCGCACTACGAACTTGATCCGAGTCTGCTGAGTCCATGACTGGCTAGTTCGTACTGTTATGTCTGGCGACACTGACAAGCTGGACTCAAATGCAAAAACTCACAGATCAAGGGTAGAGCAAAAATCGGCGTCTTTAATGGAGAAAAAGGTCGGTACACAGTTATCAGACTTCAGGCAGAGGTACAAAATCGCTGGGCTAAAGGCAGAGTCAAAAACTGGCGGAGAATCAAAAACACCCTGGGACTGACACTAGGACATGCGGGTAAGCTTAACACTGTGGAACAGGCAAGACAAACTAGCACATGATGAATGAGGAGCACACATTAAATACCCGTGAGGGGAGTGATTGACTATACACAGGTTGACACAATCAGGGCGGGGGATGACGATCGGACGCAGGTGAGTGGTGTAGAAATGAGGTCAGAGAGATGTGCTCTAACGTGAAGGCGGGAAGCATGCAGGCAGGAAGTGACGTGCTCTGAAATGAGAAGGGATGTTAGAATACAAAATAAAACAGGAAGTGCAAAACATAAACATGCAACATAAAATCCCCACACACTAAGATCTGATACCCTTGACACAGTAGTGTCAAAGATGAAGCCTACACATGTTTTCCAGACTCATATAACCTGTGACACCACTGATCAATGCAGATTTATTTATACATGAATTAGTCTTCATAGTTGATTATTTTAATTGAAGTGTCTTCCCGGAGAGTGGACGACAACCGAACCACACCAAGCCAGCAGCATCACACAACCAGTCTGATGTGAGGAAGCTCCAGCACCACAGCAGTCCACTCAACACACTGAACCTCCTTCAGCTCCACACTTTACACACTGGACTGATCTCATGTTTATATTAGTCAAAATAACAAAAACTCAGCCATGTAACATGATCCTGTGTTCAGTCTCATACTGATGTTGATTAACATGAATCTTCTTCAGTAGTAAATCAGTTCAAGGTTATATCAAACACCATTATTTATATTTTTACAGAGACTCAGACTGAGTGTTGCTGTAGTTCAGCGGCTCCTTTACAACAATGAAGAAATGCTGATTCCCGACCAGGTCAGATGGATGACGGACAACAAGACGGACAGAACGGAAGGAAACGCCTGTGTTTACGTGGCCGACGTAAGTAAGCTGCACTCTAAAGGAACATTTTGTCGTTTTGGGAAATATGCATATTGATTTTCTAGCCAACAGTTAAACAAGAAGATTGTTACCACTGAAAATATGTAGCTGCAGCCAGCTTCAGTAGTGTCAAAGATGAAGCCTACACATGTTTTCCAGACTCATATAACCTGTGACACCACTGATCAATGCATATTTATTTAGTAATGAATTAGTCTTCATAGTTGATTATTATAGCTGAAGTCTGGGAGACACTGACAGCAGACTAAGAGAAGGATCCACATTCCTGTTCTCCCACCAACTAAACGCTGCACCCCTTTCTCAACTGATGATAAGAAGCTTCACACATTTAGTCTAGAGAGTCTTTCTGGGGCTTCAGGCTCTTCGGGGTGGTTCAGCTCTTAGAGCTGGGCCCCTCTGCATTCCCCCTCCATGGGCCCATAAACCACAAGAGGGTTGGGGGGGAACACTCCAAGGACACCAGCTCTCCATCCTGAGGACTCAGGTCCAACACCTCACACCCAGATGATACCAGTACCCGGTCTACCTGAAAGGAGGCTCTGAGTTTGTTGTTGTTTGTTGTTGCCGCTCTGCCCTGACGGCTGAAACAGCTGCTGAAGCCTGAAGCAGCTCCGCTGAATCTACGTGCTGGTGAATCTCAGCCATTGTGAAGAGAAAAGACTTAAAGAAAGACTTTAGGTCCAGAATCTTTTGAATCCAGTGACCCATCCAGCTCCGAGGAGGGGGGTCTGAAGAAATGGCTCAGAGATGCCAGACAGAGAGAGACGAAGATGGAAACATGCATCGAGGTGACACGCCAGCCATCCAAAACGAGGGTGTCCGAGGAACCAAAGAGAGCCACTGAGGGGGAGAAACGAGCCAAGCCGGGTCGCACCGTTGGATCCAGAAGATCCAGACTGTTCCAGACAGAAGCTGCTGCCACTCTGCTCCAGACAGCACAACCTCCATCTAGCATCTACTCAGAGAGGCTGATGTATAGATGTATCTTCAGAGGAGAAAGAGTCTGATGACTAGACTAATGAACCAATTCATAGTCAATTAAGATTCATTCATTCATTCAATTATATTGTTAGTAGTGTAGTCCAGTAGTTAGTCCAATAAACACGTCATTTATAAAGAACTTGGTTACTTGATTTTCTGTATATATACAGTATATAAACTATTCAAATCTCTGTTCACTAGGCCAAGAACTCCGTAGCAACCATGAGATTATGAGACGCAACTGATTAATATCAAGTTTAATTATTTTTCCCTGCTTTTATAAAACTGGGTGGTGCCCCGATTAAATCCTCATATTGAAGTGAACTGTGGGTAATATCTAAAGTTGAATGTTACCCCTTTCCTTCATATTTTATGATAATTTGTCTTACAATTAATAATTTGGGATCATTAATTGTGACTATGAATCTTGATATTAATGAATGATTAACTGTTAATCTGCTCAATGCAATAACGCTACACCTCGTCCATCAAGGTCACTGAATATTTCTGCATCAACCTCCGTCCCTGTAGCATCCTTGGAAACAACTTTTCTGCCTGCTGACATGAAAACTTCTCAATGACTGGAACCGAATATACATTTGAAGTCACTGCTCCTTTCTCCTCACTGCACATTACTATACATTAGTTAACCACTGGATAATTCAAAAATGACAAGTTGCATTAGTGGAGCTGTTAAACACATCCACATTCAAGAAAGTCTGCATGACATTCAGGAGCGTCCACAGTGAGTTTAGTTTTTTTAACCTTGTTAAAATCATCACTCATGAAGTAAATTACATACCGTTGTCATTAAATTGCATAAAGTCATACTGTCCTCCAATCTCATCCAACTTCACATATTTCTGTAGTTGGTTGTACTGAACCTGGACCAGCATTTTTACTGAGACATGAAGATGGAAACGTAAAAACTAAGACAAAAGTGTATGACACGAGGAAAAAACTGGAGACGTCCTCACAATGTCTCCAACTGAACTACAGAGACTCAGTGGGAGGGGCTTCATTTAGAAATGAGCTCTCTACAGAGTTAAAGTGACACTGATGTGATCAAGTCTCTCAAATAACTCCAACACTGAGCACCGTTTAACTCATAATGTGTTCAAATCTCACTCCCAGAGCTGATCTGAACTCTGAAATGTTGAACTCTGAAATTTCAACACTGTGTGGTATCAAGCCTCTCCTGAAGCAGACCCCATGTCAGAAGCCTCATACCTGGACTAAGGAGGACAAGAACTGGACCACTGCAGTCAGTCCTCTATTCAGGTGAAAGTAAATGTTGCATTTCATTTGGAAATCCAGGTCCCAGAGTCTGGAGGGAGAGTGGGGAGGCCCAGAATCCAAGTTGCTTGAAGTCCAGTGTGAAGTTTCCACAGTGGGTGATGATTTGGGGGGCGCCATGTCATCTGCTGATGTGGGTCTACTGTGTTTCATCAAGTCCCAAGTCAACGCAGCCGTCTAGCAGGAAACTTTAGAGCACTTTGTGCTTCCGTCTGCTGACAGGCTTTATGGAGATGCTGGTTTCCTGTTCCAGCAGGACTTAGCATCTGCCCACAGTGCCAACGCTACTACTAACTGCTCTGCTGACCATCATATTACTGTGCTGGACTGGCCAGCCAACTGGCCTGGCCTGAACCCCACAGAGGATCTATGGGGTGTTGTCAAGAGGAAGATGAGAAACACCCAACCCACAATCCAGATGAGCTGAAGGCTGCTATCAGAGCAACCTGAGCTTCAATAAGACCTCAGCAGAGCCACAGGCTGATGGCCTTCATGTCTCACCTCACTGATGCAGTAATTCATGCTGAAGGAAACCTGACCAAGCATTGCATGAAAAAACCCACAGACTTTTCAGAAGCTGGACATTTCTGTTTTGTAAATCTTTTTTTCCAGAGATGCCGTTTTCTTTCATTTTTGAGCTGTAGGCTGTTATTATTAAGATTACAATGAAAAAAAGCTTGAAACATTTTAGTTTACATTTTAGATAATATTCACTTTTCACTTTCTTAAATAACTGACAAACAATATTGAACTTTTTCACGATTTTTTTGCACCTTTTATACGTTTCCACACTTTGGAGGTGAGTTTGAACGCATCACATCGCAGTAGCACCTTATTGTCTCTTAGAGAAGTTATTTGTGGAAAAGCAGTATTACTGTATAATCTGCAATATTAAAATTGTAGTTTGGGTTTATTTATTTATTTTTTCAAGCCATTTAAATCTAAATGTTAAATCTAAATGTTGAATATAAATCTCCATGTTCAATAAGGAAAATGTTGGTTCTCAGTTACATATTCTAATAGTATTCAGACAGCTTTCCTAGTGTCCATAAAATCTGTTCCATATGTCCTTAAAATGGGCTGCACGGTGCCGTGGTTAGCACTGTGGCCTCACAGCGAGGTCGGATCCGGCTCGGGGCCCTCGTGTGTGGAGTTTGCATCTTCTCCCTGTGTAAGTGTGGGTTTTCTCCACGTTCTCCAGCCTCCTCCCACCATCCAAAGACATGGACGGGTGTCCTTCATGTTGCTGGCTGTTCAAAAAAGTAATTCATAATACATACAAAAATGTAAAAATGTCAGAGTCCACAGAAAAGCAGCTGGATTCAGGGTCTCTCCTTGAGGAGTGTTAGCTGAGCTGCACTCAGTAAGGACTGACAGTGAGGAAATGCTCACATTGCGTTTACTTACTACATTGAAAACTGTGTTCCTGGCTGATAAAACCAAAGATTGGAGCAGATGTACAGTGTCACTGGTTTTTATGCTCTTTATGAAACGTGTTTTCCATACAGATAATGACAAGGTGGACACACGATGCTCTGGTTCATTTGAGAAGACCTGACCGATGCCTGCCTGCTGTTATTATGTTATGTTACCCTGCTCACTGTTGGGAAATGCACATCCATAATCACTACGACCTTTTAAAATTACAGCCCAGTGTTGAATAATCATGGTACGTAGCAACAGCTATCCTTAAATCTTCCCAATGCAGATTGTTTTGTATAATCTATTTGAAGGCTAAATGTGAAAGGGCTTGATCCTAGTCCCAGAGAAATATTCAAAATTAAATGGGAAGGGGACCCTTCTCATTGTCATCATCATAGTTGTTAGATCAATTTTGGAGCTGCTTCAGGCTTTTGTTTAAAAATGGTATTAGAAATATTACTATTACTAGAGCTGAGTTTAAAAACAAAACATGATACCTTTAATAACTAATCATCTCAAGGCCATTTCAATACATTATCAGACAGACGTTATCAGTGATTTCTCTGGTTGTTGTTTTTCCAAATTAAAGTGGAGAACAAACTAAAGCTGTGAGGTTTTAGGGCTCAATAAACATCATTTGGACTGTGGTGTCATTAATGTGAAGGGAAGTTAAATCAAATGCAATCAAACAAGTATCACACTACCTGCAAATGATCGATTATTTCACGTTATGGTAACATCAATGAAAGTAAAAGAAGTCGCATACCACATTTTAGATGTTTGATGTTGTCTTTTATTGAATTCAACAACAAAACAGTCAAGTGGTAAAAAATAGTGATGAGGTAAAAACTCCCAAAAACCCTTTTAACAGGGAAAAACTGGGAGAAACCTCACGAAGAGCAACAGAGGAGGGCTCCCTCTTCCAGGATGGACATACAGAGTCCAGATGACTAAATGGATGTGTATAATGTGAACACATATGGAGGGATGGATCCAGGAGGATGTCAAGCAGCTTCCAGGTGTCACTAAACAGATGCAGCCTGAGCAACACACCCTCCTCTCCTTCATGTAACCTAGGGAGAGGACAAGATTGTTGGTTTTAGTTCACAGTTGCTTTGGTAATGTAAATGTATGTTTCCCATGTCAATAAGCCCCTTTGGACTGAACTGAATTGCCGGGGCAGAGGACAGACAGACGGACTCACTGGCTCTTCAGATAATGTTCGGGGTCTTGAAGCTAGCAGGCTGCTGACAGTGGTTCGGTGTGTTCAGTGGACCGCTGCGGTGCTCGGGTGTCCTGGGATGTTCGGCTGGTCCACATCCACTCTCAGATGCTCCAGGAATGCCAAAAACACAGGAAGAGTCCTGCCCTGTGATATCAAAAACAAGTCAGGATTTTTTTCTTTTATCACTACACTTCCTCCTTTGGGTTGACAGACATCACGATGTTCTTCCACATTTCTCCTGCAGACTCAGGAATCTCTAAATAAATCAACTTTGATCTGTGCCATATTTCAACTTTAGCTTATAACCACTTAATGTCACCTTTGCTAGTCTTGTAGTCTTAGTGAGGACTTACTTAGTTTGTTGGCTAAATCACAGGAGACCATCGCTCTCCAGCTCGTCTTGCGGTCGGCCATCCTTCTCATCTGTTCGGGAGGACCAACTTCTCCTCTGTCATCAAGGAAACTGCTGGACATCCTGCAGGAAAAAGTACAACATTGTCAGCAATATCAGTAATCATTAAAAATATTAAACTGATAAAAAATGTTATTCATCATTGCTTCTGTGGGGTTCAGTTTTCTATCATATGTAAAAAACAACTCAAAGAACAACAGTGAGTACGATAAGTGATCATTAACACGTACAAGACTCATTAAAACACTTGTTAATGTTAATAACTATAACCGCACTTTATCAGATAGCATCTACTAAAACTGAAGCACAACATCAAAGAACAGAGAACCAGATTATTAAAAACCTGATGAAGATAATTGCAGGAGAAAATTGTTAATATCATTATTATTGCCTCATCTCTGTCTTCTTCAATAAAAAGCAGAACAATTCAAAAACAAAAAGAATGAGTAGGATAATCATTGAACTACTAAAAGTGTGATGAGAAGAGCTGTAAGTTGCTTGCAGTTCTCCTCGCTGCTCCTCTTTGTAGAGGAGCTGAGGACAGAAGTCCATGGAACTGGGTCTCCAGAGCTTTCTGCCTCTCTGAGGTCCACTCTCAAAACCTCAGTGGCCTCTCAGCACTGACCTGCTGCTGCTCCTCTCACATCCTCATCATCAGAAGAAAGAGGAGGGATATACTCACCTTCCTCAACCTTAGGCGCCTCATCCTCATCATCAGAGACCATGTAGAAGCAGAGGTCGTTGGGTCGGATCAGCCACGGGAGATCTTCGGCACAATCAGCCACGTCAAATCACATTGGCTGGATTGTGTAGAACCGGACCTCCACCAGCAGCTCAGGTGGTGGAGCAAGAGAGGGAACAATACATAATGGTTAGGAAGTCCTTGAATTACCAAATAAGTGATATTACATGAACAAACTGATGTAAAACATACAGTTTGTAGTTGGCTTACATAATATTACTTTCTCTGTTTTTACATTAGACTATTTTACATCACCGTCTTCATCCTGAGTGAACAACAGCAGCTCAGGTGTTGGAAGGAGATATAAAGAATGGTTCGTAAAACAATATTTGAATTATTGAGTAATTATAATTAAGCAGACAACACAATAACACACATTTCTTACATTGCCTTTACATTAGAGACTACTCCAACTCCCTTTCTCAACAAAACAGAAGCTCATACTTACTTTTCTTGTCCATGCTCAAGTGGTGGAGTACAACAAGTGTAGAATAAGACAAACGTGGTTAGTAAGTAAAATAATCTCTAAATTACTGAATATTCTGAATATAATGTATATATTATATAATGATATAGATACCTTTTCCTGGATAGTTTGGGTTTTAAAGTGTGGTTGTATGAGGTACTAATCCATAATCAGTGTATTAGCTCCAGTAGACGATGGTCGGCGTGCCCCCAGTTTGGAGAACCAGACAGGAGTACGGACACTGGAGCAAAGCCATGACCTGCTGTGGACGGACCCGGCAGGAAAATACTGGATATTCATTTGTGTCCCTTGTTCATAATGGCAAGTCACATTTTCACTGCACAAACATTGTAATTTTAAAGCCAATTTTCCTAAACCTCAGCAAATGTTTTGTTAATTCACAGCATAACACGTGTTTACTATGACTGACAATTGACACAGCGGTCCGACAAAGTGTCAGTATGTGACGATCTTCGAAGCCACTAGACTCAGGTTAAAAAGACACCATAGATAAGTTTCACTTTCAGTTTGGTTCCCACTTGGACAATTTCGAAAATCTATACATACTAAAAATAAAAAAATACTGACTAAAATATGTTTGCCCGGTCCACAGCAGTACATTGCTTTGCTCCAGGGCTGGTACTCCTGTCTGGTGCTCCAGTTACTGGGGACGCACCGACCGTCATCTACTGTGGGTAATACACTGACGATGGATAAGTAACTCATAGAAGCACATTTCAAAACATCCAAACTATCCTTAGATGTTGTGTTCATCTGAACACCAACCAGCTGACTCTTTAGTCAGCAGGAGGGAAAGCAGGAAGAAGACCACAAGAGTCAGGAGCAGGGAAGCGGGAAGAAGACCATAAGGGAAAGCGGGAGGAAGGACGAGGAAAAATGTAAGGGTCAACAAAAGGGAAAGCGGGAGGAAGACCATCAGTGTCAACAGTAAGGTCAACAAAAGGATCAGAAGGAAAACCAAAGAAGTCAGCAGGAGGGTCAGAAGGAGTGAAAGCAGGAGGAAGACCTAAAGGATCAGCAGGAGGGACAACAGGAGGAAGACCAGAAGGGTCAGCAGGAGGGAAAGTGAGAAGAAGACCACAAGAGTCAGGAGCAGGGAAGCGAGAAGAAGACCATAGGGGAAAGCGGGAGGAAGGACGAGGAAAAATGTAAGGGTCAACAAAAGGGAAAGCGGGAGGAAGACCATCAGTGTCAACAGTAAGGTCAACAAAAGGATCAGAAGGAAAACCAAAGAAGTCAGCAGGAAGGTCAGAAGGAGGGTCAGAAGGAGTGAAAGCGGGAGGATGACCATAAGGGTCACCTTCACCGTTACCTCCCTGAGGCTCAGCCTCCTGAAGCCAGTCGAGCCAAACGGAGCCACCTGAGGAGGAAAAAAGCATTAAAAAGTCACACTCTCCACCTTCATAAAACAGACAAAAACAGGAAAATCATTTTGACCAGATACATCACAGACACTTTGTAGAAAAGCCCCCAATAAACAGAGTGCTACTGTCACCTCTAAAAGTGATATGCAATATAGCGCAGTCCTGTTATTTGAGACATTATGACAGGATGACAGTGATCTGATGATGCATGGATGTTGTGATGATATCTAAAGTTTTGATTTTTTAAGCTGTTGTGGCATATTTGAAATGCTGACGAAAGCTTTACACCGTTCTGACTTGTGGAAACAGTAATGAGGGACTGTTGGTGCAGAGCTCAGGAGAAAACTGCTTGTTTTAGTCTGGTTCAAAGAATAACTTTGTATTTCCTGTAATATTTAGAGGCAGGGTGGTGATCTTGAGAGACTAGCAAGACTACACTGGATTTTTAAAAATGATCCAGCAGAAAAAAAAATGAGCCAAGTGTTTCCAACTCTTTTCCAATGAATGCAGCTAGCAGCAATAGCTACGAACTAGCTCCAAAAGTGTCTAAATCTAGCCAGAAATTTGCCAAGTCTGCAAACACTGACAGTCTGTCCCCTCAGGCCTCCCTCTAAAGCAGGGGTGGGCTATTACTTTTCCTGGGGGGCCACATGAAAAACCAAGATTGTTGCTGGGGGCCAAACAAATACTGTCAGATGTAACCTCTATTTTAACACTATACTACTTTTAGATATATGTTGGTAAAAGCTGACACAATATCGTCCACACCTGATGGGAACCACTGCTGTGCTGTACACACTGCACAATATTACACAAAAACACCCCATCATGATCTTATACATCGTTATATACATTTAAAGATCATGTTGACTGGGCTGCAGAAGCACATGTTCAATTGTGATAAATTGATCCAAATCATGATATAGGTTGATCTGTATTCAGTCAGATTTAGTTCTGTGACAATCAGTACTTCTGTCTCTACTCAGTGAGAAAACAATATGGAGTCAAATCAATCTCAGTGTTAATGAATGCACACAGAAGGATTCAGAAATGGATTTTTCTTATTTATATAAAAATGACTCTACAAAAAATATTTTTCAACACACAGAAAGAGTTAAACTAGAAATTTAAAAATGATAATTAAAATGATTTAATAATAATACAAATATACAAAAAATACATTAAATATGCTCATATATATTATATTATATATATAATATATATTATATAACTACTTAAATTTGTATGTGTTTTAAATTTACACACAAACACACACATATACAGTATATATATAGTTATATAGTTAATAATAGTAATAATAATTAACGATGTTATAATAGTATAATATATTATAAATATTAATATAATAGAAACAATATTTTTGTGGACAGAGTCATTCATATATAAATCACAAAACACATTTGTGGATATTTCCGTGTGCATTCATTAATACTGAGACTGATCTGACTCCATAGAAGAATCTATCTATTTAATCCTCGTTTACATAACACAAGTTCACACAACAACCTGTTCACATTCCTGTTTTTGCCTCTGAATACATATCTTGTTTCTTATAATCTCAACAAAGGTCAAACGAGTTTAACATTATTCAGAACAACAGGCTGTAATTCTGTCATGTTGCATCAGATTTCAGTCACGTTAAAATGGTGGAAACAGCTGGTTCTGACTCTATTCAGTGATGTCGCGAGAAAAGATGGTTGTTCACGGCACTGAGCTTTTTTAAGAGGATGCTGTTGCCTCCAAGATTCCCAATATGCTGTGAAAAACACTGATGATGCGCACAGACCCTCGTGCGTAATTACGCACGCTTAAACATGGGGACCTTCATTAATTCACGCGCACTCAACGACAGGTCTTCTCCAGAAATAACCGCACCAAAATATATGTGCAAAATAATCGATTATATTTAGTTACTGTCCTAAGTTGTAAATCACGCTGCGTGGAGGAGACGCAGACGCTGGGTGACAAACCGCTCTCATCTCTTCCCTTCATCAGAAAACAGCACATGAACTAGCAAAACATATTATAATATGATGACAGTACTATCATGTCAAGTAGAAGCTCTGAGTGATGACTGAGCACCTTTGATTTTAGGTCCAATAACTGTCAGACACTTTAGTTCACTTCATTCAGGCTCATAACAATATCGATCTGTTAGTGCACTTTGAGAAAACCGAAAAATGACTTCATAAATGTGATAAATGTGGACTTGAAAAGGACCCGACAACATGTCCAGATACATTTTAAGAAGTAATCTCAACTGTCCACCCGGAGGAAGGTGTGCTGTGTTTACAACTCTGACTTCAACACCTTTGCTCCTAGACGTTACGTCGTCTCCATGACGCACAAATCAGCTTATTGTTTGGGCATTATTCAAAAAAT
Organism: Pterois miles; assembly: GCA_947000775.1. Classification (NCBI taxonomy): domain Eukaryota; kingdom Metazoa; phylum Chordata; class Actinopteri; order Perciformes; family Scorpaenidae; genus Pterois; species Pterois miles. The sequence goes on along the minus strand of CAMQGK010000493.1, from coordinate 102,697 downwards.
GGCTGAGTCGCCATTTTGTTTCCTAAATGACTCAACGGAAAATTTGGAAAATATGTTGCAAACAAAAATAAGTGTTTTCAAATCACTACTGTTGTTAACATACTGCACAATTCTCCTGCCACACTTCACATCACACGTGTTACCAGATAATTATTATTTTACACCCAGAAAACATCAAGTTTCATCACAATCAGTGTTTTCCTAACAGGCCAACAAACAGTCTACTAATCACTTAACTATAAATTCAACAATTTAACATAATTTAAATATTAAAAGGTGTCTTACCTCCAAAAGGGGCGGTGGCCGGCAGGCCGTACACAGGGGGTCCAAAAAACACCATCTCCTCCAGCGGGGTAGATTTCAGCTGCGATCCGGTATCAAAGATAACCAGTCACCAAGTTTTCACAAGAGGTCAGCTCGTGTCCGAGTCCAAGTGTGAAAGGGGCTCCTAGACAGGTCCGCAGCCCTTATATCACCTCGGTACCACGTCAACATTCCGTTTCCATGACTTCGACGCAGGAGCGTGAGCGAGTCCCATACAGTAACAGATGATATCATGTTCATGATTTGGCCTCTTTATTCTGTTACAGTAGGTGTTTCCATCAATAATTATTGTGTACACACTTCACACCATCTTGACCCATCTAGATACAAAATAATATTAAATGATAGTGATAATAAATGTGAATCAATGCATGTTTCCATCTACATCATGAAAATATTGCATCATTAATTAATGTCCAAATTCTAGCCTCTATCATGGCATCTCATTTCTCCTTAAGAGGTCTTGATTGTTTTTTCATGTCTTACATTTATTTATGCAAAATTCTTTTAATTTTGTTTCTTTTCTCTTCCTATTTATTTATTTATTTATTTATGTATTTATTTATATTATGTATTTATTTCAGCAGGATCACCAACCAAACCAACTAGTGCAGGCATGTCCAAAGTCCGGCCCGCGGGCCAAATGCGGCCCGTGTTCAAATTTCCACCGGCCCACAGCCTTTGTCATAAAATCAACAATATGCGGCCCCACAATGTCGGTGCGCAGTTGAGGAGGTATGCAGCAGACACCTCATCTCTGGCTGAGGAGTTTTAACGCCGCTTTCGGGATTTTGCAGCTGTTGAAAAGGAGATCAGGCTTTTTAACTCTCCTTTCTCCATTTGCGCTCCAGACCTCCTCCAGCTGGACCTCGTTGAGCTGCAGTGTGATGCGGAGAGTCGCGGTCGGCACCAGCAGCTCCCTTTGTCAACTTTTACCGCCAGCTGGATGAAGGCAGGTTCCCAGAGATTCAAACATTTGCTAAGAAAATGCTGAGCTCGTTTAGCTCGACATACATGCGAGAGGACATCCAAGAACCGCCTGAGGACCAGATTAAGAGACTCTCACCTGCGTGACATCTGCGCATCAGAACCACTGCTTTAGAGCCAGACCTGGTCTACTGACTGTAGTCCAGATCTCAGAGCCACCCTTCACATTAGTGCAGACAAGTTCTATGTTTAGTCTTCTGAGGTAAATCACTTCTATTTGTTTTCTTTTTTAATGAATATGCTCTGAGTCTTTTCAATCCAGGGATCATTTGTTCTTGTTTTTCAACTGACAATCAAACTGGGTCTTGTTACTGAATTGTGTTCATATTTATTGATAACAAACATTAGGGTCTTAAGAAACAAATATACAAATACTCAGCATTAAATATTAAAATCAAATTTGGTCCAGCACTCATTTTTCCATTTCGTATTTTTGATCCAAGTCTAAAAGTGTCATAAATTTCGTGTTTGATATCTGATTCTGAATCAAATAACATATTTAGTTTTTTTGATTTTTGATGTTCAGTTGAAAAATGAAAGAAGGGGTGATTCACAGATTGATATGGCCCTGGAATAAGATAACTGTTATTCTGTTATCATGTTAATGGTTCAAAGAGTGTCAGGCTGAATGGTCGGCCCCCACACATTTAAATGTATATGTCCTGTTTAAGTATCAGCCTTAATTTATTTATTTCAATAGTTATTCATTTACTTCCATATATATTTCAACATTTATTTATTTTTATTTTGTTATTTTTTCCATGAATTTATTCTGTATTCATTCACTTATTCTTGTACTTATACATTTATTTATACAATTTTTTTCTGCAGAAAATGTAGGTAACAACTAAAAGCAAATGTCCTGTCTATCAATTTTTATTAAATTATTTCAATATTTATTAATTACTTTACATGTATGCATTTCTGTATTTATTAATTTATTCTTATATTTATTTATTCTTATATTTATACAATTATTTATGCAATTTTTCTTTTATTTATTTATTTATTTATTTATTTATCGGATCAAGCCCCCCACAGCTCCTAATGGGATAAGCGGTTGAAGATGGATTAATGGATGGATTTATTTATGTAGCATCAACATAAGCAAAAAAAAGAAAAATGTGCTGAGTTACCTCACCTGGTAGAACAGGTGCCCCATGCATCGAGGATTAGCTCAGCAGCTGGAGGTTCAATTGATTTTTTTTTTTATTTCAATTTTCAATTTAATTTTCAACTTTAATTTATTTATTTAAATATTGATTCAATTATTTACATTTACATTTAAGCATTTATTTATTCTTTTATTTATTTTTCCATGTATTTATGTCTGTACTTTTTCATTTATCCTTGTATTTCATTATACATTTTTTCATATAATTTTCTTTATTCTTTATTTATTCATTTATTTACTTATCTATGCGGCATCAATATCAGCAACAAAACCAGCATGACGCGAGGACGCTCAATTGTATATGTATATTTATTAATTTAGTCATTTATTTATTTATATGTTTAATCATGCAATTTTCTTTTCTTTTTTCTGTATCTATTTATTTATTTAGTCATTTCAGCAGCATCATCAGCCACAACACCAACAAACAGGACTCTCTCTCTCCCACCACCGTCACTGCCTCTGTCAAACCAGCATCAGCTCTGTCCGGCCAGCACTGGATGTATTCCTCTATTCCACCATCGTCCTCTGACAACACGTCACCTCGTCAGATTTCACAATGAGGCTTGTCCTTGAGAAACACTCCTTCCATCAGGATGTGAGGTTAGAGGTAAAGATAAGTAAATCAACATTGGGGGAACACAGGAACGGAGCCTGATTTAAAATCTGTTGCTTTAAGTTATATAATTCTCATTATGTTTATCAGGAGACAGGCTAGTTGAGTTTGTCACATATTTTTTTAAGCGCCACTTGGCCTCCACAAGTAATATGTTTAATGCATTTACAGTATATAACACCTGTTCCGATGCCTCCGGTTCTGTTTGAGTCGACGCCACAGCCAGCACCTGTTCTGGTGCCTCCAGTTTTGGCTGGGTCGAAACCGCAGCCAGCGCTTGTTTCAGTGCCTCCCGTTCCGGTTGGGTCGACGCCACAGCCAGAGCCTTTTCCGTTGCCTCCAGTTTCGGCTGGGTTGACGTCACAGCCAGCGCCTGTTCTGGTGCCTCAAGTTCTGGTGCCTTAAGTTCCGGTTGGGTCGCCGCCGCCGCCAGCACCTGTTCCTGTGCCTCCAGTTTCGGCTGGGTCGACGTCACAGCCAGAGCCTTTTCCGTTGCCTCCAGTTTCGGCCGGGTTGACGTCACAGCCAGCGCCTGTTCCGGTGCCTCAAGTTCTGGTGCCTCAAGGTCTGGTGCCTCAAGTTCTGGTGCCTTAAGTTCCAGTTGGGTCGACGCCACAGCCAGAGACTCAGGCTGAGTGTTGCTGTAGTTCAGTGGCTTCTTTACACCCTTACAACAATGAAGAAATGCTGATTCCCGACCAGGTCAGATGGATGACGGACCACAAGATGGACACAACGGAAGGACACGCCTGTCTGTTTTTGTTAAGTAAGTAAGCTGCACATTAAAGGAACATTTTGTCATTTTGGGAAATATGCATATTCACTTTCTAGCCAACAGTTAGACATGAAGATTGTTACCACTGTAAATATGTAGCTGCAGCCAGCTTCACATGCTACACATGTTTTCCAGACTCATATAACCTGTGACACTGCTGATTAATGCAGATTTATTTAGATATGAATTAGTCTTCGTAGTTGATTATTATAGCTGAAGTCTGGGAGACACTGACAGCAGACTAAGAGAAGGATCCACATTCCTGACTTGTTTCTGATCTCACAGGACAGGACTCTTCCCGGAGAGTGGACGTGAACCGAACCACACCAAGCCAGCATCATCACACAACCAGTCTGATGTGAGGAAGCTCCAGCACCACAGCAGTCCACTCAACACACTGAACCACCTTCAGCTCCACACTTTACACACTGCACTGATTTAATGTTGAATTCAATCAAATAAAACAAAAACTCAGCCATGCAACATGATCCTGTGTTCATTCTCATACTGATGTTGGTTAATATGAATCTTCTTCAGTAGTAAATCAGTTGAAGGTTACATTCAAGGTGTAGACGCTCCTCAACTTTGTCACCAGGAGCCTGTTTCAAGAAGCTGATATATACAAGTATATATGTATTTATAACAACAACAACAACACATGTAATTCCTCCTCCATCACACACAATGGTGGAATAAATATTTAGATCCTTTACTTTAGTAATAGGGCTGACTCTGAAAATAATCCACTACAACTAAATGTCTGGCAGTCAAATCAAGCAAAAGTATCTAATGTAAGTATTTCAGCAAAATATACTTAAAGTACTTAAAGTAAAAGTACTCATTCAGCAGTAAAATGTTCCCTGTCAGTGTTTTACTATTACATCTGATGTTTCTGGATTAATATTACTGCTGCATTAATGCTTATGTTGTATTTTACTGCTGTAGATGTTTAACTTTGTGCTAATTTTAACTCTTTCATATCTTGTTGGGTAATATAATTTACAGCGATGCATCATAGGCTATAAGATCATATGTTTGTAGCATCGTTCCAGCTGATCTAAGAGGGTTTTTAATGAGTTTATTTAGCTCAAGAAGGAGGAAAATTTATTCAACACATAAAGGGACACGTCATCCTTCAGTTTATCTCAAACATTAAAAAATCAGCACATCTGGAGTTATGTGGTTTTCACTGGACAGGAAGGAAACCTAAGCTGTAAAGTAACTAAAGCTGTCAGATAAATGTAGTGGAGTAAAAAGTACAGTATTTACCTCTGAGATGTAGTAGATAGAAGTATGTATATATCTATATTTATATATATGGCTTAGACCTATCATTACCATCTCATATTTTCTTGGTCAGGTTACAAAAAACATGAACAAGTGTTATTTTATATAACTTGTGAGTTTCAGGCGAAGCTACATGCATCATATGAAACTACAAAAACCTAAGGATTCCTACCAACCATGTCACACCTACGTGTCGCAAATGAGGTTAAAGAACGCTCCAAACTTGCCCTAAATGTTGGCAAGGAAAAGCTGTCATGGCCATTTTCAGACGTGTCCCGTGACCTCTGACCTCAAGGTATGTAAATGAAAATGGGTTCTATGGGTACCCACGAGACTGTTGAGCTTGAGTTTGCCATGTTATGATTTGAGCATATTTTTTTATGCTAAATGCAGTACTTAAAGCGGCATACTTGTCCACTCCCATTTTGAAAAGAGTTTTAAATGGGCAATCGTGACTGATTGCGATTGAATCTTTTTAATCGATCGACATTATTAATAATAATATAGTAATAAAACCACAGCTGATTATGACTGACACTGTAACAGGCTTAATGAATTAATAGGAAGGCGTTGCCAGAGATTACTGATACCGGCCGGTACACGTGCCAACATGTGAAAAAAAAAAAGTACTGGCATTTATTTTTTTCCACTTCAAGCACTGTTGACAGTGTAATGAATACATGAGGGAGGAAGTTCGTAAATTTGTTCTCCCTGCGTATGATTCAGGGCGTTCGTCTCTGAGAGAATCCAGTGATACAGAGGTCATATTGTTGCTGAAGCCGTCTTATACATGGCAAATTCTTCTAGTGGCCATAAGGCCTTCATTCATCCATCTCTCAGGCTGAAGAAGGTACCACAACTCTGGAAGACCTCCTGCATCGTCCCAGTGCTCAAGAAAGGACTCCCTAGCACCCCCAATGACCACAGGCCAGTCGCTCTGACATTACACGTCATGAAGATCTTGGAGAGACTGGCCCTGCAGCACCTCAGGCCCCTGGTGAGCGACTCCCTGGACCCCCTACAGTTTGCATACCAGGCAAACATTGGCGTGGACGACGCCATCATCTACATGCTCCACAGAGCCTACACGCACCCGGAGAAGCCGCAGAGCACAGTGAAAATCATGTTCTTCGACTTCTCCAGTGCATTCAACACAGTCGAACCGCACTGGCTAGCTGAGAAGCTCTCAGCTATGCAGGTAGACCACGACCTGGTGGACTGGATTACGGACTACCTCACCAGCAGACCACAGTATGTCAGACTGCAGGGCAGCCTGTCTGACGTGCTGGTGAGCAACATCGGTGCTCCCCAGGGAACTGTGCTGTCACCGTTCCTGTTAACCACGATGCTATGCTATGCATATGCAATACCCACCCATCTGCTGCACTTTACTTATTACTGTTTTACTTATTTATTTTATTGCCAATTTCCTTCATTGCACCTTCTTTTCCTTCATTGCACCTTCTCTTTTACTTTTTACTTATTGTATTCATCTGTACTGTTGTTGCTGCTGTGATGACACCCGATTTCCCTCCGGGGATTAATAAAGGTTCATCTTATCTTATCTTACCTCATCTTACTCCTCCAATTTTACACATGAAAGAGGGGCCCACCGCTGATTTTAGCACAGGTAATGTTTTTAATTTTAATTTTATGTCAGTGCAACCCTTTAACCCTGACAGATGCTGCAAGGATGACCTATTTTTGTAGGCCAACCAGGAGGTGAGCATCGCCCTGATTCCCTCAACAAACAATCTCTGCAGCAAACAAATGTTTATGAAACTTGTACATTTCATTCAGCACAGATAATCTTCCCAAATGAACACCGCTTTTATAATTTTTCAAGTGTGAAAAAGCTAATGTTACGCGAAAAACAAACTACAAGTTGGCGTGATGACGTTTTGTAATTAATCTCTTTTAGCCACTACTGATGTATTTTATATCATAAGAAAAATAAAATCTCTTAAATTTGTGTAAACAGCAGACCTGTGTAATGCTTCTAACTAAACCCCCCCATTCAAAAACCGGAAACGGAAGTGCTAAATGCCAACTCATTTCCTGTTGCTCTCCATTTCATGTCTCCATTTTATATATATATATATATATATATATATATATATATATATATATATATATATATATATATTTATATTACAAGGAGCTCCCTCTCCCTGTAAAATTGAGGGGTTTGCTCCAAACTACACTCGTTAGCTAACGTGGTCCTGTACAGTAAGGTAAGTCTGTCAGTCTGTGTTTAGCTCTGTTTAAATAGTGCAATAATTCGTTTTTTTGCCGGTAAAAACTGTGTATGTTGTAGGTTAAAGGGTAACGTTACCACAGGAAATGCTTCTGTGACAATACTGACCGCGAGTAATGTGTTGTTAACTTGTTTAGCACATGATAGCTAATGTTAGCTAGCTAATGTTTTAGCTTGTTTCTGCTTCCTTTTCATGAGGATTCTCCGTGGTGCAACGTTAGCCTGCTCGCTAACCAACTATTAGTTTGTACTTTTACACCATAGTAATTATAAAAACGCCTTTTAAAATTATTTTCTGTCCAATTTCAGTGGCAAAACACGAATTAGCGCAATACATCGACAAATAATGCAACCTTTATTTTGAAGTCTGTAACCGGAAGTTACTTTCTTTCTTTCTAAAGTGACTTAACAGCTGTCCCCTCCTCTCCAGCATCACACACCGGCTCCCAGCTTTCCGCAGAGCCGAGCAGGAGTGCACCGCCGCGGGGAAGATGGCCTCAGTTTCCAGTAATAGTCCGAGCAGAGTGCGGTGGTGAATCCTGGCGGGTTTCGGGTTTCCTCCCAGTGTTTTCCTCCCTGAGCATGAGAAGACAGCCCGCAGCAGCGGTCGCTCTCAGACTACTACAGGACAGACTGCACTGCGTGATGCAGACCAGAGTCCAAGAGTTGACATCCTGCTGCCAGGAGGTGATGGTCTCCTCCTCGCTCCTCTGCTCACCTGTTGCTCTGTCACAGTTGATTCATTTGCTTTTGGTGCAACTCTGTGCGTCAAACTGCGCATTCACCGGGGCTGTTGTGTGTTTGTTTTTATCTTATAGGACATCTAACGCTGGGACTGTTTGTATTTAATCCCGGAGGAGTTCAGCTGTAATTTCAACAATGATCTGAGGGCTGTAAAGTGAGACAAACATTAGTAGAAGTCACCTGGCGTCGCCATCTAATTGGCTGTCTGCGCGGCTCATGATGGCCAATAACAGCGAGCTACAAGTGAGTTTCTCAACTTTGACATTTGTCATTACTTACTGCGTTAACGCTGCTGTGTTGATGTGTATACAAAATCCAAATGTGGTGAAACATCTGGAGAGGAGATCTTTTCAATTGACTCCTGTTGATGGTTGTAGTGGTGGGAGGAGGTCTGTGGTGGAATTACTCTGATGAGGGATAGTCTTCTCTAAAGGGCTATTTTGTATAATTTAGTATTGCATTTCCATACGGTAAGACAGCTTCAAACTGAAGCTGCCGAGGCCAAGGCAGCCTGACTTTTGTAATAATTTTGTCATGATACTGGAATGTCTAACCTCAATACAAGCCTTGAAAAAAATGACCGCATAAAAGTTGTGACTTTTATTGAAGGATAAATAGCAGAATGTGTGTCAACGCATTGTCGGAGAGAAGAGAGAGTAGAAAGGGTACCTGTGTATTGATACTGGGGAAAATGAGAATTAAAACCGCTCGGTATTGATATGTCTCGGTACTTTGATATTTTTGGCAACACTACAAGTAACTACTCAAATAAATAGAATGAAGTATGTAAGTATGTAAGTAATGAAGAATGAAGATAAAGTACAGAAAACCATTTATTATGAATGTAAATGTGAAGCAGAATAATATTTAAGTAAAAAAGGAGGAGTGCTGCCAGCTCCTCTAAATGTGTGCACTCCCAATCAGACTGAAGTTCCATTACTAGTTTGACATTTTGATTTCACAAACAATAAGAGGATAAACACACAGATAACATGACCACTACAGCCACTACTTCCTATTTCCAAATTAGATGCAATGATTTCCCATCCGTGACCCAGTAGTTGCCCTCAAGTGTAGTCTGGGGTGAGTCATGGAAGGCGTTATGGTGACAGAGCCTCTGGTCTAATGTAGAGAGGTTGGGTTACAGTTCCCCCGGCGTCAGCCTATTTAAGATAAGATAAGATAAGATCTGGATGCATTGGAGGGAAATGTTAAAAATTAAAGGCTGAGTGGCAGATCAGTTCAAGTCAGCAGGCATCACTCTTTAGTTAGTGACCCCTGTCACAAGGTTAAACTGCTGCAGAGAGAGACCGTGCAGTGGTCGACGCAGATGAAATGGAAATGCATGTGATTAATTAACAACCCACTCATATCTCCTGTATCACACATTAGATTGTGTGGGTTTGGTTTCTCACAACTCATATGGGGGGAGAGCAAAAAGTGTGAAGAAGTAAAGAAAAGTCAGGCACAGACTAAGAGAAGGATCGACATCCCGGAGAGTGGACTTGAACCGAACCACACCAAGCCAGCAGCATCACACAACCAGTCTGATGTGAGGAAGCTCCAGCACCACAGCAGTCCACTCAACACACTGAACCACCTTCAGCTCCACACTTTACACACTGGACTGATCTCATGTTTATATTAGTCAAAATAACAAAAACTCAGCCATGTAACATGATCCTGTGTTCAGTCTCATACTGATGTTGGTTAACATTAATCTTCTTCAGTAGTAAATCAGTTGAAGGTTATATAAAACACCATTATTTATTTGTATTTTTACAGAGACTCAGACTGAGTGTTGCTGTAATTCAGAGGCTCCTTTACACCTTTACAACAATGAAGAAATGCTGATTCCCGACCAGGTCAGATGGATGACGGACCACAAGACGGACAGACCGGAAGGAAACGCCTGTGTTTTCGTGGACTAGGTAAGTAAGCTGCACATTAAAGGAACATTTTGTCATTTTGGGAAATATGCATATTGATTTTCTAACCAACAGTTAAACAAGAAGATTGTCACCACTGTAAATATGGAGCTGCAGCCAGTTTCAGTAGTGTCAAAGATGAAGCCTAAACATGTTTTCCAGACTCATATAACCTGTGACACCACTGATCAATGCAGTTTTAATTCCACATGAATTAGTCTTCATAGTTGATTATTATAGCTGAAGTCTGGGAGACACTGACAGCAGACCAAGAGAAGGATCCCCATTCCTGACTTGTTTCTGATCTCACAGGACAGGACTCTTCCCGGAGAGTGGACGACAACCGAACCACACCAAGCCAGCAGCATCACACAACCAGTCTGATGTGAGGAAGCTCCAGCACCACAGCAGTCCACTCAACACACTGAACCACCTTCAGCTCCACACTTTACACACTGGACTGATCTCATGTTTATATTAGTCAAAATAACAAAAACTCAGCCATGTAACATGATCCTGTGTTCAGTCTCATATTTATGTTGGTTAACATGAATCTTCTAAAGTAGTAAATCATTTGAAGGTTATATAAAACACCATTATTTATTTGTTTTTTTGCAGAGACTCAGACTGAGTGTTGCTGTAGCTCCTTTACAACAATGAAGAAATGCTGATTCCCGACCAGGTCAGATGGATGACGGACCACAAGACGGACAGAACGGAAGGAAACGCCTGTGTTTACGTGGCCGACATAAGTAAGCTGCACTCTAAAGGAACATTTTGTCATTTTGGGAAATATGCATATTGATTTTCCCGCCAACAGTTAAACAAGAAGATTGTCACCACTGTAAATATGTAGCTGCAGCCAGCTTCAGTAGTGTCAAAGATGAAGCCTGCACATGTTTTCCAGACTCATATAACCTGTGACACCACTGATCAATGCAGATTTATTTCGACATGAATTTTTCTTCGTAGTTGATTATAGCAGCTGAAGTCTGGGAGACCCTGACAGCAGACTAAGAGAAGGATCCACATTCCTGACTTGTTTCTGATCTCAGGACAGGACTCTTCCCAGAGAGTGGATGACAACCGAACCACACCAAGCCAGCAGCATCACACAACCAGTCTGATGTGAGGAAGCTCCAGCACCACAGCAGTCCACTCAAAACACTGAACCACCTTCAGCTCCACACTTTACACACTGGACTGATCTCATGTTTATATTAGTCAAAATAACAAAAACTCAGCCATGTAACATGATCCTGTGTTCAGTCTCATACTGATGTTGGTTAACATGAATCGTCTTCATTATTAAATCAGTTGAAGGTTATATAAAACACCATTATTCATTTGCATTTTTACAGAGACTCAGACTGAGTGTTGCTGTAGTTCAGCGGCTCCTTTACATCTTTACAACAATGAAGAAATGCTGATTCCCGACCAGGTCAGATGGATGACGGACCACAAGACGGACAGAACGGTAGGAAACGCCTGTATTTATGAGGAATAGCGTGTCTTAGTGTTCTTTGTTTCATGTTGCATGTTCTGTTTTGCACTTCCTGTTTTATTTTGGCACGTTAACCTCTCCTCTCGTTTCAGATCACCTCATTTCCTGCCCCGCATGCTTCCCGCCTTCACGTTTGAGCACCACTACACCATTCACCTGCGTCCTGTTGTCATCTCCCCGCCCTGTTTCCACCTGTGCAGCGTCTATCACTCCCTCACTAGTATTTAATGTGTGCTCCCCGTTCCCTCTGTGCCAGATCGTCTTGTTCCGTGCGTCAAGAGTTCCAGCGTTTTTTCCCAGTGAGTGATTAGACTACCGGTATTTGAATTCCTGCCTGTCCCTTTGACTTAAGCCCTAGCCTGCCGTTTTTGATGTGTCTGCCTTATCGATTGCCTTCTGTGTACCAAACCATTTCTGATATTAAAGACGCCGTTTTTTGCCCAAGCCCTGCTGTGACGTGTTGTGCATTTGAGTCCTCCGCTGCCTTTGTTCTGAGCCATAACACTACGATCTTGCCAGATATGGACTCAGCCAACACCGAACAGGTCCGTACTGCGATCCTCGCCCAGGAGAAGAGGATTCACCAACACGAAGCTCACCGCCGTCTGCCACGGGGTAAAAGAACTAACCGAGCGACAGGAGAACTTCCGCGTCTCAATCGGTGAGCAAGTTAATCAGCTTGGTACACAAATGCAATCTCTTTTGATTTTTTTGGAAAATCACCAGGCCACCGGCCCCAGGGCGAGCGCCTCACCTCCATCACCTCCGCCGGGGTTCCAAGGGGCTCCGGCTCCACCGCCGGCGTCAGCGCCTCTCCTGTCCAGCTCCCCCCCACCTGGCGATGCCGGAGAGATTCTCCCGGGATTCCCACAATTGCCGCTATTTCCTAGCCCAGTGCGGTCTTCATTTTTAGTTGCAGGCGGCACACTTCCCTTCTGAACGAGCGAAGGTGGCGTTCATTATCACCCACCTCTCCGGCAGAGCTGAAGCATGGGCTACGGCAGAGTGGGCCAGGAATTCGCCGGTATGTTTCTCCGTGTCTCTTTTTACTGACACCTTAAAGAAAATTTTTCTGCTCCAGGGAGAGAAGCGGCTCGAGCCCTGGTCGGGCTACGCCAGGGAAAACGCCGGGTCGCGGACTACGCCATAGAGTTCCTAAGCTTAGCAGCCGACAGCGGATGGAACGACGCTTCGCTCCTCGACAAGTTTCTACACGGGTTGGCAGACCGCGTAAAGGACCAGATGGCTCTGCTGGACCTTCCTATGGATCTCGATTCAGTCATCGCCCTGGCCATTAGGATCGATTACCGACTCTGGGAGAGGGAAAAGGAGAGGAGAACCGCTGCAGTTCCACCGGCGTTCCTGCCGAGGCACTACAACTCCCAGCGGGCATCGGGGCTGCCCGCGTCACCACCTGCCTCCGAGGGCCCTTCGACTCCCCCCTGGTGGTACTGCTGAGCCAATGCAGTTGGGGAGGACGCGCCTCTCGCCGGAGGAGCGCCAATGTCGTCTAAGGTAGGGCAGGTGTATTTACGGTGCTCAACTGGGACACTTTTTGATGTTGTGTCTGTTAAAAGAAAGGGCTCATCAGTGATAGAGAGGACACAGGTGAGCCAAACCATCTCAAATAACAATTCCTCTCGGGCTCTAACCCAGGCTCAAATTGTCTTTTCAAACAGGTCTCTCCCTCTTCCAGTACTGGTGGACTCTGGGGCGGATGAAAGTTTCATTAACCAGGAGCTGGTGGAGAGACTGGACATCCCAACAGAGCTACTGGAGGAGCCCATGGAGGCCAGCGCCCTCGACGGTAGACTTCTCTGCCGGATTACGCAGCGGACGCAACCTGTGACTCTTCTCTTCTCCGGTAATCAATCTGAGACGGTTTATTTCCATGTAATAGAGTCATCAGTACACCCTGTGATTCTGGGCCTGCCATGGCTGAAGAAGCATAACCCCTATATGAACTGGGCCACAGGGGAGGTCTTGAGCTGGGGGGGTAATTGCAAAATAACCTGTCGTCCTTCTGTTCATCCTCGGGAGCTCTCTGAGAACCCTAGTGCACCCCTGGCGGAGACGAGGAGAACCACACCTTCCACTGCGCCACCTGAACTAAAAGGCGTTCCCATCTGTTACCATGACGTCAGCGAGGTTTTCAACAAGTCTCGTGCCACGTCTCTGCCTCCTCACCGAGAATACGATTGTGGCATAGACCTACTGCCAGGTAAACCCCCCCTAAGGGGAGACTGTATTCCCTCTCTGTGCCCGAACAGATTACCGTGGACTGAATGACATCACCATAAAGAACAGGTACCCCCTCCCTTTGATTTCTTCAGCTTTTGAACGATTAAAGGGGTCGAAGATCTTTACGTAGCTAGATCTCCGTAATGCTTACCATTTGGTCAGAATCAGGGAGGGGGACGAATGGAAGACGGCCTTCAACACCCCCAGTGGACACTACGAGTATCTTGTCATGCCTTTCGGTCTAACCCAGGGGTCGGCAACCTTTAACACTCAAAGAGCCATTTCGACCCGGTTTCCACGGAAAAGACAACACTGGGAGCCGCAAACACTTTTTGACATCTGAAATGATGTTAGCTTATATATATCTTTACACTTGTAAAATAGTGGGTTGCTTGTGAAATCCATGCAGTCTGAACATGTTTCAGAAAATTAAATTTTATTTATTAAATGAACACATTTTAAACTCTTACAAAAAAAATAAAAATCGAAGAGTTGAAGGTCTCTTTCAAATAAATTAAAAAGCTGAACTTAAATTATCCATCCAGCAAACAAAAATGCCGTGAGCCGTCATCCTTTGGGCTTTCAGAGCGCGTAGCGGAGCCTTGACCTGAATTTAAAAATACAATGGAAAAACGAACACTATTTCACTGAACAATAAAAATAAATATTTGCAAAATAACTGCCTGAATATTTATTTTACCTGGTTAATGGGACTTCTGCTCCTGAACCTCTGCGCACAGCGTCTGCAGATCAGGACTGTAGGACGTCACTTTCATCTTTACGCAGGACTGTAAGCTGCCCTCTGTGAGGCGTGAGCTGTGTTTGTTTTTAACATAGTTCATAATTTTATTCTAATATTTCCAGATCACAATAATCTTACAATTTACAGCTATAATTAAACAAACAAATAAAATACTTTGTTCAGATATTGGGCAGTTTTGGTGTCGCTGGGCTTTCTGCGCATGCCGGCTGCCTGCTGACACGTCAAGTGCTGTCAAACGCCTTTGAAGAAGGCGAACGCTGATCACCGAAATTGCACAAGGTGCAAGAAAGAAGTTTAAAACTTTGATTTAATAAGATGACATGACACGCGTTTTTGAGACAAATAAAATACACTTCAATCGGACCCTTATAATTTATTTTCCCAAGCCACGCAGAGCCGCAACATAAGGATGAGAGAGCCGCATGCGGCTCCGGAGCCACGGGTTGCCGACCCCTGGTCTAACCAATGCCCCTGCTGTATTTCAGGCCTTGGGTAATGATGTATTGCGTGATATGTTAAACCTGTTTGTTTTTGTTTATCTTGATGATATTCTCATCTTCTCCCCTGACAAACAGACCCACACTCGGCACGTTCGAAGGGTTTTCCAGAGGCTTCTGGAGAATCGGCTGTACGTAAAGGCGGAGAAATGTCCTGATAATATTCAAATGGACCCCGCTAAGGTTAAAGCTGTCATTGATTGGCCTACTCCCACCAGCCGCAAGCTGGTTCAGAAATTCCTCGGGTTTGCTAACTTCTACAAGCGTTTCATTAGGAACTTTAGCACCCTCGCTGCTCCACTTCATGCATTGACCTCTCCTAAAGTTCGTTTGGTCTCCGGAGGCTGACAGAGCCTTTAGTCAGCTCAAGAAAACCTTCTGCTCAGCTCCTATTCTCATTTTACCGGAGCTCGATCGCCAATTCATTGTCGAGGTCGACGCTTCCGACACAGGCATAGGGGCTGTTACATCGCAGCGAGCGGCTGCGGACAATAAACTCCACCCCTGCGCGTTCCTCTCGCGGAAATTGACTGCCGCCGAGAGGAATTCCGACATAGGTAATCGGGAGTTACTGGCGGTCAAAGCAGCATTAGAAGAGTGGCGACATTGGTTGGAGGGCTCAAAATAACCATTTTTAGTCTGGACCAACAACAAAAATTTGGAATACATTCGAACTGCGAAGCGTCTTAACTCTCGACAGGCTCGGTGGGCGCTGTTTTTCAACAGATTCAATTTCACACTGTCCTACCGCCCCGGTTCTAAAAATGGCAAACCAGACGCACTGTCCAGACTACACGACCCCGAACACATTCCCAAGACCCCCTCATGTATCCTCCCTTCCTCGTGCTTTATTGGTGCAGTCACCTGGGAAATTGAAGCGAAGGTTAAAGATGCGTTAACTCAGGTTACGATCCCCGAAGGGGTCCCATATAACCAGCTTTTTGTTCCAGACACGATGCGGTCCCAGGTGATCCACTGGGCGCACACCTCCAGGGTGGCCTGCCATCCTGGCACCAGAAGAACTGCCTTCGTCATCAGGCAGCGCTTCTGGTGGCCAGCATTGGAGAAGCAGGTTAAAGAGTATGTGGCGGCCTGTCCGGTGTGCACCCGGGGGAAATCCTCGCATCAGCCCCCTTCAGGCTTGCTCCACCCTCTTCCGATTCCCCATCGCCCCTGGTCCGACATCTCCGTGGATTTTGTCACAGGCCTCCCTACCTCAGAAGGTAACACTACCATCCTTATTATTGTGGACAGATTTTCTAAAATGGTACATTTCGTGGCATTACCCAAATTACCCTCTGCCAAGGAAACGGCGGAGCTGATGCTTTCTCATGTTTTCCGTATCCATGGCTTTTCTAGGGATGGGTGTCAGACGGGGGGCCCCAATTCATCTCCCAGTTTTCGAGGGAATTTTGCAGCCTGTTGGGGGCATCAGTGAGCCTCTCCTCTGGTCATCATTCTGAATCCAATGGCCAGACGGAGAGGCTCACCCAGGAGTTAGAGACCGGATCAAAAATCAGTTGAAGGTTATATAAAACACCATTATTTATTTGTATTTTTACAGAGACTCAGACTCAGTGTTGCTGTAGTTCAGCGGCTCCTTTACATCTTTACAACAATGAAGATATGCTATTCCCGACCAGGTCAGATGGATACGGACCACAAGACGGACAGAACGGACGGAAACGCCTTGTTTACGTGGCCGACATAAGTAAGCTGCACTCTAAAGGAAATTTTCATTTTGGGATATGATATTTCTGCCAACATTAATAAAGATTCACCACTTAAATATTACTCACCGCTTCATAGTGTAAAAGAAGCCTACAATTTTCCAACTCTATAACTCCATTATGCATATTTTAATAATTAGCTTATTTATTATAGCTAAGCTAGGAGACACTACAGCAACCAAAAAGACCACACCTACTTTTTTCTGATCTCAGACAGACTCTTCCCAATAGTGGACGACAACTGAACCACACCAAGCCAGCAGCATCACACAACCGGTCTATGTGAGGAAGCTCCAGCACCACAGCAGTCCACTCAACACACTGAACCACCTTCAGCTCCACACTTTACACACTGGACTGATCTCATGTTTATATTAGTCAAAATAACAAAAACTCAGCCATGTAACATGATCCTGTGTTCAGTCTCATACTGATGTTGGTTAACATGAATCTTCTTCAGTAGTAAATCAGTTGAAGGTTATATAAAACACCATTATTTATTTGTATTTTTGCAGAGACTCGGACTGAGTGTTGCTGTAGTTCAGCAGCTCCTTTACAACAATGAAGAAATGCTGATTCCCGACCAGGTCAGATGGATGACGGACCACAAGACGGACAGAACGGAAGGAAATGCCTGTGTTTTCGTGGACTAGGTAAGTAAGCTGCACTCTAAAGGAACATTTTTTTATTTTGGGAAATATGCATATTGATTTTCTAGCCAACAGTTAAACAAGAAGATTTTTACCACTGAAATCTGAGCTCAGCCTTAGTAGGTCAAAGATGAAGCCACACAATTTCAGACTCATATAACCTGTGACACCACTAAATGCAGATTTAATTCCACATTTAGTCTCGTAGTTGATTTTTTAAAATTGAGTCGGAGACACTGACAGCAGACCAAGAGAAGGATCCAATCCTGACTTGTTTCTGATCTCACAGGACAGGACTCTTCCCAGAGAGTGGACGACAACCGAACCACACCAACCAGCAGCATCACACAACCAGTCTGATGTGAGGAAGCTCCAGCACCACAGCAGTCCACTCAACACACTGAACCGCCTTCAGCTCCACACTGTACACACTGGACTATCTCATTTTATATTAGTCAAAAAACAAAAACTCACCATGAACATGATCCTGTGTTCAGCTCATATTTATGTTGGGAAATGAACCAAAAGCGGATAAAAATATTATTTATTTTTAATCGAAGTTTGCTTATTCAGGCTCCTTTACAACAATAAATATGCTGATTCCCACCAGGTCAGATGGATGACGGACCACAAGACGGACAGAACGGACGGAAAGCCTGGTTTTCGTGGACTAGGAAGAAGCCAAAATGAATTTGGAAAAAAGAAAAAAAACAAAAATATTAAACGTAGGCAAAAGCAAAAGACTATATAACCTGACACACTAAATTCTATTTTTTAAATGGTTGGAGACAAAAAAGACCACATACTTTGATCTCACAGGACAGGGCTCTTCCCGGAGAGTGGACGACAACCGAACCACGCCAAGCCAGCAGCATCCACAACCAGTCTGATGTGAGGAAGCTCCAGCACCACAGCAGTCCACTCAACACACTGAACCTCCTTCAGCTCCACACTGTACACACTGGACGATCTCATTTATATCAGCCAAAACAAAAACTCAGCCATGTAACATACCTTGTTCAGCTCATACTATGTTGGTTAACATGAATCTCTTCAGTCATAAATCAGCTGAAGGTTATATAAAACACCATTATTTATTTTATTTTTGCAGAGACTCGGACTAGTGTTGCTGTAGTTCAGCAGCTCCTTTACAACAATGAAGAAATGCTGATTCCCGACCATCAGATGATGACGGACCACAAGACGGACAGAACGGAAGGAAATGCCTGTGTTTCGTGGACTAGGAAGTAAGCTGCACTCTAAAGGAACATTTTGTCATTTTGGGAAATATGCATATTGATTTTCTACCAACAGTTAGACAAGAAGATTGTCACCACTGTAAATATGTAGCTGCAGCCAGCTTCAGTAGTGTCAACGATGAAGCCTACACATGTTTTCCAGACTCGTATAACCTGTGATACCACTGATCAATGCAGATTTATTTTGACATGAATTAGTCTTCATAGTTGATTATTATAGCTGAAGTCTGGGAGACACTGACAGCAGACCAAGAGAAGGATCCGCATTCCTACTTGTTTCTGATCTCAGGACAGGACTCTTCCCAGAGAGTGGACGACAACCGAACCACACCAAGCCAGCAGCATCACACAACCAGTCTGATGTGAGGAAGCTCCAGCATCACAGCAGTCCACTCAACACACTGAACCACCTTCAGCTCCACACTTTACACACTGGACTGACCTCATGTTTATATTAGTCAAAATAACAAAAACTCAGCCATGTAACATGATCCTGTGTTCAGTCTCATACTGATGTTGGTTAACATTAATCTTCTTCAGTAGTAAATCAGTTGAAGGTTATATAAAACACCATTATTTATTTGTATTTTTACAGAGACTCAGACCCAGTGTTGCTGTAGTTCAGCGGCTCCTTTACACCTTTACAACAATGAAGATATGCTGAATCCCGACCAGGTCAGATGGATGACGGACCACAAGACGGACAGAACGGACGGAAACGCCTGTGTTTTTGTGGACTAGGTAAGTAAGCTGCACTCTAAAGGAACATTTTGTCATTTTGGGAAATATGCATATTGATTTTCTAGCCAACAGTTAGACAAGAAGATTGTCACCACTGTAAATATGTAGCTGCAGCCAGCTTCAGTAGTGTCAACGATGAAGCCTACACGTTTTCCAGACTCATATAACCTGTGACAACACTGATCAATGCAGATTTATTTCGACATGAATTAGTCTTCGTAGTTGATTATTATAGCTGAAGTCTGGGAGACACTGACAGCAGACCAAGAGAAGGATCCACATTCCTGACTTGTTTCTGATCTCACAGGACAGGACTCTTCCCGGAGAGTGGACCTGAACCGAACCACACCAAGCCAGCAGCATCACACAACCAGTCTGATGTGAGGAAGCTCCAGCACCACAGCAGTCCACTCAACACACTGAACCACCTTCAGCTCCACACTTTACACACTGGACTGATCTCATGTTTATATTAGTCAAAATAACAAAAAAACTCAGGCATGTAACATGATCCTGTGTTCAGTCTCATATTTATGTTGGGTAACATGGATCTTCTAAAGTAGTAAATAAGTTGAAGGTTATATAAAACACCATTATTTATTTGTATTTTTGCAGAGACTCGGACTGAGTGTTGCTGTAGTTCAGTGGCTCCTTTACAACAATGAAGATATGCTGTTTCCTGACCAGGTCAGATGGATGACGGACCACAAGACGGACAGAACGGAAGGAAATGCCTGTGTTTTTGTGGACTAGGTAAGTAAGCTGCACTCTAAAGGAACATTTTGTCATTTTGGGAAATATGCATATTGATTTTTTAGCCAACAGTTAAACAAGAAGATTTTTACCACTGCAAATATGTAGCTGCAGCCAGCTTCAGTAGTGTCAAAGATGAAGCCTACACAAGTTTTCCAGACTCATATAACCTGTGACACCACTGATCAATGCAGATTTAATTCCACATGAATTAGTCTTCGTAGTTGATTTTTTTAAATTGAAGTCTGGGAGACACTGACAGCAGACCAAGAGAAGGATCCACATTCCTGACTTGTTTCTGATCTCACAGGACAGGACTCTTCCCAGAGAGTGGACGACAACCGAACCACACCAAGCCAGCAGCATCACACAACCAGTCTGATGTGAGGAAGCTCCAGCACCACAGCAGTCCACTCAACACACTGAACCGCCTTCAGCTCCACACTGTACACACTGGACTGATCTCATGTTTATATCAGTCAACAAAACAAAAACTCAGCCATGTAACATGATCCTGTGTTCAGTCTCATACTGATGTTGGTTAACATGAATCTTCTTGAGTCATAAATCAGCTGAAGTTTATATAAAACACCATTATTTATTTGTATTTTTGCAGATACTCGGACTGAGTGTTACTGTAGTTCAGTGGCTCCTTTACAACAATGAAGAAATGCTGATTCCCGACCAGGTCAGATGGATGACGGACCACAAGACGGACAGAACAGAAGGAAATGCCTGTGTTTTCGTGGACTAGGTAAGTAAGCTGCACTCTAAAGGAACATTTTTTTATTTTGGGAAATATGCATATTGATTTTCTAGCCAACAGTTAAACAAGAAGATTTTTACCACTGCAAATATGTAGCTGCAGCCAGCTTCAGTAGTGTCAAAGATGAATTCTACACATGTTTTCCAGACTCATATAACCTGTGACACCACTGATCAATGCAGATTTATTTCGACATGAATTAGTCTTCGTAGTTGATTATAACAGCTGAAGTCTGGGAGACACTGACAGCAGACCAAGAGAAGGATCCACATTCCTGACTTGTTTCTGATCTCACAGGACAGGACTCTTCCCGGAGAGTGGACCTGAACCGAACCACACCAAGCCAGCAGCATCACACAACCAGTCTGATGTGAGGAAGCTCCAGCACCACAGCAGTCCACTCAACACACTGAACTGCCTTCAGCTCCACACTTTACACACTGGACTGATCTCATGTTTATATTAGTCAAAACAACAAAAACTCAGCCATGTAACATGATCCTGTGTTCAGTCTCATACTGATGTTGTTTAACATGAATCTTCTTCAGTAGTAAATCAGTTGAAGTTTATATAAAACACCATTATTTATTTGTATTTTTACAGAGACTCAGACTGAGTGTTGCTGTAGTTCAGCAGCTCCTTTACAACAATGAAGAAATGCTGAATCCCGACCAGGTCAGATGGATGACGGACCACAAGACGGACAGAACGGAAGGAAACGCCTGTGTTTACGTGGCCGACGTAAGTAAGCTGCACATTAAAGGAACATTTTGTCATTTTGGGAAATATGCATATTGATTTTCTAGCCAACACTTGGATCAGAAGATTGTCACCACTGTAAATATGTAGCTGCAGCCAGCTTCAGTAGTGTCAAAGATGAAGCCTACACATGTTTTCCAGACTCATATAACCTGTGACACCACTGATCAATGCAGATTTAATTCCACATGAATTAGTCTTCATAGTTGATTATTATAGCTGAATCTCTGGGAGACCCTGACAGCAGACTAAGAGAAGGATCCACATTCCTGACTTGTTTCTGATCTCACAGGACAGGACTCTTCCCGGAGAGTGGACGTGAACCGAACCACACCAAGCCAGCAGCATCACACAACCAGTCTGATGTGAGGAAGCTCCAGCACCACAGCAGTCCACTCAACACACTGAACCGCCTTCAGCTCCACACTATACACACTGGACTGATCTCATGTTTATATTAGTCAAAATAACAAAAACTCAGCCATGTAACATGATCCTTTGTTCAGTCTCATACCGATGTTGGTTGACATGAATCTTCTTCAGTAGTAAATCAGTTGAAGTTTATATAAAACACCATTATTTATTTGTATTTTTACAGAGACTCAGACTGAGTGTTGCTGTAGTTCAGCGGCTCCTTTACACCTTTACAACAATGAAAAATGCTGATTCCCGACCAGGTCAGATGGATGACGGACCACAAGACGGACAGAACGGACGGAAACGCCTGTGTTTTCGTGGACTAGGTAAGTAAGCTGCACTCTAAAGGAACATTTTGTCATTTTGGGAAATATGCATATTGATTTCCTAGCCAACAGTTAAACAAGAAGAAGAAGAAGAAGAAGAAGAAGATATTCCTTTATTTGTCCCACATTGGGGAAATTCAATTTTTACACTCTGTTGTTTTTACTTATACACGGTACATGCAGACCCGAGACACACACATGCACAAACAGGACCCATATACATGCATCAAATGGAGAGATGTCAGAGTGAGGGGGCTGCTCCTGACAAGCGCCCCGAGCAGTTGGGGGTTTGGTGCCTTGCTCAGGGGCACCTCGGCAGTGCCCAAGAGGTAAACTGGCACCTCTCCAGCTACCAGTTCACACTCAGTTCTTGGTCATGTCGGGACTTGAACCAGTGACCCTCCGGTTCCCAAGCCAACTCCCTACAGACTGAGCTACTCCGCCCCAATCTCAAGAAGATTGTCACCACTGTAAATATGTAGCTGCAGCCAGTTTCAGTAGTGTCAAAGATGAAGCCTACACATGTTTTCCAGACTCATATAACCTGTGACACCACTGATCAATGCAGATTTAATTCAACATGAATTAGTCTTCATAGTTGATTATTTTATTTGAAGTCTGGGAGACACTGACAGCAGACTAAGAGAAGGACCCACATTCCTGACTTGTTTCTGATCTCACAGGACAGGACTCTTCCCGGAGAGTGGACGTGAACCGAACCACACCAAGCCAGCAGCATCACACAACCAGTCTGATGTGAGGAAGCTCCAGCACCACAGCAGTCCACTCAACACACTGAACCGCCTTCAGCTCCACACTGTACACACTGGACTGATCTCATGTTTATATTAGTCAAAATAACAAAAACTCAGCCATGTAACATGATCCTCTGTTCAGTCTTATATTTATGTTGGGTAACATGAATCTTCTAAAGTAGTAAATCAGTTGAAGGTTATATAAAACACCATTATTTATTTGTATTTTTGCAGAGACTCAGACTGAGTGTTGCTGTAGTTCAGCGGCTCCTTTACACCTTTACAACAATAAAGAAATGCTGATTCCCGACCAGGTCAGATGGATGACGGATCACAAGACGGACAGAACGGACGGAAACGCCTGTGTTTTTGTGGACGACATAAGTAAGCTGCACTCTAAAGGAACATTTTGTCATTTTTAGAAATATGCATATTGATTTTTTAGCCAACAGTTAAACAAGAAGATTTTTACCACTGTAAATATGTAGCTGCAGCCAGCTTCAGTAGTGTCATAGATGAAGCCTACACATGTTTTCCAGACTCATATAACCTGTGACACCACTGATCAATGCAGATTTAATTCCACATGAATTAGTCTTCGTAGTTGATTTTTTTTAAATTGAAGTCTGGGAGACACTGACAGCAGACCAAGAGAAGGATCCACATTCCTGACTTGTTTCTGATCTCACAGGACAGGACTCTTCCCGGAGAGTGGACCTGAACCGAACCACACCAAGCCAGCAGCATCACACAACCAGTCTTATGTGAGGAAGCTCCAGCACCACAGCAGTCCACTCAACACACTGAACCGCCTTCAGCTCCACACTTTACACACTGAACTTATGTCATGTTTATATTAGTCAAAATAACAAAAACTCAGCCATGTAACATGATCCTGTGTTCAGTCTCATACCGATGTTGGTTGACATGAATCTTCTTCAGTAGTAAATCAGTTGAAGGTTATATAAAACACCATTATTTATTTGTATTTTTGCAGAGACTCAGACTGAGTGTTGCTGTAGTTCAGCGGCTCCTTTACACCTTTACAACAATGAAGATATGCTGATTCCCGACCAGGTCAGATGGATGACGGACCACAAGACGGACAGAACGGACGGAAACGCCTGTGTTTTCGTGGACTAGGTTAGTAAGCTGCACATTAAAGGAACATTTTGTCATTTTGGGAAATATGCATATTGATTTCCTAGCCAACAGTTGGATAAGAAGATTGTCACCACTGTAAATATGTAGCTGCAGCCAGTTTCAGTAGTGTCAACGATGAAGCCTACACATGTTTTCCAGACTCGTATAACCTGTGACACCACTGATCAATGCAGATTTATTTCTCCATGAATTAGTCTTCGTAGTTGATTTTTTTTAATTGAAGTCTGGTTGACGCTGACAGCAGACCAAGAGAAGGATCCACATTCCTGACTTGTTTCTGATCTCACAGGACAGGACTCTTCCCAGAGAGTGGATGATAACCGAACCACACCAAGCCAGCAGCATCACACAACCAGTCTGATGTGAGGAAGCTCCAGCACCACAGCAGTCCACTCAACACACTGAACCACCTTCAGATCCGCACTTTACACACTGGACTGATTTCATGTTTATATTAGTCAAAATAACAAAAACTCAGCCATGTAACATGATCCTGTGTTCAGTCTCATACTGATGTTGGTTAACATGAAACTTCTTCAGTCATAAATCAGTTGAAGGTTATATAAAACACCATTATTTATTTGTATTTTTGCAGAGACTCAGACTGAGTGTTGCTGTAGTTCAGCGGCTCCTTTACAACACTGAAGAAATGCTGATTCCCGACCAGGTCAGATGGATGACGGACAACGAGATGGACAGAACGGCAGGAAACGCCTGTGTTTACGTGGCCGACATAAGTAAGCTGCACTCTAAAGGAACATTTTGTCATTTTGGGAAATATGCATATTGATTTTCTAGCCAACAGTTAGATAAGAAGATTGTCACCACTGTAAATATGTAGCTGCAGCCAGTTTCAGTAGTGTCAAAGATGAAGCCTACACATGTTTTCCAGACTCATATAACCTGTGACACCACTGATCAATGCAGATTTATTTCGACATGAATTAGTCTTCGTAGTTGATTATAGCAGCTGAAGTCTGGGAGACACTGACAGCAGACCAAGAGAAGGATCCACATTCCTGACTTGTTTCTGATCTCACAGGACAGGACTCTTCCCGGAGAGTGGACCTGAACCGAACCACACCAAGCCAGCAGCATCACACAACCAGTCTGATGTGAGGAAGCTCCAGCACCACAGCAGTCCACTCAACACACTGAACTGCCTTCAGCTCCACACTTTACACACTGGACTGATCTCATGTTTATATTAGTCAAAACAACAAAAACTCAGCCATGTAACATGATCCTGTGTTCAGTCTCATACTGATGTTGTTTAACATGAATCTTCTTCAGTAGTAAATCAGTTGAAGTTTATATAAAACACCATTATTTATTTGTATTTTTACAGAGACTCAGACTGAGTGTTGCTGTAGTTCAGCAGCTCCTTTACAACAATGAAGAAATGCTGAATCCCGACCAGGTCAGATGGATGACGGACCACAAGACGGACAGAACGGAAGGAAACGCCTGTGTTTACGTGGCCGACGTAAGTAAGCTGCACATTAAAGGAACATTTTGTCATTTTGGGAAATATGCATATTGATTTTCTAGCCAACACTTGGATCAGAAGATTGTCACCACTGTAAATATGTAGCTGCAGCCAGCTTCAGTAGTGTCAAAGATGAAGCCTACACATGTTTTCCAGACTCATATAACCTGTGACACCACTGATCAATGCAGATTTAATTCCACATGAATTAGTCTTCATAGTTGATTATTATAGCTGAATCTCTGGGAGACCCTGACAGCAGACTAAGAGAAGGATCCACATTCCTGACTTGTTTCTGATCTCACAGGACAGGACTCTTCCCGGAGAGTGGACGTGAACCGAACCACACCAAGCCAGCAGCATCACACAACCAGTCTGATGTGAGGAAGCTCCAGCACCACAGCAGTCCACTCAACACACTGAACCGCCTTCAGCTCCACACTATACACACTGGACTGATCTCATGTTTATATTAGTCAAAATAACAAAAACTCAGCCATGTAACATGATCCTTTGTTCAGTCTCATACCGATGTTGGTTGACATGAATCTTCTTCAGTAGTAAATCAGTTGAAGTTTATATAAAACACCATTATTTATTTGTATTTTTACAGAGACTCAGACTGAGTGTTGCTGTAGTTCAGCGGCTCCTTTACACCTTTACAACAATGAAAAATGCTGATTCCCGACCAGGTCAGATGGATGACGGACCACAAGACGGACAGAACGGACGGAAACGCCTGTGTTTTCGTGGACTAGGTAAGTAAGCTGCACTCTAAAGGAACATTTTGTCATTTTGGGAAATATGCATATTGATTTCCTAGCCAACAGTTAAACAAGAAGAAGAAGAAGAAGAAGAAGAAGATATTCCTTTATTTGTCCCACATTGGGGAAATTCAATTTTTACACTCTGTTGTTTTTACTTATACACGGTACATGCAGACCCGAGACACACACATGCACAAACAGGACCCATATACATGCATCAAATGGAGAGATGTCAGAGTGAGGGGGCTGCTCCTGACAAGCGCCCCGAGCAGTTGGGGGTTTGGTGCCTTGCTCAGGGGCACCTCGGCAGTGCCCAAGAGGTAAACTGGCACCTCTCCAGCTACCAGTTCACACTCAGTTCTTGGTCATGTCGGGACTTGAACCAGTGACCCTCCGGTTCCCAAGCCAACTCCCTACAGACTGAGCTACTGCCGCCCCAATCTCAAGAAGATTGTCACCACTGTAAATATGTAGCTGCAGCCAGTTTCAGTAGTGTCAAAGATGAAGCCTACACATGTTTTCCAGACTCATATAACCTGTGACACCACTGATCAATGCAGATTTAATTCAACATGAATTAGTCTTCATAGTTGATTATTTTATTTGAAGTCTGGGAGACACTGACAGCAGACTAAGAGAAGGACCCACATTCCTGACTTGTTTCTGATCTCACAGGACAGGACTCTTCCCGGAGAGTGGACGTGAAACCGAACCACACCAAGCCAGCAGCATCACACAACCAGTCTGATGTGAGGAAGCTCCAGCACCACAGCAGTCCACTCAACACACTGAACCACCTTCAGCTCCACACTTTACACACTGGACTGATCTCATGTTTATATTAGTCAAAATAACAAAAACTCAGCCATGTAACATGATCCTGTGTTCAGTCTCATACTGATGTTAGTTAACATGAATCTTCTTCAGTCATAAATCAGTTGAAGGTTATATAAAACACCATTATTTATTTGTATTTTTGCAGAGACTCGGACTGAGTGTTGCTGTAGTTCAGCGGCTCCTTTACAACAATGAAGATATGCTGATTCCCGACCAGGTCAGATGGATGACGGACCACAAGACGGACAGAACGGACGGAAACGCCTGTGTTTTCGTGGACTAGGTAAGTAAGCTGCACATTAAAGGAACATTTTGTTATTTTGGGAAATATGCATATTGATTTTCTAGCCAACAGTTAAACAAGAAGATTGTCATCACTGTAAATATGTCGCTGCAGCCAGTTTCAGTAGTGTCAAAGATGAAGCCTACACATGTTTTCCAGACTCATATAACCTGTGACACCACTGATCAATGCAGATTTATTTCAACATGAATTAGTCTTCATAGTTGATTTTTATAGCTGAAGTCTGGGAGACACTGACAGCAGACCAAGAGAAGGATCCACATTCCTGACTTGTTTCTGATCTCACAGGACAGGACTCTTCCCGGAGAGTGGACGTGAACCGAACCACACCAAGCCAGCAGCATCACACAACCAGTCTGATGTGAGGAAGCTCCAGCACCACAGCAGTCCACTCAACACACTGAACTGCCTTCAGCTCCACACTTTACACACTGGACTGATCTCATGTTCACTTCAGTGGAAAAACACAAAAACTCAGCTATGTAACATGATCCG
This sequence comes from Pterois miles, assembly GCA_947000775.1. NCBI lineage: Eukaryota > Metazoa > Chordata > Actinopteri > Perciformes > Scorpaenidae > Pterois > Pterois miles. The sequence goes on along the minus strand of CAMQGK010000493.1, from coordinate 74,388 downwards.
TTGTTCAGTCTCATACTGATGTTGGTTAACATGAATCTTCTTCAGTAATAAATCAGTTGAAGGTTATATAAAACACCATTATTTATTTGTATTTTTGCAGAGACTCAGACTGAGTGTTGCTGTAGCTCAGCGGCTCCTTTACACCTTTACAACAATGAAGATATGCTGATTCCCAACCAAGTCAGATGGATGACGGACAACGAGACGGACAGAACGGAAGGAAACGCCTGTGTTTTTGTGGACTAGGTAAGTAAGCTGCACATTAAAGGAATATTTTGTCATTTTGGGAAATATGCATATTGATTTTCTAGCCAACAGTTAAACAAGAAGATTGTTACCACTGTAAATATGTAGCTGCAGCCAGCTTCAGTAGTGTCAAAGATGAAGCCTACACATGTTTTCCAGACTCGTATAACCTGCGATACCAATAATCAATGCAGATTTATTTTGACATGAATTAGTCTTCATAGTTGATTATTATAGCTGAAGTCAAGGAGACACTGACAGCAGACCAAGAGAAGGATCCACATTCCTGACTTGTTTCTGATCTCACAGGACAGGACTCTTCCCGGAGAGTGGACGTGAACCGAACCACACCAAGCCAGCAGCATCACACAACCAGTCTGATGTGAGGAAGCTCCAGCACCACAGCAGTCCACTCAACACACTGAACCGCATTCAGCTCCGCACTTTACACACTGGACTGATCTCATGTTTATATGAGTCAAAATAACAAAAACTCAGCCATGTAACATGATCCTGTGTTCAGTCTCATACTGATGTTGGTTGACATGAATCTTCTTCAGTAGTAAATCAGTTGAAGGTTATATAAAACACCATTATTTATTTGTATTTTTCCAGAGACTCAGACTGAGTGTTGCTGTAGTTCAGCAGCTCCTTTACTACAATGAAGAAATGCTGATTCCCGACCAGGTCAGATGGGTGACGGACCACAAGACGGACAGAACAGCAGGAAACGCCTGTGTTTACGTGGCCGACATAAGTAAGCTGCACTCTAAAGGAACATTTTGTCATTTTGGGAAATATGCATATTGATTTCCTAGCCAACAGTTGGATAAGAAGATTGTCACCACTGTAAATATGTAGCTGCAGCCAGCTTCAGTAGTGTCAAAGATGAAGCCTACACATGTTTTCCAGACTCATATAACCTGTGACACCACTGATCAATGCAGATTTATTTCGACATGAATTAGTCTTCGTAGTTGATTATTATAGCTGAAGTCTGGGAGACACTGACAGCAGACCAAGAGAAGGATCCACATTCCTGACTTGTTTCTGATCTCAGGACAGGACTCTTCCCGGAGAGTGGACGACAACCGAACCACACCAAGTCAGCAGCATCACACAACCAGTCTGATGTGAGGAAGCTCCAGCACCACAGCAGTCCACTCAACACACTGAACCGCCTTCAGCTCCACACTTTACACACTGGACTGATCTCATGTTTATATTAGTCAAAATAACAAAAACTCAGCCATGTAACATGATCCTGTGTTCAGTCTCATACTGATGTTGGTTAACATGAATCTTCTTCAGTCATAAATCAGCTGAAGGTTATATAAAACACCATTATTTATTTGTATTTTTACAGAGACTCGGACTGAGTGTTGCTGTAGTCCAGTGGCACCTTTACAACAATGAGGAAATGCTGATTCCCGACCAGGTCAGATGGGTGACGGACCACAAGACGGACAGAACAGCAGGAAACGCCTGTGTTTACGTGGCCGACATAAGTAAGATGCACTCTAAAGGAACATTTTGTCATTTTGGGAAATATGCATATTGATTTTTTAGCCAACAGTTAAACAAGAAGATTTTTACCACTGCAAATCTGTAGCTGCAGCCAGCTTCAGTAGTGTCAAAGATGAAGCCTACACATGTTTTCCAGACTCATATAACCTGTGACACCACTGATCAATACAGATTTAATTCCACATGAATTAGTCTTCGTAGTTGATTTTTTTTTTAATTGAAGTCTGGGAGACACTGACAGCAGACCAAGAGAAGGATCCACATTCCTGACTTGTTTCTGATCTCACAGGACAGGACTCTTCCCAGAGGAGTGGACGTGAACCGAACCACACCAAGCCAGCAGCATCACACAACCAGTCTGATGTGAGGAAGCTCCAGCACCACAGCAGTCCACTCAACACAGTGAACCGCCTTCAGCTCCACACTTTACACACTGGACTGATCTCATGTTCAATTCAGTCAAAAAAAAAACAAAAACTCAGCCATGTAACATGATCCTGTGTTCAGTCTCATACCGATGTTGGTTGACATGAATCTTCTTCAGTAGTAAATCAGTTGAAGGTTATATAAAACACCATTATTTATTTGTATTTTTACAGAGACTCAGACTGAGTGTTGCTGTAGTTCAGCAGCTCCTTCACTACAATGAAGAAATGCTGATTCCCGACCAGGTCAGATGGGTGACGGACCACAAGACGGACAGAACGGCAGGAAACGCCTGTGTTTACGTGGCCGACATAAGTAAGCTGCACTCTAAAGGAACATTTTGTCATTTTGGGAAATATGCATATTGATTTTCTAGCCAACAGTTAGACAAGAAGATTGTCACCACTGTAAATATGTAGCTGCAGCCAGCTTCAGTAGTGTCAAAGATGAAGCCTACACATGTTTTCCAGACTCGTATAACCTGTGACACCACTGATCAATGCAGATTTATTTTGACATGAATTAGTCTTCATAGTTGATTATTATAGCTGAAGTCTGGGAGACACTGACAGCAGACCAAGAGAAGGATCCACATTCCTGATTTGTTTCTGATCTCACAGGACAGGACTCTTCCCGGAGAGTGGACGACAACCGAACCACACCAAGCCAGCAGCATCACACAACCAGTCTGATGTGAGGAAGCTCCAGCACCACAGCAGTCCACTCAACACACTGAACCACCTTCAGCTCCACACTTTACACACTGAACTGATGTCATGTTTATATGAGTCAACAAAAGAAAAACTCAGCCATGTAACATGATCCTGTGTTCAGTATCATATTTATGTTGTTTAACATGAATCTTCTTCAGTAGTAAATCAGTTGAAGGTTATATAAAACACCATTATTTGTTTGTATTTTTACAGAGACTCGGACTGAGTGTTGCTGTAGTTCAGTGGCACCTTTACAACAACTAAGAAATGCTGATTCCCGACCAGGTCAGATGGATGACGGACCACAAGACGGACAGAACGGCAGGAAACGCCTGTGTTTTCGTGGACTAGGTAAGTAAGCTGCACTCTAAAGGAACATTTTGTCATTTTGGGAAATATGCATATTGATTTTCTAGCCAACAGTTAGATAAGAAGATTGTCACCACTGTAAATATGTAGCTGCAGCCAGTTTCAGTAGTGTCAAAGATGAAGCCTACACATGTTTTCCAGACTCATATAACCTGTGACACCACTGATCAATGCTGATTTATTTCGACATGAATTAGTCTTCGTAGTTGATTATAGTAGCTGAAGTCTGGGAGACACTGACAGCAGACTAAGAGAAGGATCCACATTCCTGACTTGTTTCTGATCTCACAGGACAGGACTCTTTCCGGAGAGTGGACGACAACCGAACCACACCAAGCCAGCAGCATCACACAACCAGTCTGATGTGAGGAAGCTCCAGCACCACAGCAGTCCACTCAACACACTGAACCACCTTCAGCTCCACACTTTACACACTGGACTGATCTCATGTTTATATTAGTCAAAATAACAAAAACTCAGCCATGTAACATGATCCTGTGTTCAGCCTCATACTGATGTTGGTTAACATGAATCTCCTTCAGTAGTAAATCAGTTGAAGGTTATATGAAACACCATTATTTATTTGTATTTTTGCAGAGTCTCGGACTGAGTGTTGCTGTAGTTCAGAGGCTCCTTTACACCTTTACAACAATGAAGATATGCTGATTCCCGACCAGGTCAGATGGATGACGGACCACAAGACGGACAGAACGGACGGAAACGCCTGTGTTTTCGTGGATTAGCTAAGTAAGCTGCACATTAAAGGAACATTTTGTCATTTTGGGAAATATGCACATTGATTTTCTAGCCAACAGTTAAACAAGAAGATTTTTACCACTGCAAATCTGTAGCTGCAGCCAGCTTCAGTAGTGTCAAAGATGAAGCCTACACATGTTTTCCAGACTCATAAAACCTGTGACACCACTGATCAATGCAGATTTATTTAAACATAAATTAGTCTTCATAGTTGATTATTATAGCTGAAGTCTAGGAGACACTGACGGCAGACCAAGAGAAGGATGCACATTCCTGACTTTTTTCTGATCTCACAGGAAAGGACTCTTCCCAGAGAGTGGACGACAACTGAACCACACCAAGCCAGCAGCATCACACAACCAGTCTGATGTGAGGAAGCTCCAGCACCACTGCAGTCCACTCAACACACTGAACCACCTTCAGCTCCACACTTTACACACTGGACTGATCTCATGTTTATATTAGTCAAAGTAACAAAAACTCAGCCATGTAACATGATCCTGTGTTCAGTCTCATACTGATGTTGGTAAACATTAATCTTCTTCAGTAGTAAATCAGTTGAAGGTTATATAAAATACCATTATTTATTTGTATTTTTGCAGAGACTCGGACTGAGTGTTGCTGTAGTTCAGCGGCTCCTTTACAGCAATGAAGAAATGCTGATTCCTGACCAGGTCAGATGGGTGACGGACCACAAGACGGACAGAACGGACGGAAACACCTGTGTTTTCGTGGACTAGGTAAGTAAGCTGCATATTAAAGGAACATTTTGTTATTTTGGGAAATATGCATAATGATTTCCTAGCCAACAGTTAGATAAGAAGATTGTCACTACTTCAAATATGTAGCTGCAGCCAGCTTCAGTAGTGTAAAAGATGAAGCCTACACATGTTTTCCAGACTCATATAACCTGTGACACCACTGATCAATGCAGATTTATTTCGACATGAATTAGTCTTTGTAGTTGATTATTATAGCTGAAGTCTGGGAGACACTGACAGCAGACCAAGAGAAGGATCCACATTCCTGACTTGTTTCTGATCTCACAGGACAGGACTCTTCCCGGAGAGTGGACGTGAACCGAACCACACCAAGCCAGCAGCATCACACAACCAGTCTGATGTGAGGAAGCTCCAGCACCACAGCAGTCCACTCAACACACTGAACCGCCTTCAGCTCCACACTGTACACACTGGACTGATCTCATGTTCACTTCAGTGGAAAAACACAAAAACTCAGCTATGTAACATGATCCGTTGTTCAGTCTCATACTGATGTTGGTTAACATGAATCTTCTTCAGTAATAAATCAGTTGAAGGTTATATAAAACACCATTATTTATTTGTATTTTTGCAGAGACTCAGACTGAGTGTTGCTGTAGTTCAGCGGCTCCTTTACACCTTTACAACAATGAAGATATGCTGAATCCCAACCAAGTCAGATGGATGACGGACAACGAGACGGACAGAACGGAAGGAAACGCCTGTGTTTTTGTGGACTAGGTAAGTAAGCTGCACATTAAAGGAATATTTTGTCATTTTGGGAAATATGCATATTGATTTTCTAGCCAACAGTTAAACAAGAAGATTGTTACCACTGTAAATATGTAGCTGCAGCCAGCTTCAGTAGTGTCAAAGATGAAGCCTACACATGTTTTCCAGACTCGTATAACCTGCGATACCAATAATCAATGCAGATTTATTTTGACATGAATTAGTCTTCATAGTTGATTATTATAGCTGAAGTCAAGGAGACACTGACAGCAGACCAAGAGAAGGATCCACATTCCTGACTTGTTTCTGATCTCACAGGACAGGACTCTTCCCGGAGAGTGGACGACAACCGAACCAAACCAAACCAGCAGCATCACACAACCAGTCTCATGTGAGGAAGCTCCAGCACCACAGCAGTCCACTCAACACACTGAACCGCCTTCATCTCCACACTTTACACACTGGACTGATCTCATGTTTATATCAGTCAAAAAAACAAAAACTCAGCCATGTAACATGATCCTGTGTTCAGTCTCATACTGATGTTGGTTAACATGAATCTTCTTCAGTAGTAAATCAGTTGAAGGTTATATAAAACACCATTATTTATTTGTATTTTTGCAGAGACTCAGACTGAGTGTTGCTGTAGTTCAGAGGCTCCTTTACACCTTTACAACAATGAAGAAATACTGATTCCCGACCAGGTCAGATGGATGACGGACCACAAGACGGACAGAACGGACGGAAACGCCTGTGTTTACGTGGACTAGCTAAGTAAGCTGCACATTAAAGGAACATTTTGTCATTTTGGGAAATATACATATTTATTTTCTAGCCAACAGTTGGATAAGAAGATTGTCACCACTGTAAATATGTAGCTGCAGCCAGCTTCAGTAGTGTCAAAGATGAAGCCTACACATGTTTTCCAGACTCATATAACCTGTGACACCACTGATCAATGCAGATTTATTTCGACATGAATTAGTCTTCGTAGTTGATTTTTATAGCTGAAATCTGGGAGACACTGAAAGCAGACCAAGAGAAGGATCCACATTCCTGACTTGTTTCTGATCTCACAGGACAAGACTCTTCCCGGAGAGTGGACCGAACCACACCAAGCCAGCAGCATCACACAACCAGTCTGATGTGAGGAAGCTCCAGCACCACAGCAGTCCACTCAACACACTGAACCGCCTTCAGCTCCACACTGTACACACTGGACTGATCTCATGTTTATATTAGTCAAAATAACAAAAACTCAGCCATGTAACATGATCCTGTGTTCAGTCTCATACTGATGTTAGTTAACATGAATCTTCTTCAGTCATAAATCAGTTGAAGTTTATATAAAACACCATTATTTATTTGTATTTTTGCAGAGACTCCGACTGAGTGTTGCTGTAGTTCAGAGGCTCCTTTACACCTTTACAACAATGAAGATATGCTCATTCCCGACCAGGTCAGATGGATGACGGACCACAAGACGGACAGACCGGAAGGAAACGCCTGTGTTTCCGTGGCCGACCTAAGTAAGCTGCACTCTAAAGGAACATTTTGTCATTTTGGGAAATATGCATATTGATTTTCTAGCCAACAGTTAAACAAGAAGATTGTCACCACTGTAAATAAGTAGCTGCAGCCAGTTTCAGTAGTGTCAACGATGAAGCCTACACATGTTTTCCAGACTCATATAACCTGTGACACCACTGATCAATGCAGATTTATTTCAACATGAATTAGTCTTCGTAGTTGATTATTTTAATTGAAGTCTGGGAGACGCTGACAGCAGACCAAGAGAAGGATCCACATTCCTGACTTGTTTCTGATCTCACAGGACAGGACTCTTCCCAGAGAGTGGACGTGAACCGACCCACACCAAGCCAGCATCATCACACAACCAGTCTGATGTGAGGAAGCTCCAGCACCACTGCAGTCCACTCAACACACTGAACCACCTTCAGCTCCACACTTTACACACTGGACTGATCTCATGTTTATATTAGTCAAAATAACAAAAACTCAGCCATGTAACATGATCCTGTGTTCAGTCTCATACTGATGTTGGTTAACATGAATCTTCTTCAGTAGTAAATCAGTTGAAGTTTATATAAAACACCATTATTTATTTGTATTTTTGCAGAGACTCGGACTGAGTGTTGCTGTAGTTCAGTGGCTCCTTTACAACAATAAAGAAATGCTGATTCCCGACCAGGTCAGATGGATGACGGACCACAAGACGGACAGAACGGAAGGAAACGCCTGTGTTTACGTGGACTAGCTAAGTAAGCTGCACTCTAAAGGAACATTTTGTCATTTTGGGAAATATGCATATTGATTTTCTAGCCAACAGTTAGACAAGAAGATTGTCACCACTGTAAATATGTAGCTGCAGCCAGCTTCAGTAGTGTCAAAGATGAAGCCTACACATGTTTTCCAGACTCATATAACCTGTGACACCACTGATCAATGCAGATTTAATTCCACATGAATTAGTCTTCGTAGTTGATTTTTTTTTAATTGAAGTCTGGGAGACACTGACAGCAGACCAAGAGAAGGATCCACATTCCTGACTTGTTTCTGATCTCACAGGACAGGACTCTTCCCGGAGAGTGGACGTGAACCGAACCACACCAAGCCAGCAGCATCACACAACCAGTCTGATGTGAGGAAGCTCCAGCACCACAGCAATCCACTCAACACACTGAACCACCTTCAGCTCCACACTTTACACACTGGACTGATCTCATGTTCACTTCAGTGAAAAAACACAAAAACTCAGCTATGTAACATGATCCTGTGTTCAGTCACATACTGATGTTGGTTAACATGAATCTGCTTCAGTAGTAAATCAGTTGAAGGTTATATAAAACACCATCATTTATTTGTATTTTTACAGAGACTCAGACTCAGTGTTGCTGTAGTTCAGCGGCTCCTTTACACCTTTACAACAATGAAGAAATGCTGATTCCCGACCAGGTCAGATGGATGACGGACCACAAGACGGACAGAACGGCAGGAAACGCCTGTGTTTTTGTGGCCGACATAAGTAAGCTGCACTCTAAAGGAACATTTTGTCATTTTGGGAAATATGCATATTGATTTTTTTAGCCAACAGTTAGATAAGAACTCAACACACTGAACCGCCTTCAGCTCCACACTTTACACACTGGATTGATCTCATGTTTATATTAGTCAACAAAACAAAAACTCAGCCATGTAACATGATCCTGTGTTCAGTCTCATACTGATGTTGGTGAACATGAATCTTCTTCAGTCATAAATCAGCTGAAGGTTATATAAAACACCCTTATTTATTTGTATTTTTGCAGAGACTCAGACTGAGTGTTGCTGTAGTTCAGCGGCTCCTTTACACCTCTACAACAATGAAGAAATGCTGATTCCCGACCAGGTCAGATGGATGACGGACCACAAGACGGACAGAACGGACGGAAACGCCTGTGTTTTCGTGGATTAGGTAAGTAAGCTGCACATTAAAGGAACATTTTGTCATTTTGGGAAATATGCATATTGATTTTCTAGCCAACAGTTAGATAAGAAGATTTTTACCACTGTAAATATGTAGCTGCAGCCAGCTTCAGTAGTGTCAAAGATGAAGCCTACACATGTTTTCCAGACTCATATAACCTGTGACACCACTGATCAATGCAGATTTATTTTTTTAAAAGATCTCTTTTATACAGGACAGGACTCTTCCCGGAGAGTGGACGACAACCGAACCACACCAAGCCAGCAGCATCACACAACCAGTCTGATGTGAGGAAGCTCCAGCACCACAGCAGTCCACTCAACACACTGAACCGCCTTCAGCTCCACACTTTACACACTGGACTGATCTCATGTTTATATCAGTCAACAAAACAAAAACTCAGCCATGTAACATGATCCTGTGTTCAGTCTCATACTGATGTTGGTTAACATGAATCTTCTTCAGTCATAAATCAGCTGAAGGTTATATAAAACACCATTATTTATTTGTATTTTTGCAGAGACTCGGACTGAGTGTTGCTGTAGTTCAGTGGCTCCTTTACAACAATGAAGAAATGCTGATTCCCGACCAGAGAGGGCAGACCACCCGACTCCGTCCTGCCTGGCAACCAGCACCTCCTTCCGCTTCTGAGCCTCCTCTGCCTTCCCCTGCTGTGTCGGAGGAGCCGATGCAGCTGGGACGCACCAAGCTGACTGCAGAGGAACGACAGCGCAGACTACTGGAAGGCAGGTGTATCTACTGTGGCCAGCTGGGACACTTCCTCGCCCACTGTCCATTAAAAGGCAGGGCTCACCAGTAAAGGAGAGGGTACTGGTGAGTCAGACCTCTTTTCCCCTCTCATCCCTTCGTCCACTAACTGTTATCTCCATTCAGTCTCTTTCCCAGTCATTGGAACACCCGGCGTTGGTGGATTCTGGCGCTGACGCCAACTTTATGGACAGCGGGCTTGTGAAAGCGCTAGGTCTCCGGAGATATCCGCTTCCTGAGCCACTGGAGGCGAACGCTCTCGATGGTCGCCTCCTCTGTAAGATAACTCAGCGTACCCAACCGGTCAGCATCCTCATTAACGGTAACCACTCTGAGACTTTACAGTTTCACATTTTTGACTCTCCCCTTCATCCCATTATTTTGGGTTTGCCCTGGCTTATGCAACATAACCCCACGCATTGACTGGGTTACCGGGCGGGTAGTTGAGTGGGGGGGGGGGTCGTGTGCTAATTCCTGCCTCTCTGAGTTGTCTGTTTCCACGGTGGAGTCTGCGGGAGCTAAGCCGGGAGTGTTGATTGGAACTGCTGAAGCTGCCGGTCCGTCTGCCATCTGTTCGACCCCAGACCTATCCCGTGTTCCTACCTGCTACCACGACCTCAAGGAGGTATTTAGTAAGAGTCGGGCTACAGCCCTCCCTCCCCACCGGGAGTATGACTGTGCTATTGACATTCTCCTTGGCTCTACGCTCCCCAAGGGGAGGCTGTACTCCCTGTCCGCTCCTGAGGAAGATGCTATGCGGGAGTATATTGATACCTCCCTCGCCGCAGGAATAATTAGGCCGTCTTCCTCTCCTGCCGGAGCGGGGGTTTTTTTTTGTTGACAAAAAGGATAAGACTCTCCGCCCCTGTATTGACTATCGCGGGCTAAATGACATAACTATAAAGAACAGATACCCACTTCCACTCATCTCCTCCGCGTTCGAACAGTTAAAAGGGGCTAAGCTTTTCACTAAGCTTGATCTAAGGAACGCGTACCATTTGGTAAGAATTAAAGAAGGAGATGAGTGGAAGACCGCTTTCAACACACCCAGTGGCCACTATGAATATCTAGTGATGCCTTTTGGTCTTGCTAACGCCCGAGCGGTTTTTCAGTCATTAGTAAACGACGTTCTCCGCGACATGCTGAACCAGTATGTTTTCGTCTATTTAGATGACATTCTTATTTTTTCTCCTGACTTACAAACACACATTCAGCATGTCCGCCATGTTCTCCAGCGCCTCCTCAACCACCATCTGTTTGTAAAACCCGATAAGTGTGAGTTTCATGTCGATACCGTTACCTTCTTGGGCTTTGTGGTCTCCCCGAACCATCTTCAGATGGACCTGGAGAAGGTAAGCGCGGTAGCTAATTGGCCTACTCCAACTAACAGAAAACTAGTTCAGCGCTTCCTTGGTTTCGCTAACTTCTACCGAAGATTTATCAGGAACTTTAGCTCCGTCGCTGCCCCTTTACATGCACTCACGTCTCCCCAGGTCAAGTTTGTTTGGACCCCTCTGGCTGATCAGGCTTTCCGCCGGCTTAAATCTTGTTTCACCTCTGCTCCCATTCTCACTCTTCCAGATCTGAGACGTCAGTTTGTGGTGGAGGTGGATGCTTCAGACACCGGGATCGGAGCCGTGTTATCTCAACGTTCTGAGGGGGATAACAAGCTCCATCCCTGCGCCTACCTGTCCCGCAAACTAAGCCCGGCTGAGCGTAATTATGATGTGGGTAATCGCGAGCTGCTAGCAGTTAAGTCGGCATTAGAGGAGTGGAGACACTGGCTAGAGGGAGCAGAGCAGCCTTTCTTGGTCTGGACTGATCATAAAAACCTCGAATATATTCGCACTGCTAAGAGACTGAACTCCCGCCAAGCCAGATGGGCGTTATTCTTCACGCGTTTCAACTTTACACTGTCTTATCGCCCCGGTTCAAAGAACGTTAAGCCTGATGCTCTGTCTCGCCTTTTTGACCCGGACCCGGCCCCTAAGGCTCCTGAACACATTGTGCCTCCCTCCTGCATAGTGGGACCTGTTACCTGGGGTATCGAGGGTAAAGTGAGGGAGGCTTTAAGGGGGGTGTCTGTTCCTGAGGGCTGCCCACCTAATAGACTGTTTGTACCAGTTCCTCTTCGTGCTCAGGTGATCCACTGGGCCCATACCTCCCGCATCTCTTGCCACCCAGGAACGAGGAGAACTATGTTTGTAATCAAACAGCGTTTCTGGTGGCCTTCCATGAAGAGAGAGGTGGGAGAGTATGTGTCCTCCTGCCCGGTCTGTGCTCAGAATAAGTCCTCTCATCGCCCTCCTGCTGGACTTCTTCATCCTCTTCCAGTTCCTCTACGCCCCTGGTCCGACATCTCCCTGGACTTTGTGACTGGTCTCCCCGTCTCTCAAGGTAACACCACTGTTCTGACAGTGGTTGACAGATTCTCTAAAATGGTTCATTTCATACCTTTGGCAAAGTTACCCTCCGCCAAGAAAACGGCGGAGGTGATGCTCTCCCATGTTTTTCGACTACATGGTTTCCCTAGAGACGTGGTGTCGGACCGGGGGCCCCAATTCATCTCGAGGTTCTGGAGAGAGTTCTGCACCCTCATAGGAGCCACCGTAAGCCTCTCATCCGGCTACCACCCTCAGTCCAACGGGCAGACGGAGCGGCTTAATCAGGAGCTGGAGACGGGTCTGCGCTGTTTGGTCTCCCAGAACCCGTCCACCTGGAGCAGGAACCTGATCTGGGTGGAGTACGCGCACAACACGCTTCCCTGCTCCTCCTCTGGCCTGTCGCCGTTCCAGTGTGCCTACGGCTACCAACCCCCGCTGTTCCCTGAGTGTGAAAAGGAGGTCAGCGTCCCCTCGGCTCACGCACTCATTCGCCGGTGTCGCCGGGTGTTGAGGGGCGCTCGGCAAATGCTGCTCAGGAGCGGAGCCCGCTGCAAGACCGCGACAGACCGCCACCGGACCCCAGCACCCACCTACCGTCCTGGTCAAAGGGTATGGCTCTCAACTAAAGACTTACCTTTAAAAGTTGAATCCAAGAAATTAGCTCCTCGTTTTGTTGGTCCATTCCCTGTGTCAAAAGTTATTAACCCTGTTGCTATGAGACTACAACTTCCCAGATCAATGAGAGTGCACCCCACCTTCCATGTGGGACGTCTCAAGCCTGCCAGGCCCAGCCCTCTGGTCCCAGCCTCCAGACCCCCACCACCCCCCCGGATCGTGGACGGAGGCCCAGTCTACACGGTCAAGCGCCTCCTTGCTGTTCGCCGTCGGGGTCGAGGTCTTCAGTACCTGGTGGACTGGGAGGGTTATGGTCCGGAAGAGAGGTCCTGGGAATCCTCCAGGAACATCATGGACCAGGACCTCATCAAAGACTTCCACCGTCGTCATCCTAACCTCCCGGGGACGTCAGGTGCCGTCCCTAGAGGGGGGGGTCCTGTGACCATCTGTTTTCTAAGTTACGTTTGTATTTTGTTTCCTCTTTACTTTAATTTCTTCTATTTCCATTTCCTGTTTTATTTTGAAGTTACTAACCTCCCTCTCGTTTCAGATCACTGCACTTCCTGCCCTCATGTGTTCCACGCCCCCGTGACCTACTTCCCTACTCTGCACGGGTGTTTCGAGTTGTCTGGGCCCCGCCCCTGATTGTGTCCACCTGTGTAGCGTTCAATCACTCCTCTTGTATTTAATGTGTCTGCTCCCCTCCTCATGTTGCCAGTTCGTATTTGATCCTCGGAGAGAAAAGTCCTCGCGTTTGTTTCCTCGTGCTTTCTACCAGAGATTCTTGACCCACTGCCTGTTTTCAGACCCTGCCTCTAGCCTAGCCCTTGTCGGAGTTATTTGCCGGTTGGACTGATTTTTGTGTACCGAACCCTGCTTATTAAAGCTTTTTCTGAACTTGATCTGAGTCGTGCGTTTGAGTCCAGTTCTGTGCCTGACCTGGGCATTACAACACTGGACTGATCTCATGTTCACTTCAGTCAAAAAACACAAAAACTCAGCCATGTAACATGATCCTGTGTTCAGTCTCATACTGATGTTGGTTAACATGAATCTTCTTCAGTCATAAATCAGCTGAAGGTTATATAAAACACCATTATTTATTTGTATTTTTGCAGAGACTCAGACTGAGTATTGCTGTAGTTCAGCGGCTCCTTTACAACAATGAAGATATGCTGATTCCCGACCAGGTCAGATGGATGACGGACAACGAGACGGACAGAACGGCAGGAAACGCCTGTGTTTTCGTGGACTAGGTAAGTAAGCTGTACATTAAAGGAACATTTTGTCATTTTGGGAAATATGCATATTGATTTTCTAGCCAACACTTGGATAAGAAGATTGTCACCACTGTAAATATGTAGCTGCAGCCAGCTTCAGTAGTGTCAAAGATGAAGCCTACACATGTTTTCCAGACTCATATAACCTGTGACACCACTGATCAATGCAGATTTAATTCCACATGAATTAGTCTTCATAGTTGATTATTATAGCTGAATCTCTGGGAGACCCTGACAGCAGACTAAGAGAAGGATCCACATTCCTGACTTGTTTCTGATCTCACAGGACAGGACTCTTCCCTGTCACGACGCGACACGGAAGTGCTGCAACGCGCGTCCTTCGCTACACTCAGTGTTACAGAAAGTGAACTAAAGTCTTGTGTTGGTGGTTTAATAACCAGTATTTTGTGACAAAGAAATGACTTTTGGAGGTTTTAGCGTTTCAGCGTTGTGAGTGTAAGCTCTCACCACCAAACGAGAGGAATCGATCGCCGTCAAAACCTGCTTACCGGAGGCTGATACAACGCAGCAGGCCCAGTCTATGGGCCTGTGCCGGTAAGTTTTGATCTGACCCAAAACCCTGTGTGTGCAGTTAAATCGGTCAAGTCTACTCTCCGCTGTGGGCTCCCGTTGTGGAGCCCCTGCGAGTAAGTCCTGCCCTGTGTCACTTCAACTGCTAACTCTAGCCGACCTCCACCTCCAACAAAACTAGTATCCCTCTCATCGCAACACCTTTACTGGCCACAGCTGTTTTCTCTCCCCCAGCAACCACCACCAAACACAACGAGACATGCCTCCACTCACCTCACCCGAATGCGACGGCTGCCTTCGTCTGACCCAGAGGATCTCCGAGCTGGAAGAGAGAATGTCCACCTTATATCAGCTGAGGGATGAAGAGCGGATCATCGATTCGATGGTCGTCGCCGTGGGTCCCGTCGCCAGCACTGCAACCGCTGGAGAAATGGACTCAACTGTTTCCCTCACATACGCGGATGTCGTTGCTGCTACAGAGCACTGGTCCCGGCTAGGCGCCATGTCCAAAGCTCTGGTTAGCTCCACTTCCACTCCCCGTCAGGAGGAGCGGTGGTGTACTGCCCGTAGAGGTAAACATGGTGGGAAGCCTGCCTCTTCCTCACCTCCGTCTCAGCCTCTCTTGCTGAACAACAAATTCTCCATCTTGGACGAGCAGCACCTTTCCCCACTCACCGATCTCCACACCACTCCTCCGTCACCGAAGCCCGAAAACCTCCCCAAAAAGTGTCGTCTTTCCACGTCGGCATCTCAGTCCAGCTGGTCATCCACTGTTCCGGCTCCCCGCCGACGTCTAGATGCCACCGGTAAACCCGGTCGGCCCAGTACTCGCTATTCCAAGCCTCTGTTTACTCCTGCACCTCGGGCCCCGTCCTCCTCCCCGCGCCCTGACCGTTCCGTCGCGCACCTCCACGACCCCGCCTCCACCGCTGCCCCTTCGGTCTCCGCTGCATCACCCCAAACACCGAGCCTCAGTCCAACCACTCTCGTCATCGGGGATTCCATAATAAGAAATGTCCGCAGAAAATCTGCTAAGTGTTTTTGCTTTCCTGGTGCAAAGGTGGCTGATATTATGGACAAATGCACCAGCCTTCTAGCCGAATATCCCCGAGCACGCCGCATCATCATTCACGCTGGATACAACAATGTTCCGGAGCAGGGGTCTGAAATCTTAAAACAGGACTTCTTAAAGTTGTTTGACTCCCTGAAAAACTGTGGCAGGAGAATCTTTATTTCCGGACCTCTTCCTCCTTTCAAACGAGGATGTGAACGCTTCAGTCGGACTCTGGCACTCCACACCTGGCTCCAATCGGCCTGTGCGCTGCACAATGCATCTTTTATCGACAATTTCAACCTTTTTTGGAATCGTCCGTCTTTTTATAGAAACGATGGAATTCACCCCAGTGCCCTTGGCGGGCGCATCTTAACTGAGAACATGTTTTATATCGCCTTAAACACTCCTCGTCAGTCGCGGTCCTGACACGCGTTCGCCACCGGTCACTTCCGACCCTCAGCCGAGTGATTGCTTCTCCGCTACACTGCTGCGATTCCCACTGCCAGACTCACTAGCTCCACCCTGTGGCCGGGTGCCCTCAATCACTCGCTACTCTTTACCATCAACTCTCCCAGCGTCCATTCAGACAATAATAACTACCAGGCCCTCCCCTAGAGTTAACCGCTCTAGGGGCGTAAACCCCCTGAATCACAGGGTTATTTCTGTTTACTCAAACAGAACGTCTATTGATCCCTGTATTATCAGTGTTAAAATGGGTTTGATTAACACGAGATCACTCTCAAACAAATCTTTCATTTTTAATGACATTATTATTTCCTCTAACCTTGACTTCTTATTCCTGACTGAAACTTGGCTAAGATGTGATGAGCACAGTCAGTTGATTGAACTGTGCCCCCCAAACTATAAGTTCATTAACTCTCCCAGATCCCATGGCCGGGGTGGTGGACTAGCCGCTGTTTTTAGGAGCCATTTCAATTGCAGCTCTGTAAATTTGGGTACTTTCACCACGTTTGAATCACTTGCTTTTAAGATTATCTGCACCACAAACTCTGTTCTTTCTATTATTATTTACCGTCCACCAAAATATAAGCATGGTTTCCTTGAGGAGTTCTCCGAGCTGTTATCAAAAATGTCTACAGAATTTGATCATATTATCATCTCAGGGGACTTTAATTTTCATGTTGACAATCCGAGCGACCGTGATTCAAAAGGATTCATGAACCTGCTGGAGGCTTTTGGCTTCATACAGCATGTATCTGGACCTACCCACAACCGGGGCCATACCCTGGATCTGATAATTGGTAAGGGACTTGATATTACAGTCACCTCCATTAAGGATATTACGGTATCAGATCATTTCTGCATCTCTTTTGATGCTTCATTTCCTCCGCAAAAACTACTAAGGACACAGACACTTACAAAGCGCTATATTAGTACTGACACCGCTGAATCCTTCATTGAACTCTTCACCAAATCTACATCCAACCAGAATCCATCCATGCCTTTATCCCCAGACAACCTGGTAAACAACTTCAATTCGAAAATAAAAAATATTATGGATAACATTGCACCTTTGAAAACAAAAACAATCTCCAGAAAACAAAAAGCTCCATGGACAAATGATACTCTTGTAAAGCAACTAAAACAACAAAGCAGACGAGCAGAGCGTAAATGGAGAAAAACCAAGCTTCAAATCCACCATGACATCTACAAAGACTGCCTCATCGACTATAACAAAGCAATAAAAAATGCCAGACAATCATTTTTCTCTAATATCATAAACAATAATTTGAACAATGCACACGTACTGTTCTCCACTGTTGATCGGCTAATTAACCCAGCACCACCTTCTCATCCCGAACTACTCTCCCCGACGAAATGTAATGAATTTGCAACATTTTTCAATAATAAAATCACCACCATCAGAAAAAACATAAGCTGCTTGAGTTCAGGCCAAAGTGTGTTTCCCACACAAGGAAACAGAACTTGTCACCTGTCACATTTCGCTCTTGTGGACTCTGCTACACTCCAGGATGCTGTATGTGAGCTCAAGTCCTCCACCTGCTGTCTGGACCCACTTCCAACCACCTTCTTTAAAATTGTCTCTAGCTGTCTAAGCACAGAGGTACTACAAATTGTCAATTGCTCCCTCCAGTCTGGTGTCTTCCCGAGCGCTCTCAGAACCGCTGTTATAAAACCGTTGCTAAAAAAGACCAGTCTAGATCCCTCAATCCTGTGCAATTATAGACCCATCTCAAATCTCCCCTTTCTAAGCAAGATCCTTGAAAAAATCGTGTACAGTCAGTTGAACAACTACCTGTCAACAAATAACCTGTTTGATGTCTTTCAGTCTGGCTTTAGATCCCACCACAGCACAGAAACCGCCCTTGTCAAAGTTTTAAATGATCTTCACATTAACATGGACTCTGGTAAATGCTCAATCCTTGTCCTACTAGACCTCAGTGCCGCATTTGACACTGTTGATCATGAGATCTTGTTAAATAGACTGCATAATTGGGTGGGTCTCTCTGGTCCTGTTCTAAACTGGCTCACTACTTATTTACTTATCAGAGACCTCTTTGTCGCTATCAATAGTTTTAAATCTGACAAAGTTGCTGTAACCTGTGGGGTTCCCCAGGGCTCAATCCTTGGTCCACTTCTTTTCAATTTATATATGCTTCCACTTGGTCACATCATAAAGAATCATAATATGCAATACCATAATTACGCGGATGACACACAACTCTACATCTCCCTGTCTCCTGATGACTTGAGCCCTGTGGAAGCATTAGTCAAATGTTTGAAGGACATTAATTTATGGATGAACCAAAACTTTCTGCAACTAAACAGTGACAAAACAGAAACTATCATTATAGGTGCAAAAGCAAAGAGACAGCAAATTGCAGCTCACGTCAGTTCCTTCTCTCTTGAGAGTAAGGAATATGCCAGAAATCTTGGTGTCATTATTGATGCTGATCTTAATTTTCACTGTCATATCAGTAATGTCACGAGATCATCCTTCTTCCATCTAAGAAACATCTCAAAAATTAGAGGCTTTCTGTCAAATTCAGATGCTGACAAACTGGTGCACGCCTTTGTAACAAGCAGGCTCGACTACTGCAACAGTTTCTTCTCTGGTCTCCCCCAAAAAACCATCAAACGGCTGCAGCTCATCCAAAATGCTGCTGCACGCATTTTAACCAGGACCAAGAAAAACTCCCACATTACCCCAGTTCTTAAATCCTTGCATTGGCTCCCAGTATACGCCAGAATTGATTTTAAAATTCTTCTTATTGTCTATAAGGCACTGAATAGCCCTGCTCCAGACTACATTAAGGACCTGCTTGTCCCATATGAGCCAACAAGAAGCCTCAGATCATCAGCCAGTGGTCTCCTTCTTGTCCCACGCATTTACTCTAAAGCAGGAGAAGCTGCTTTCAGTCACTATGCTCCCAGCAGGTGGAATGCCCTTCCAGGTGGTGTTAGGGAGGCACCGACACTGAGCTCTTTTAAAACCAGACTGAAAACATTTCTTTTTACTGCTGCTTTTAACTAGAATGCGATACTTTTATTTTATTTTATTTTAATTTTTATTTTATTTTACTTGCTGTTTTAACCATTGCCTTCTATGTGAATACGTGTGCCTGTTTTACCTGCTTGTCTGTTTAAACTGCATAACTGCTTCCTGAATTGTATGTGTGCATGTGTATGCATATGTGTATATATGTATATACATATATATTATATTTTATTTTCCTATCTCGTGTCTGCACATGTAAAGCACATTGTGCTGCTTTCTGCATGAAATGTGCTATATAAATAAATATTCTTCTTCTTCTTCTTCTTCTTCCCGGAGAGTGGACGTGAACCGAACCACACCAAGCCAGCAGCATCACACAACCAGTCTGATGTGAGGAAGCTCCAGCACCACAGCAGTCCACTCAACACACTGAACCGCCTTCAGCTCCACACTTTACACACTGGACTGATCTCATGTTTATATTAGTCAAAATAACAAAAACTCAGCCATGTAACATGATCCTGTGTTCAGCCTCATACTGATGTTGGTTAACATGAATCTCCTTCAGTAGTAAATCAGTTGAAGGTTATATAAAACACCATTATTTATTTGTATTTTTGCAGAGACTCAGACTGAGTGTTGCTGTAGTTCAGAGGCTCCTTTACACCTTTACAACAATGAAGATATGCTGATGATGATGACGGACCACAAGACGGACAGAACGGACAGGAAACGCCTGTGTTTACGTGGCCGACATAAGTAAGCTGCACATTAAAGGAACATTTTGTCATTTTGGGAAATATGCATATTGATTTTCTAGCCAACAGTTAGACAAGAAGATTGTCACCACTGTAAATATGTAGCTGCAGCCAGCTTCAGTAGTGTCAAAGATGAAGCCTACACATGTTTTCCAGACTCATATAACCTGTGACACCACTGATCAATGCAGATTTAATTCCACATGAATTAGTCTTCGTAGTTGATTATTATAGCTGAAGTCTGGGAGACACTGACAGCAGACTAAGAGAAGGATCCACATTCCTGACTTGTTTCTGATCTCACAGGACAGGACTCTTCCCAGAGAGTGGACGACAACCGAACCACACCAAGCCAGCAGCATCACACAACCAGTCTGATGTGAGGAAGCTCCAGCACCACAGCAGTCCACTCAAAACACTGAACCACCTTCAGCTCCACCCTTTACACACTGGACTGATCTCATGTTTATATTAGTCAAAATAAAAAAAAACTCAGCCATGTAACATGATCCTGTGTTCAGCATCATATTTATGTTGTTTAACATGAATCTTCTTCAGTAGTAAATCAGTTGAAGGTTATATAAAACACCATTATTTATTTGTATTTTTACAGAGACTCGGACTGAGTGTTGCTGTAGTTCAGTGGCTCCTTTACAACAATGAAGAAATGCTGATTCCCGACCAGGTCAGATGGGTGACGGACCACAAGACGGACAGAACGGCAGGAAACGCCTGTGTTTACGAGGCCGACGTAAGTAAGCTGCACTCTAAAGGAACATTTTGTCATTTTGGGAAATATGCATATTGATTTTCTAACCAACAGTTAGACAAGAAGATTGTCACCACTGTAAATATGTAGCTGCAGCCAGTTTCAGTAGTGTCAAAGATGAAGCCTACACATGTTTTCCAGACTCATATAACCTGTGACACCACTGATCAATGCAGATTTAATTCCACATGAATTAGTCTTCGTAGTTGATTTTTATAGCTGAAGTTTGGGAGACACTGACAGCAGACCAAGAGAAGGATCCACATTCCTGACTTGTTTCTGATCTCACAGGACAGGACTCTTCCCAGAGAGTGGACGACAACCGAACCACACCAAGCCAGCAGCATCACACAACCAGTCTGATGTGAGGAAGCTCCAGCACCACAGCAGTCCACTCAACACACTCAACCGCCTTCAGCTCCACACTTTACACACTGGACTGATCTCATGTTCACTTCAGTGAAAAAACACAAAAACTCAGCTATGTAACATGATCCGTTGTTCAGTCTCATACTGATGTTGGTTAACATGAATCTTCTTCAGTAATAAATCAGTTGAAGGTTATATAAAACACCATTATTTATTTGTATTTTTGCAGAGACTCAGACTGAGTGTTGCTGTAGTTCAGCGGCTCCTTTACACCTTTACAACAATGAAGATATGCTGATTCCCGACCAGGTCAGATGGATGACGGACCACAAGACGCACAGAACGGACGGAAACGCCTGTGTTTTCGTGGACTAGGTAAGTAAGCTGCACATTAAAGGAACATTTTGTCATTTTGGGAAATATGCATATTGATTTTCTAGCCAACAGTTAGATAAGAAGATTGTCACCACTGTAAATATGTAGCTGCAGCCAGCTTCAGTAGTGTCAAAGATGAAGCCTACACATGTTTTCCAGACTCGTATAACCTGCGATACCAATGATCAATGCAGATTTATTTTGACATGAATTAGTCTTCATAGTTGATTATTATAGCTGAAGTCTGGGAGACACTGACAGCAGACCAAGAGAAGGATCCACATTCCTGACTTTTTTCTGATCTCACAGGACAGGACTCTTCCCGGAGAGTGGACGACAACCGAACCACACCAAGCCAGCAGCATCACACAACCAGTCTGATGTGAGGAAGCTCCAGCACCACAGCAGTCCACTCAACACACTGAACCACCTTCAGATCCGCACTTTATACACTGGACTGATCTCATGTTTATATTAGTCAAAATAACAAAAACTCAGCCATGTAACATGATCCTGTGTTCAGTCTCATACTGATGTTGGTTAACATGAATCTTCTTCAGTAGTAAATCAGTTGAAGGTTATATAAAACACCATTATTTGTTTGTATTTTTGCAGAGACTCAGACTGAGTGTTGCTGTAGTTCAGTGGCTCCTTTACAACAACTAAGAAATGCTGATTCCCGACCAGGTCAGATGGATGACGGACCACAAGACAGACAGAACGGCAGGAAACGCCTGTGTTTTCGTGGACTAGGTAAGTAAGCTGCACTCTAAAGGAACATTTTGTCATTTTGGGAAATATGCATATTGATTTTCTAGCCAACAGTTAGATAAGAAGATTGTCACCACTGTAAATATGTAGCTGCAGCCAGCTTCAGTAGTGTCAAAGATGAAGCCTACACATGTTTTCCAGACTCATATAACCTGTGACAACACTGGTCAATGCAGATTTATTTCGACATGAATTAGTCTTCGTAGTTGATTATTATAGCTGAAGTCTGGGAGACACTGACAGCAGACCAAGAGAAGGATCCACATTCCTGACTTGTTTCTGATCTCACAGGACAGGACTCTTCCCGGAGAGTGGACGTGAACCGAACCACACCAAGCCAGCCTCATCACACAACCAGTCTGATGTGAGGAAGCTCCAGCACCACAGCAGTCCACTCAACACACTGAACCGCCTTCATCTCCACACTTTACACACTGGACTGATCTCATGTTTATGTCAGTCAAAAAAACAAAAACTCAGCCATGTAACATGATCCTGTGTTCAGTCTCATACCGATGTTGGTTGACATGAATCTTCTTCAGTAGTAAATCAGTTGAAGGTTATATAAAACACCATTATTTATTAGTATTTTTACAGAGACTCAGACTGAGTGTTGCTGTAGTTCAGCAGCTCCTTTACTACAATGAAGAAATGCTGATTCCCGACCAGGTCAGATGGGTGACGGACCACAAGACGGACAGAACGGCAGGAAACGCCTGTGTTTACGTGGCCGACATAAGTAAGATGCACTCTAAAGGAACATTTTGTCATTTTGGGAAATATGCATATTGATTTTCTAGCCAACAGTTAGACAAGAAGATTGTCACCACTGTAAATATGTAGCTGCAGCCAGCTTCAGTAGTGTCAAAGATGAAGCCTACACATGTTTTCCAGACTCGTATAACCTGTGACACCACTGATCAATGCAGATTTATTTTGACATGAATTAGTCTTCATAGTTGATTATTATAGCTGAAGTCTGGGAGACACTGACAGCAGACCAAGAGAAGGATCCACATTCCTAACTTGTTTCTGATCTCACAGGACAGGACTCTTCCCGGAGAGTGGACGTGAACCGAACCACACCAAGCCAGCAGCATCACACAACCAGTCTGATGTGAGGAAGCTCCAGCACCACAGCAGTCCACTCAACACACTGAACCACCTTCAGCTCCACACTTTACACACTAACTATGCATTTATATAGCCAAAAAAACTCAGCCATGAACTACCTGTGTTCAGCTCATACGATTTGAACAACTTCTTCAGAACAGAAAAACCATTATTCATTTTATTTTCACCACTAGGCTTCCACCTTACAACAATGAAAAATCTGATTCCCCCAGCAGAGAACACCACAAACACAGAACGGCAGGAAACCCTGTTACGGCCGACAAAGAACCACCAAAGAACATTCGTTTGGAAGCATTTTTTCACCACTAACAAGATTGTCACCACTAAAATACCCCAGCTCAAGTCAAAATACACACATTTTTCCACCAAACCTACCCCTATCAATGCAGATTATTCCATAACTTCTTATAAACACACCACAAGACCAAGAGAAGGACCACATCCACTTTCTACCCACCTCCCCACCAACCACCCAACCAGCACACACACACAAGAGGAAGCCCAGCACCACACACCACTCAACACACTAACCGCCTTCATCTCCACGCTGTACACACTGGACTGATCTCATGTTTATGTCAGTCAAAAAAACAAAAACTCAGCTATGTAACATGATCCTGTGTTCAGTCTCATACCGATGTTGGTTGACATGAATCTTCTTCAGTAGTAAATCAGTTGAAGGTTATATAAAACACCATTATTTATTTGTATTTTTACAGAGACTCAGACTGAGTGTTGCTGTAGTTCAGCGGCTCCTTTACTACAATGAAGAAATGCTGATTCCCGACCAGGTCAGATGGATGACGGACCACAAGACGGACAGAACGGACGGAAACGCCTGTGTTTTCATGGACTAGGTAAGTAAGCTGCACATTAAAGGAACATTTTGTCATTTTGGGAAATATGCATATTGATTTTCTAGCCAACAGTTGGATAAGAAGATTGTCACCACTGTAAATATGTAGCCGCAGCCAGCTTCAGTAGTGTCAAAGATGAAGCCTACACATGTTTTCCAGACTCATATAACCTGTGACACCACTGATCAATGCAGATTTAATTCCACATGAATTAGTCTTCGTAGTTGATTATTATAGCTGAATCTCTGGGAGACATTGACAGCAGACCAAGAGAAGGATCCACATTCCTGACTTGTTTCTGATCTCACAGGACAGGACTGTTCCCGGAGAGTGGACGTGAACCGAACCACACCAAGCCAGCAGCATCACACAACCAGTCTGATGTGAGGAAGCTCCAGCACCACAGCAGTCCACTCAACACACTGAACCGCCTTCAGCTCCACACTTTACACACTGGACTGTTGTCATGTTTATATTAGTCAAAATAACAAAAACTCAGCCATGTAACATGATCCTGTGTTCAGTCTCATACTGATGTTGGTTAACATGAATCTTCTTCAGTGGTAAATCAGTTGAAGTTTGTATAAAACACCATTATTTATTTGTATTTTTTCAGAGACTCAGACTCAGTGTTGCTGTAGTTCAGCGGCTCCTTTACAACAATGAATACTACTACTTTGGTGTTCCAAACCACATCACTGAACTGGTCAAGGGTGGCAGTAGCTCAGTCTGTAGGGAGTTGGCTTGGGAACCGGAGGGTCACCGGTTCAAGTCCCGACATGGACCAAAAACTGAGTGTGAACTGGTAGCTGGAGAGGTGCCAGTTTACCTCTTGGGCACTGCCGAGGTGCCCCTGAGCAAGGCACCAAACCCCCAACTGCTCGGGGCGCTTGTCAGGAGCAGCCCCCTCACTCTGACACCTCCCAATTGTTGCATGTATATGGACCTGTTTGTGCATGTGTGTGTATTAGTTAACAGAGTGAAAAAAAATTGAATTTCCCCTAGCGGGACTAATAAAGGACTATCTTCTTCTTCTTCTACTTTCAGGATCTCCAGTTCTGTGTAACAGCTGAGAACAACATCACTGCCTGGGAGCATCTGGAAGTCGGCATCATGGCGGGCTGCACAATTTCCCCTCTGGCTTTCGTCATGGCAATGGAGCTGGTCATAAGGGCATCCCGCTGGGTAGTGGGAGGTGAGAGGACCAGGAGTGGCCTGCGTCCAACAAAACCATGCGCCAGGTGCTTGTTGCAGAAACTCCAGGAAAACATTCAGTGGGCACGAATGGAGTTCAAGCCAAGCAAGTCACGCAGCATTTCCATCGTCAAAGGCCAACTCACAGGTGAGCGGTTCCACATCAACAACGAACCAATTCCAACACTCCTAGAGAAGCCCATCAAGAGCCTCGGACGGTGGTATAATGCAGACCTGAGAGACACCCAGCAAACTCGAACAACTACGAGAGGACACGGCTAACGGTCTCAGGCAGATCAACAACACGGCACTACCAGGGATACTGAAGCTCTGGTGCCTTCAGTTTGGGTTGCTACCCAGACTCC
The DNA here is from genome assembly GCA_947000775.1 of Pterois miles. Lineage (NCBI taxonomy): Eukaryota > Metazoa > Chordata > Actinopteri > Perciformes > Scorpaenidae > Pterois > Pterois miles. Next base: position 48,666 of record CAMQGK010000493.1, on the reverse strand, counting down.
AGTGGCCCTTAACTATGTATGAGGCCTCAATATGTCATGCCAATCGTTTGGAAAGGCTAGTGAACTCCCACGTGAGGAAGTGGCTTGGACTCCCAAAGTGTTTCAGCAGCATTAAGATAAGATAAGATAAGATATTCCTTTATTAGTCCCACAGGGGGAAATTTACAATTTAAAATTTAAAATTTAAAATTTACAATTGGACTCTACAGCATCGGAGCCCTGGCACTGCCAATTTCTAGCCTGGTTTAAGAGTTAAGATGTGCCAAGGTGAGGCTGGACATGTCCCTTACTGACTCCCGGGACCCTGTAGTGAGAGGCACAGCTCCTACCCTAGTAACAGGGAAGAAGTGGACCCCAGCCTCTGCTGTACTACAGGCCAAATCTGCTCTCCTCCATCGCGACATAGTGGGCCATGTTCAACAAGGCAGAGGAGGCTTTGGCCTTGGAACCATAGCTCCTCTCTGGCAAAAGGCATCTGCATCCGAACAGCGAACCATGGTGGTAGAGGAGGTGCGCCGACAGGAGGAAGCAGCCAGACGTTCCAAAGCCATAACACTAGCCAAACAGGGTGGCTGGATGAGGTGGGAGGGTATCGAAAAGAAGAGACTCACATGGAGTGAAATCTGGGGCATGGAATCCAACAGGTTGAGCTTCATTGTCCGAGCTACATACGACATGCTACCATCTCCCACAAATCTGCAACTATGGTTTGGAAAGGATCCATCATGCCCCCTGTGTACAGCTCCAGCAACGCTCAAGCACATCATGGTTGGCTGCAGAACCAGCCTCACTCAAGGCAGATACACATGGAGACATAACCAGGTCCTCAGATGCTTAGCTGACAAACTTGAGTGCAAGAGGGTATCCATCAACGCCCAACCCACCAGCAACCAGAAAGTGGGCCGACACCCACCGTTTGTTCCGGAGGGAGAAAAGCTGAGGACTAAACCCTCAGATCCTGATCTGGGTCCACTGAATGCAGCCAGGGACTGGCAAATGCGCGGCGACTTGGATCAGAGGCTCATTTTTCCCCCAGAGATTGCAACAACCACCCTGCGACCAGACCTCGTCCTATGGTCCAATACCTGCCAGCTTGTTTACATCATAGAGCTGACAGTTCCTTGGGAGGACGCCATCGAAGAAGCGTACGAACGTAAGAAGCTGAGGTACTCCAACATAGCAGCTGAGGCAGAGGACAGAGGCTGGAAAGTACGGGTGCGTCCGGTGGAGGTGGGTTGTCGGGGCTTTGTAGCCAGTACAGCAGCAAAGCTCCTTAGGGAGGTTGGAGTCAGGGGACACGCTCATAGACAGGCCATCGAAGAGCTGGCCAACACTGCCGAGAGGACGAGCCACTGGCTGTGGTTGAAGAGGAGTGACACCAGCTGGGCTGTTAAGGCAAACACCTAACCACGGGACACACACCCAGGCTTGATCAACCTGTGGTGGGCCTGCCTCAGCGGAGGGTGTATTGTGATAAATGGCCGAAACACCCGGTGATGCAGAGGTACACAACTGACGATGTGTCCCAGTGGTAAAGCCTTAAAGCAGCCCGTTTCTCTCCTCTTTTTTCCTTTCCTCAAGGACTCCCCATTAGAAGCGGTAGAACACTAGGGATTGTAACAGCTAGTCCTTTCAACGAATCAACCTGCTGATTCCCGACCAGGTCAGATTGATGACGGACCACAAGACGGACAGAACGGACGGAAACGCCTGTGTTTTCGTGGACTAGCTAAGTAAACTGCACATTAAAGGAACATTTTGTCATTTTGGGAAATATGCATATTGATTTCCTAGCCAACAGTTGGATAAGAAGATTGTCACCACTGTAAATATGTAGCTTCAGCCAGCTTCAGTAGTGTCAAAGATGAAGCCTACACATGTTTTCCAGACTCATATAACCTGTGACACCACTGATCAAGGCAGATTTAATTCCACATGAATTAATCTTTGTAGTTGATTATTTTAATTGAAGTCTGGGAGACGCTGACAGCAGACCAAGAGAAGGATCCACATTCCTGACTTGTTTCTGATCTCAGGACAGGACTCTTCCCGGAGAGTGGACGACAACCGAACCACACCAAGCCAGCAGCATCACACAACCAGTCTGATGTGAGGAAGCTCCAGCACCACAGCAGTCCACTCATCACACTGAACCGCCTTCAGCTCCACACTTTACACACTGGACTGATCTCATGTTTATATTAGTCAGAAAAAACAAAAACTCAGCCATGTAACATGATCCTGTGTTCAGTCTCATACTGATGTTGATTAACACGAATCTTCTTCAGTAGTAAATCAGTTGAAGGTTATATAAAACACCATTATTTATTTGTATTTTTACAGAGACTCAGACTGAGTGTTGCTGTAGTTCAGTGGCTCTTTTACAACAATGAAGAAATGCTGATTCCCGACCAGGTCAGATGGATGACGGACCACAAGATGGACAGAACAGAAGGAAACGCCTGTATTTATGAGGAATAGCGTGTCTTAGCGTTCTGTGTTTCATGTTGCATGTTCTGTTTTGCACTTCCTGTTTTATTTTGGCATGTTAACCTCTCCTCTCGTTTCAGATCACCTCATTTCCTGCCCCGCATGCTTCCCGCCTTCACGTTTGAGCACCACTACACCATTCACCTGCGTCCTGTTGTCATCTCCCCGCCCTGTTTCCACCTGTGCAGCGTCTATCACTCCCTCACTAGTATTTAATGTGTGCTCCCCGTTCCCTCTGTGCCAGATCGTCTTGTTCTGTGCGTCAAGAGTTCCAGCGTTTTTTCCCAGTGAGTGATTAGACTACCGGTATTTGAATTCCTGCCTGTCCCTTTGACTTAAGCCCTAGCCTGCCGTTTTTGATGTGTCTGCCTTATCGATTTCCTTCTGTGTACCAAACCATTTCTGATATTAAAGACGCCGTTTTTTGCCCAAGCCCTGCTGTGACGTGTTGTGCATTTGAGTCCTCCGCTGCCTTTGTTCTGAGCCATAACACTACGATCTTGCCAGATATGGACTCAGCCAACACCGAACAGGTCCGTACTGCGATCCTCGCCCAGGAGAAGAGGATTCACCAACACGAAGCTCACCGCCGTCTGCCACGGGGTAAAAGAACTAACCGAGCGACAGGAGAACTTCCGCGTCTCAATCGGTGAGCAAGTTAATCAGCTTGGTACACAAATGCAATCTCTTTTGATTTTTTTGGAAAATCACCAGGCCACCGGCCCCAGGGCGAGCGCCTCACCTCCATCACCACCGCCGGCGTCAGCGCCTCTCCTGTCCAGCTCCCCCCCACCTGGCGATGCCGGAGAGATTCTCAGGGGATTCCCACAATTGCCGCTATTTCCTAGCCCAGTGCGGTCTTCATTTTTAGTTGCAGGCGGCACACTTCCCTTCTGAACGAGCGAAGGTGGCGTTCATTATCACCCACCTCTCCGGCAGAGCTGAAGCATGGGCTACGGCAGAGTGGGCCAGGAATTCGCCGGTATGTTTCTCCGTGTCTCTTTTTACTGACACCTTAAAGAAAAATTTTCTGCTCCAGGGAGAGAAGCGGCTCGAGCCCTGGTCGGGCTACGCCAGGGAAAACGCCGGGTCGCGGACTACGCCATAGAGTTCCTAAGCTTAGCAGCCGACAGCGGATGGAACGACGCTTCGCTCCTCGACAAGTTTCTACACGGGTTGGCAGACCCCGTAAAGGACCAGATGGCTCTGCTGGACCTTCCTATGGATCTCGATTCAGTCATCGCCCTGGCCATTAGGATCGATTACCAACTCTGGGAGAGGGAAAAGGAGAGGAGAACCGCTGCAGTTCCACCGCCGTTCCTGCCGAGGCACTACAACTCCCAGTGGGCATCGGGGCTGCCCGCGTCACCACCTGCCTCCGAGGGCCCTTCGACTCCCCCCTGGTGGTACTGCTGAGCCAATGCAGTTGGGGAGGACGCGCCTCTCGCCGGAGGAGCGCCAATGTCGTCTAAGGTAGGGCAGGTGTATTTACGCTGCTCAACTGGGACACTTTTTGATGTCGTGTCTGTTAAAAGAAAGGGCTCATCAGTGATAGAGAGGACACAGGTGAGCCAAACCATCTCAAATAACAATTCCTCTCGGGCTCTAACCCAGGCTCAAATTGTCTTTTCAAACAGGTCTCTCCCTCTTCCAGTGCTGGTGGACTCTGGGGCGGATGAAAGTTTCATTAACCAGGAGCTGGTGGAGAGACTGGACATCCCAACAGAGCTACTGGAGGAGCCCATGGAGGCCAGCGCCCTCGACGGTAGACTTCTCTGCCGGATTACGCAGCGGACGCAACCTGTGACTCTTCTCTTCTCCGGTAATCAATCTGAGACGGTTTATTTCCATGTAATAGAGTCATCAGTACACCCTGTGATTCTGGGCCTGCCTTGGCTGAAGAAGCATAACCCCTATATGAACTGGGCCACAGGGGAGGTCTTGAGCTGGGGGGGTAATTGCAAAATAACCTGTCGTCCTTCTGTTCATCCCCGGGAGCTCTCTGAGAACCCTAGTGCACCCCTGGCGGAGACGAGGAGAACCACACCTTCCACTGCGCCACCTGAACTAAAAGGCGTTCCCATCTGTTACCGTGACCTCAGCGAGGTTTTCAACAAGTCTCGTGCCACATCTCTGCCTCCTCACCGAGAATACGATTGTGGCATAGACCTACTGCCAGGTAAACCCCCAAGGGGAGACTGTATTCCCTCTCTGTCCCAACATACCGTGGACTAATGACACACCAAAAACGACCCCTCCCTTTGATTTCTTCAGCTTTTAACGATAAAGGGTCGAAGACTTTACGGCAGACCCGAATCTTACCTTTGTCAGATCAGGAGGGACGAATGGAAACGCCTTCAACACCCCCAGTGGACACACGAGATCTTGTCTCCTTTCGGTCTAACCCAGGGTCGGCAACCTTAACACTCAAAACCATTTCACCCGTTTCCACGGAAAAGACAACACTGGGCCGCAAACACTTTTTACATCTGAAGATTTACTTATATAATCTTACCTTGAAAAAGGGTCTTGTAACCATGCATCTACATTTTCAAAATTAAATTTTATTTATTAAATACACATTTTAAACTCTACAAAAAAAAATCGAAGAGTTGAAGGTCTCTTTCAAATAAATAAAAACGAACTTAAATTATCCATCAGCAAACAAAAATCCTGACCGCAACCTTGGCTTTCAACCGACGAGCCTTGACCTGAATTTAAAAAACAATGGAAAAACAACACATTCACTAACAAAAAAATAAAATTTCAAAACCTAATTTATTTTACCTGTTAATGCTTCTCTCCTAACCTCTCGCACCGCTGCAATCAACTGTAACTCACTTTCATCTTTACCAGCTGAACTCCCTCTTAGCGTGACTTTTTTTTTTAACATATTCTAATTTTATTCTAATATTTCCAATCCAAAATCTTACAATTTACACTATAATTAAACAAACAAATAAAAACTTTTTCTATTGCGTTTTGTGCGCTGCTTTCTCGCATCCGCTGCCTCTACACGTCAAGTGCTGTCAAACCCTCTAAGAAGGCGAACGCTGATCACCGAAATGCACAGGCAAAAAGAAGTTAAAACTTTATTTAATAAATGACATACCGCTTTTGAGACAAAAAAAACACTTCAATCGACCCTTATAATTTATTTTCCCAACCACCACCGCAACATAAGGATGAGAGAGCCGCATGGGCTCCGGAGCCACGGGTTCCGACCCCTTCTAACCAATCCCCTCTATTTCAGCCTTTAATATGTATTCTATATTAAACCTTTTTTTTTTTTATCTTATATATTCTCATCTTCTCCCCTACAAACAGACCCACACTCCCTTCGAACCAACCAAACCACAACATGTCCCTACTGTTTCATTCTTGGGTTTCGTGGTGAGTCCTGATAATATTCAAATGGACCCCGCTAAGGTTAAAGCTGTCATTGATTGGCCTTCTCCCACCAGCCGCAAGCTGGTTCAGAAATTCCTCGGGCTTGCTAACTTCTACAAGCGTTTCATTAGGAACTTTAGCACCCTCACTGCTCCACTTCATGCATTGACCTCTCCTAAAGTTCGTTTGGTCTCCGGAGGCTGACAGAGCCTTTAGTCAGCTCAAGAAAACCTTCTGCTCAGCTCCTATTCTCATTTTACCGGAGCTCGATCGCCAATTCATTGTCGAGGTCGACGCTTCCGACACAGGCATAGGGGCTGTTACATCGCAGCGAGCGGCTGCGGACAATAAACTCCACCCCTGCGCGTTCCTCTCGCGGAAATTGACTGCCGCCGAGAGGAATTCCGACATAGGTAATCGGGAGTTACTGGCGGTCAAAGCAGCATTAGAAGAGTGGCGACATTGGTTGGAGAAGTCAAAACAACCATTTTTAGTCTGGACCGTCCACAAAAATTTTGAATACATGCTAACTGCGAAGCGTCTTAACTCTCGACAGGCTCGGTGGGCGCTGTTTTTCAACAGATTCAATTTCACACTGTCCTACCGCCCTGGTTCTAAAAATGGCAAACCAGACGCACTGTCCAGACTACACGACCCCGAACACATTCCCAAGACCCCCTCATGTATCCTCCCTTCTTCGTGCTTTATTGGTGCAGTCACCTGGGAAATTGAAGCGAAGGTTAAAGATGCGTTAACTCAGGTTACGATCCCTGAAGGGGTCCCACATAACCAGCTTTTTGTTCCAGACACGATGCGGTCCCAGGTGATCCACTGGGCGCACACCTCCAGGGTGGCCTGCCATCCTGGCGCCAGAAGAACTGCCTTCGTCATCAGGCAGCGCTTCTGGTGGCCAGCATTGGAGAAGCAGGTTAAAGAGTATGTGGCGGCCTGTCCGGTGTGCACCCGGGGGAAATCCTCGCATCAGCCCCCTTCAGGCTTGCTCCACCCTCTTCCGATTCCCCATCGCCCTTGGTCCGACATCTCCGTGGATTTTGTCACAGGCCTCCCTACCTCAGAAGGTAACACTACCATCCTTATTATTGTGGACAGATTTTCTAAAATGGTACATTTCGTGGCATTACCCAAATTACCCTCTGCCAAGGAAACGGCGGAGCTGATGCTTTCTCATGTTTTCCGTATCCATGGCTTTTCTAGGGATGTGGTGTCAGACGGGGGGCCCCAATTCATCTCCCAGTTTTCGAGGGAATTTTGCAGCCTGTTGGGGGCATCAGTGAGCCTCTCCTCTGGTCATCATTCTGAATCCAATGGCCAGACGGAGAGGCTCAACCAGGAGTTAGAGACCGGATCAAAAGTCAGTTGAAGGTTATATAAAACACGATTATTTATTTGTATTTTTACAGAGACTCAGACTGAGTGTTGCTGTAGTTCAGCGGCTCCTTTACACCTTTACAACAGTGAAGAAATGCTGATTCCCGACCAGGTCAGATGGATGACGGACCACAAGACGGACAGAACGGACGGAAACGCCTGTGTTTTTGTGGACTAGGTAAGTAAGCTGCACTCTAAAGGAACATTTTGTCATTTTTGGAAATATGCATATTGATTTTTTGGCCAACAGTTAGACAAGAAGATTATTACCACTGTAAATATGTAGCTGCACCCAGCTAGTGATGGCCGAACGAGGCTTTGTTGAAGCTTCGACACTTTTTACAAAACCTGGTTCATTGCTCGAGGCTCCAATGAGACAGTGCTCGAGGATGACATCTGGTGGTCATTAAAATGAAGTGCAAACTAGACGTGTCGAAGAGTCAAACTTCTTTCCGTTCTGCAGCATACGTATTTAATGCACAACACATCCCAGTGGTTCATGGATTGTTTTGGATTTGATTGTCCATGCACATTCCTGCTTGACTACACTAGATGATTATATGTTTGTAGCGGACGCAATAATAATATTACAGTAATTATGACAATAATTATTGAAAACCATGTTCCTAATTTGGAATATCTGTATGTAACCCTCAATAGATCTTCACTTGTGGTATGGGATATTTAAAATTCTCTACATTCATGAGATGTACAAATTGAGACTGGTGCCATTTCACATGGGGTTGGTGCAAATAGATCATATTATGGATTTGGGCAAAGTATGTTTTCAGGTTCATTGATAAATGGGTTCATGTGTGTGTGGGTAAAGTGGCTGTGCTTGAAAGACAGGGCAGTGACAATGCTTGTGTAACTTTTATGAGTTTTTATTTAAAAATAATAGTTTCTCCATGCCTTAGCATGGACGAGATGTTGTTGCTGTATGACAGCCTCGCATCACACAGCATACACTGGACCTGTGAAACAGTCCGTTAGAGAGGAGCCTAAGGAGTTTTCCAATGTAAATACAGCTGAAATCAAAATAAAACCTTATTATCATCCAGCAACATTTGGAAACTATCCCATACACGGGACCTTTTCCTTGATGGCTTCATCTATCTATGTATCTAACTACGTATCTCACTATCTATCTATGAATCTACAGTATCTATCTGTCTGTCTGTGTGTCTGTGTGTGTGTCTGTCTAAATATGCAATCAATCTGGAACAACACTACTAACTGTCAAAGCAACGAACTGAAACGACACAAAACCAACCTACTCTGCGAAACAAAAATTCTAATGAACGCCATTAAATAGGGACTCCAATCCCAGCACACATTCGATCCCATCAAGTGACTCACATGACAAACCAAACCAATCAGGTGATTCGAAGCACTCAGCTGCTTCATACGTCACTCAAGTGTGTCGAACGTCACAAGTCACATGACCAAACCACGCCTCGGCACTGTGCTTCGATACATCTGCTTCATGAGCTACGACGCGTGCACCGGAGCTTCGCGTGTCAGCAGTCCATCACTACAGCCAGCTTCAGTGAGTGTCAAAGATGAAGCCTACACATGTTTTCCAGACTCATATAACCTGTGACACCACTGATGCAGATTTAATTCCACATGAATTAGTCTTCGTAGTTGATTATTATAGCTGAAGTCTGGGAGACACTGACACAACAACCGAACCACACCAAGCCAGCAGCATCACACAACCAGTCTACGGAGAACTCCAGCACCACAGCATCCACTCAACACACTAACCACCTACCCCACTTACACCTGACTTCTCATTTTATATTAGTCAAACAAAACTCACCATAACATATCCTTTTCAGTCCACTATTTTTAACATGAATCTTCGAAAGTAGAATCGAGAACAATATTATTTCCCCGCATCACCCCTACACAAAACTCCCCCCAAGCCCCAAGACGACAGAACGACAGAAACGCCTGTGTTTTCGTGGACTAGGTAAGTAAGCTGCACTCTAAAGGACATTTTGTCATTTTGGGAAATATGCATATTGATTTTTTAGCCAACAGTTAAACAAGATTTTACCACTGCAAATATGTAGCTGCAGCCAGCTTCAGTAGTGTCAAAGATGAACCTACACATGTTTTCCAGACTCATATAACCTGTGACACCACTGATCAATGCAGATTTAATTCCACATGAATTAGTCTTCGTAGTTGATTATCATAGCTGAAGTCTGGGAGACACTGACAGCAGACTAAGAGAAGGATCCACATTCCTGACTTGTTTCTGATCTCAGGACAGGACTCTTCCCAGAGAGTGGACGACAACTGAACCACACCAAGCCAGCAGCATCACACAACCAGTCTGATGTAGAAGCTCCAGCACCACAGCAGTCCACTCAACACACTAACCCCTTCACTCCACACTTTACACACTGACTGATCTCATTTTATATTAGTCAAAATAACAAAAACCAGCCATGTAACATGATCCTGTGTTCAGTCTCATGCTGATGTTGGTTAACATGAATCTTCTTCAGTAGTAAATCAGTTGAAGGTTGTATAAAACACCATTATTCATTTGTATTTTTGCAGAGACTCAGACTGAGTGTTGCTGTAGTTCAGCGGCTCCTTTACACCTTTACAACAATGAAAATGCTTCCCCCAGCAGGGATGCCCACAAGACGGACAGAACGGACGGAAACGCCTGTGTTTTGTGGACTAGTTAAGTAAGCTGCACTCTAAAGACTTTTTCTTTTAAATATCATATTGATTTTTTAGCCACAGTTAAATTTTTACCACTGTAAATTGTACTGCACAGCTCGTATGTCAATGACCACACATTTTCCAACTCATATAACCTTGACACCACTATCAATATATTTATTTAAAGAATTATCTTCATAGTTATTATTATAGCTGAAGTCTGGAAACCTAAGCAGACAAGAGAAGATCCACATCCTACTTTTCTATCCCACAACCTTCCCAGAGAGGGATGACAACCAAACCACACCAAGCCACAGCACACACAACCAGTCTTAAAGCCCACACCACAGCAGCCACTCACACCAACCACCTCAGCCCCCTACCCTGCTACCATTAAATCAAAACAAAAACAGCCATGAACATGATCCTGTGTTCAGTCTCATACCGATGTTTTGACATGAATCTTCTTCAGTAGTAAATCAGTTGAAGGTAAAACACATATTTATTTGTATTTTTCAGGCTCAGACTGAGTGTTGCTGTAGTTCAGCGGCTCCTTTACAACAATGAAGAATGCTATCCCGCAACCACAGCGGACAGAACGACGAAACGCCTTGTTTTTACGAATAAATGCACTAAACTTTTTTATCCTTAATTTTACCACAGTGAGATGAAGCCTACCTGTTTCCAGACTCTATAACCTGTGACACCACTATCAATGCAGATTTAATTCCACATGAATTAGTCTCGTAGTTGATTTTTTTTAATTGAAGTCTGGGAGACACTACAGCAGACCAAGAGAAGGACCCACATCCTACTTGTTTCTGATCTCACAGGACAGGACTCTTCCCGGAGAGTGGACGTGAACCGAACCACACCAAGCCAGCAGCATCACACAACCAGTCTGATGTGAGGAAGCTCCAGCACCACAGCAGTCCACTCAACACACTGAACCGCCTTCAGCTCCACACTTTACACACTGGACTGATCTCATGTTTATATTAGTCAAAATAACAAAAACTCAGCCATGTAACATGATCTTGTGTTCAGTCTCATACCGATGTTGGTTGACATGAATCTTCTAAAGTAGTAAATCAGTTGAAGGTTATATAAAACACCATTATTTATTTTATTTTTACAGAGACTCAGACTGAGTGTTGCTGTAGTTCAGCGGCTCCTTTACACCTTTACAACAATGAAGAAATGCTGATTCCCGACCAGGTCAGATGGATGACGGACCACAAGACAGACAGAACGGCAGGAAACGCCTGTGTTTTTGTGGACTAGGTAAGTAAGCTGCACATTAAAGGAATAATTTGTTATTTTGGGAAATATGCATATTGATTTTCTAGCCAACAGTTAGATAAGAAGATTGTCACCACTGTAAATATGTAGCTGTAGCCAGCTTCAGTAGTGTCAAAGATGAAGCCTACACATGTTTTCCAGATTCATATAACCTGTGACACCACTGATCAATGCAGATTTAATTCCACATGAATTAGTCTTCATAGTTGATTATTATAGCTGAAGTCTGGGAGACACTGACAGCAGACCAAGAGAAGGATCCACATTCCTGACTTGTTTCTGATCTCAGGACAGGACTCTTCCCGGAGAGTGGACGACAACCGAACCACACCAAGCCAGCAGCATCACACAACCAGTCTGATGTGAGGAAGCTCATGTTTATATTAGTCAAAATAACAAAAACTCAGCCATGTAACATGATCCTGTGTTCAGTCTCTGTTAGGTTCAAACATAACACACAGGAAGAAATGAGAGGCCGACACAAACCCAGATCTTTTTCTTTCAAGGGGAGACAAGACACCACTGTAGCACCGCTGCTACAGAATCCTTCTCCAAAGAGTCTTGGTCTCCCCCGGCCTTTTATTTAGGTTGGGCAGTCAGTAATACTTGCATAGTCACACAATCTTCTATCAGGCACATTCTATCACATAGTCATTTACACAGAATTACAAAGCAAGTATGTAGTAGTATAATCATTAGTGCGTCTACACAATGGAGGCTTTGATTTTGGGGCTCAGCCAGACATTGTGTTTACCAGGTGTGTCTGGAAGCTTCCCCCAGCTTCTGATCCAACTCACCACCATGTAGTGATCAGCTGACAGATGATCGTTCTTTCTGTGTTCTTTGTCTTTTAGCACATAACACTGTGTTATTAGTCTACCATAGAAAGGTGACAGGCGAGAATTCTACCACTGTACCACCAATGACTGCCGCTATGACCACTTTGCTCATGACGCCACCAAACATCTGAACAGACATCTCAGTCTGGGTTGTTGATGTTGGCAGTGGTAGGATGTAGGAGGCTGTTGGGGTCGGTGCACCACCTCTGGACCGTGGCAGCATAGTCTGCATCTACCTGCTTCAAGATGTCTTGATCTCCATGGTGTTTAACCAGAGCCAATCAATGGCAGCTCTCTTGACTTCATGATCTGAAGTCTTCATGACTTTTCCACCGGCCGTGATCCAGGACTTGAATAAGGCCTCGAGCCTTGATGGGTCCAGTGCAGCTGGCCCAGGCGGAGGAGGATACAGGCAGCAGGGCTTCCCCTGGGAGGTCTAAACAATAAAGCATATGTTTATCATATTGTTTTCCTCAACAGTCGCCATGACTGGGGAACACTAATGGATAAATCTTACCTCCCCAAATTATGCGCCAACCACAACTGATGCGCAATGACTTTACTCCCTGTTCCACCAAAAAGCAGAGTTCAACAGCCCGTACACAGCTGAAAACATCACTGCAGCTCCGTCCCTCTAACTGCCACGGGTTTGATTCCCACCTGAGGCAAGGATGGAAAAGAGCATCAAGGTAGCTACCTTACCTCCACCGTGTTTCACAGATGAGCTGCTGTGTTTGGGATCATTGATGAATCCACAGTACACTTCTTAACTTTCACATCCTTCTAGAAACTGTTTGTTTGACCTCTCAGGGCGCTAAGTGGTGAGACTCTTCATTTACAACCAGCCTGGTGAATCTCACTAGATAACAACCCAGTATGGTCCTGACCAGATGACTTACAGGTCAACAGGTCAAATACTTGGTCTCGTTGCTGACAAGGTATGGAATACTATAGCAGTTATATTAATATGATACAGTATAGTATATCAATTGTATTAATATAATATCAATATAATATCACAGTTGTAGATGCAATAATGAATATACTGAGAGTCCTGTGGGGGTTCAGCCTGATGACAGTCCGTGGTTTCCATGCTGTAGGAGCCAGAGTTGGCCTCTGAGGTGTATAGAGGTGTAAAGTGTGAAGAGGAGTGATGCCAGAACAGTTCCCTGGGGTACGCCTGTGTTGTATGTCACCACCTCAGAGGCACAGCCATCCGCTCTGACGTACTGTGGCCGTCCAGCGAGGTAGTCCACGATCCAGGCTGTGGTGTCGGGGTGCAGTTGCACTGCCAGCAGCTTGTCCCTTAGGAGGCAGGGCTGGATGGTGTTAAAAGCACTGGAGAAGTCGGTGGAGGTAATGTCATGGTTGGGCTGCATGGTTTCTTCTGGGATGCATCATTGATCTTCATTGATGATGGAACACATGATGGCAGCAGCTAGATGAACTCACAAGTCTACAGAAACATTTAGTAATAGATAATTGTAGTAATTTAAAGAGACCGAACAAAGTGAAATATGAATGGTTTATTATCACAGGCACATACTGTGAAGTTTATTTCATCAGTTTCTGTAGTGTAGTGGTTATCACGTTCGCCTAACACGTGAAAGGTTCTCGGTTCGAAACCGGGCAGAAACAAGTTGTTTAGCTGTTTCTTAATGCCTCAGTCATAAAATGAAATGTTGAGTCCAAACATCAGTAAACCAGATGTTCACATTAATGTTGGCTGAGTGAAGGACCCTTTAACAGGAGTAGTGATGGGTCCGGCAACACCGATGCGTCGGCGCATGCATCGAGCTCATAGAGCGAAACCCGTGTCGGTGCGCTTATCGCTTCAAGAAAGTCACGTGACCGATACAGGAACTGTTTCAAACTGACGCTGACGCGCCAAACTGTGTTTATAAGGAAGCACATCTGTCAATGGGATGTATCGGCCAAAAGAATTTATGATCTGATCTGATCTGTTCGTCGTTAAATTCATCTAGAATTATGGCGCAGCCTCAAGCCAAGAGAAAGGTTTCCTCCGTGTGGGACCATTTTGATCTCATGTGGGAAAATAAGGTATTTGTTTTAATATCCTTGTTGTTTCATCCTGTTCCTCTTAGAGTTTCCACTTGATCTATGTGAACTCAAATTCATTTCAGAGTGACTCTTAGTTTACTATTCATATTATTTTCTGCAGGTTAAATGCCGCATTTGTTCTACAGAACTATCGTATTTAAACAAAAGATTTAAATCACTCGCAGTTCCTCCAAGTGCATTGAGGCCATCAGTAGACTGTAATCGGACGCACAAATGAGCCCCAGCCGGGACCGTCTTCACAACAGCTGTCTGCGCCCACTTCAGGCATGTTATTCAGCATTATTTGTTTGTTGTTGTTTGGAAATCGTGTACTAAAATGCCAATTTGTTGTTTTTTAGATAACCTTTGGCAACATTTCGACATCGAAGTGGGCAGAAAGACCAAAAGTGCCGCAGCTGATGCCATCCAGGAGGTGCAGAGATACCTGGCAGAGGGCAATATTGCCAGGTCCCAGGATCCTCTGAGATACTGGGACAACCAAAAGACAATCTATCCAAACCTCTACCAGCTTTCCTTACAATTTCTCTGCACTCCAGCCTCATCTGTGCCGTGTGAGCGGGTGTTTTCTACAGCTGGAGAAGTTGTATCAAAAAAGCGTAACTGACTCAATTTCAAAACATTGGAAAAACTTTTTTTTTTTTAATAAAAATTTGTAAAAAAAAAAAAAAAAAAAAAAAAAATCCCAGTCCACAAGCATTCGTATTCACAACACGTTCACTTAGATTTGCACGTCATGATACATGTTCACATTATTTATTGAGCGTATCTAAAAATATCAAAGATATTTTAACTTTAAATGAAGATATGAAATAATACAATATAAAATACAATGACTTAAGTTGTATTATTGTATATACTAGGTCATCAAACCAGTGTCAGTTGAGTCTGTCAACTAGGTTGCCTGTAGGGATTTTTAAGGTCCAGCAGGTGTCAGTATTCAGTGACACAGTATCAATACAGTATCAATACAGTTTGGCAGTGTGTGGAAACGCTTCATGACGCCTCATCTACCCATCACTAAACAGGAGTCTTTGTTCCTGAGGAAGGGTCGGCCTTGTTGCTGTGTGCCTTGCTCAAGCTGCAGAGTTTACACCTTTAAGCATTGACGTGTAGTATAGAGAGAAGATATCACAATCCAGCATTAGCAGAAGACCAGATGAAGTTTCTATGACTTCCAGGTCAACAGGTCAAATACTTGGTCTTTCTCTGGCAGAGAAGTGGTGAAACACAGACACATTATGGAGGCAGAACAATCTAATTCTGACATTACAGTCTACATGAATTGATGTGTTGTGCTTCACTAACATCTGCTCTAGTGACAGGAAGTTGTTGACACAAATTCAATCAAAGCAGGTTAAAATAGTTGCTTGTTGTTGTTGTTGGGATATTTTCTTGGCAAACTTTCAGCCCCTTCGTACCAGCTGAGTCAGCAGCTGTGATTGAAACCAGTTAAAAATGTTTCATCTGATCTCTCCAAAGCTAATAAGGCGTTTGGCATTTGAACCGTTCAGTGAAGGATGCAGGTGCATTAAGGCGGGCACATATATGTGAAAGGCCTCTTCATCAGTTTCTGTAATGCAGTGGTGATCACGTTCACCTTGCACATGAAAGGTCCCCAGTTTGAACCTGGACAGATGAAGGTTCCTTTATTCACCTGAACTCTGTCACAGTCACAGTTCACTGAGGTATATTCTCAATACACCGGGTAGTAAGTAACACTCTGAAACTGGGTTTGCTTCCTTCCTTCAGCAGATATATAGATATATAGGGAAACACTGGAGCTGAAGGACAGTGAGCCATTTTGGTTGCGTTGGCTCTGGTGGACCGCAGATGTGAAATGTGGACATAATGATAGAAATAGACTAATCAATGTCCGATCACTCTGAATTCAGAGTTTACACCTTTCAGCATTGATATGGGGGTTTAGCCTGTGGTCAGCCACAGTTGTGGTATCTTGGCAACGGCGCTTCAATTTATGGTGCTCGCACCCACACTCTTCACTATCTTTTTTTCACTTCTCCTGTTCTCCGCCTTCAAGCCTTCATCAGATGGAGTCGACCTACATACTTGACACGATGGCAAGCTGTTGAATCTGAACCGTCTACCGTCGTTCACTAACATCTGCTCTAGTGACAGGAAGTTGTTGACATAAATTCATTCAAAGCAGGTTAAAATAGTTGCTTGTTGTAGACCAAAACCTTCTCTCTTATGTTAATCAGGTCATTATATCTATCTGCATCGATACTTTACATGTGTATCTTATTCACAAATTATAGCGGATCTTAAACATCAAGTTGCGTAGTTATTGTTATATTTGATATATATTTTAATCTACGGTAGTTGAAGTGTATTACTCCATTTTATGTTGATTGTGAACCAAACATAAATTGATTCATATTATTACACCTGCTCAGAACCTATAGAACTAATTTCCTGATAATCAACTCTGTGTACAAGATTCATCTGTGACGTAATTGTTTGATTCATTTTAATTCAGTTGATCAAGTTTTATTTAGTGGTTGATGTCTTGTGTTTGGTTTGTATCTGAAAGAGACGAAGCCCAGATTTCAAATATGGAAGAATGAATCCTGCTGAAACAAGTCAATTAGTTTAATCTAACAAAGGAAGTTTTACTAAAGAATCAGAGTAGTTTTTCAGGTGGAGGAGAATCCTGTTCTCCCACCAACTAAACGCTGCACCCCTTTCTCAACTGATGATAAGAAGCTTCACACATTTAGTCTAGAGAGTCTTTCTGGGGCTTCAGGCTCTTCGGGGTGGTTCAGCTCTTAGAGCTGGGCCCCTCTGCATTCCCCCTCCATGGGCCCATAAACCACAAGAGGGTTGGGGGGGGACACTCCAAGGACACCAGCTCTCCATCCTGAGGACTCAGGTCCAACACCTCACACCCAGATGATACCAGCACCCGGTCTACCTGAAAGGAGGCTCTGAGTTTGTTGTTGTTTGTTGTTGCCGCTCTGCCCTGACGGCTGAAACAGCTGCTGAAGCCCACCTGAAGCAGCTCCGCTGAATCTACGTGCTGGTGAATCTCAGCCATTGTGAAGAGAAAAGACTTAAAGAAAGACTTTAGGTCCAGAATCTTTTGAATCCAGTGACCCATCCAGCTCCGAGGAGGGGGGTCTGAAGAAATGGCTCAGAGATGCCAGACAGAGAGAGACGAAGATGGAAACATGCATCGAGGTGACACGCCAGCCATCCAAAACGAGGGTGTCTGAGGAACCAAAGAGAGCCACTGAGGGGGAGAAACCAGCCAAGCCGGGTTCAGACAGCTTTCATAGTGTCCATAAAATATGTTCCATATGTCCTTAAAATGGGCTGCACGGTGCCGTGGTTAGCACTGTGGCCTCACAGCGAGGTCGGATCCGGCTCGGGGCCCTCGTGTGTGGAGTTTGCATCTTCTCCCTGTGTAAGTGTGGGTTTTCTCCACGTTCTCCAGCCTCCTCCCACCATCCAAAGACATGGACGGGTGTCCTTCATGTTGCTGGCTGTTCAAAAAAGTAATTCATCATACATACAAAAATGTAAAAATGTCAGAGTCCACAGAAAAGCAGCTGGATTCAGGGTCTCTCCTTGAGGAGTGTTAGCTGAGCTGCACTCAGTAAGGACTGACAGTGAGGAAATGCTCTCACATTGCGTTTACTTACTACATTGAAAACTGTGTTCCTGGCTGATAAAACCAAAGATTGGAGCAGATGTACAGTGTCACTGGTTTTTATGCTCTTTATGAAACGTGTTTTCCATACAGATAATGACAAGGTGGACACACGATGCTCTGGTTCATTTGAGAAGACCTGACCGATGCCTGCCTGCTGTTATTATGTTATGTTACCCTGCTCACTGTTGGGAAATGCACATCCATAATCACTACGACCTTTTAAAATTACAGCCCAGTGTTGAATAATCATGGTACATAGCAACAGCTATCCTTAAATCTTCCCAATGCAGATTGTTTTGTATAATCTATTTGAAGGCTAAATGTGAAAGGGCTTGATCCTAGTCCCAGAGAAATATTCAAAATTAAATGGGAAGGGGACCCTTCTCATTGTCATCATCATAGTTGTTAGATCAATTTTGGAGCTGCTTCAGGCTTTTGTTTAAAAATGGTATTAGAAATATTACTATTACTAGAGCTGAGTTTAAAAACAAAACATGATACCTTTAATAACTAATCATCTCAAGGCCATTTCAATACATTATCAGACATTAGACGTTAGCAGTGATTTCTCTGGTTGTTGTTTTTCCAAATTAAAGTGGAGAACAAACTAAAGCTGTGAGGTTTTAGGGCTCAATAAACATCATTTGGACTGTGGTGTCATTAATGTGTAGGGAAGTTAAATCAAATGCAATCAAACAAGTATCACACTACCTGCAAATGATGGATTATTTCACGTTATGGTAACATCAATGAAAGTAAAAGAAGTCGCATACCACATTTTAGATGTCTGATGTTGTCTTTTATTGAATTCAACACCAAAACAGTCAAGTGGTAAAAAATAGTGATGAGGTAAAAACTCCCAAAAACCCTTTTAACAGGGAAAAACTGGGAGAAACCTCACGAAGAGCAACAGAGGAGGGCTCCCTCTTCCAGGATGGACATACAGAGTCCAGATGACTAAATGGATGTGTATAATGTGAACACATATGGAGGGATGGATCCAGGAGGATGTCAAGCAGCTTCCAGGTGTCACTAAACAGATGCAGCCTGAGCAACACACCCTCCTCTCCTTCATGTAACCTAGGGAGAGGACAAGATTGTTGGTTTTAGTTCACAGTTGCTTTGGTAATGTAAATGTATGTTTCCCATGTCAATAAGCCCCTTTGGACTGAACTGAATTGCCGGGGCAGAGGACAGACAGACGGACTCACTGGCTCTTCAGATAATGTTCGGGGTCTTGAAGCTAGCAGGCTGCTGACAGTGGTTCGGTGTGTTCAGTGGACCGCTGTGGTGCTCGGGTGTCCTGGGATGTTCGGCTGGTCCACATCCACTCTCAGATGCTCCAGGAATGCCAAAAACACAGGAAGAGTCCTGCCCTGTGATATCAAAAACAAGTCAGGATTTTTTTTTTTTATCACTACACTTCCTCCTTTGGGTTGACAGACATCACGATGTTCTTCCACATTTCTCCTGCAGACTCAGGAATCTCTAAATAAATCAACTTTGATCTGTGCCATATTTCAACTTTAGCTTATAACCACTTAATGTCACCTTTGCTAGTCTTGTAGTCTTAGTGAGGACTTACTTAGTTTGTTGGCTAAATCACAGGAGACCATCGCTCTCCAGCTCGTCTTGCGGTCGGCCATCCTTCTCATCTGTTCGGGAGGACCAACTTCTCCTCTGTCATCAAGGAAACTGCTGGACATCCTGCAGGAAAAAGTACAACATTGTCAGCAATATCAGTAATCATTAAAAATATTAAACTGATAAAAAATGTTATTCATCATTGCTTCTGTGGGGTTCAGTTTTCTATCATATGTAAAAAACAACTCAAAGAACAACAGTGAGTACGATAAGTACAGTGATAATAATCTTCTTGTCTAACTGTTTGCTAGAAAGTGAATATGCATATTTCCCAAAATGACAAAATGTTCCTTTAATGTGCAGCTTACTTACCTAGTACATGAAAACAAAGGCGTTTCCTTTTGTTCTGTCCGTCTTGTGGTCTTTCTGTCCGTCTTGTGGTCCTGTTGTTCAGGTGGTGGAGTAAGGGGAAAGAATGACAAATAATCGTTAGAAAAACAGAAATAATGTTTAAATTGCAAAATAAATGATATGATATGTATGAACAGGTCACAAGTCAGAACAGTAGCAGCTCATGTGGTGCAGTAAGATGAGAGGAAATAAAGGCAAAAATATTTAGTAATCTTTAAATTACTGACTAAGTAATACTTCATGGACACACAGGGTTACACAGTAACATACATCACTTTCTCTTCACTTCACTTCTTCAGTCACTTCCTTCACATCAGATGCTTGTACTTACCTTTGTTGTCCATATGAAGTGAATGGATGTAGTTTACTTTATGTGGTGTTGTTGAATCCAGTGATGGTGGATTAATCTCCAGGTTCTTCTGTTCGTATGTAGCATCAACGTGGAACTGATTCACCTATACCTCTGATGAAGGACGTTTGTTTTCTACTTATTAAAAACTCCATTTTGTTCCCAGCACCAAGAGGAAGAAGGTACCTGCCCTAACAGTCGCAAAGGTTATATGGCACAGGGTGTTTCGACAGCCCTGCCAGACGTAAAGACCAGCCTTCAGGGGAAAGAAAAGTCGATCCAGCCGCTGTGCCAACGTGATTCAAATATGCCCCATTACAACACACTGCTTTATCCAGCCAGACGCAAAGGCTAACCCTAAACTCACCAGTCCTGCCAGACAGAGGCCAGATGTCAGCAGCTGGTGGGCCACCTGTGTGGTAGAGAGGAAGAGTAAATGTGAACATATACTGTACTGATGGCTCTGATGATTCCAGGAGAAAGCTGTCAGCTGTGTAACTTACATGGAGCTAGTATTGCTCCTCTCACCACCTCCTCCTCTTGGCAACCTGCTTGTTGACGCCCTGCTCTCCCCTTCTTCTCTTTCTGGAGTCACCGAGGCCGGAAGGTGAGGAGGAGAGTTGCCAAATGGTCTGAGCACCAGACATCTGCAGATGAAAACCAGGATGATCAACAATGAAGCCAGCAGGAGGAACATCAAGAGGAGGAGCAGCAAAAAGGGGAGCATGGGGATAAGAAAGAGGAGCATGGGGATAAGAAAGAGGAGCATGGGGATAAGAAAGAGGTGCATGGGGATAAGAAAGAGGAGGAGCATGGGGATAAGAAAGAGGAGGAGCATGGGGATAAGAAGGAGGAGCTTGGGGATAAGAAAGAGGAGGAGCATGGGGATAAGAAGGAGGAGCATGGGGATAAGAAAGAGGAGGAGCATGGGGATAAGAAAGAGGAGGAGCATGGGGATAAGAAAGAGGAGGGCATGGGGATAAGAAAGAAGTACAGCATCAGGATGGACAAAAGGAGCATAGGGGTAAGCAAAAGGGGGAGAATAAGGAGCAGCAGGGGGAAAAGTGAGATTAAGAGCATAAGGGTCAGTAGGGGGAGGAGGATAAACTGCTGTAATAATTGGTTCATCATCATCCTGGTCCATCCCAGCATCTGGTCGTGGGAGCTGCTCCAGAGGAGGAGAGGGAGGTCTGGTCTCAGCCACCTGAGGCACATCCTCATCATCTACATCTGCAGGGGAAAAGGGTAGAAAAAGGTCACATTCTGCCCTTCTATAAAACTGGCTTCAACAGGAGACTTACAGCTTACATAATGAATCATTTTGACTATATAAATTGCATTTACATTCCCATGTGCCTACAGTGAGTCTATGAATACTGTACTGCACCACAACACAAGCTGCTACTTCTACATTTATAAACCCATATAACAAAACAACACCATCCCACTTTACTATGTAGAGAAAAAAAGACAATCATTGTGATTCAGTTCTCCCTCTCTTTCCCCTCCTCTCCTGCTGTTGGGCTGCTCAAACCTGTGAAGACAAATCATCCCTCTCACCTTCTCCATCATCTGTGTGAGGCTCCGCCACCTCTTCATCCAGGCCAGTAGTGGCTGTCTCCGTCTCTTCGTCCAGACCAGCAGTGGCTGACTCCACCTCACTGTCCAGACCAGCAGTGGCTGTCTCCTCATCATCCAGATCAAGGAGAGCAGCAAGGTCTACATCTTGGACCACACCAAGCAGGTCTTCATCCTCCAGACACAGCAAACTGAGCAGATCTTCCTCATTCAGACCAAGAAGATCTTCCTGGCCTAAATCAGGAGTGAGCGGAGGACTGGGGACGACCTGGTCCTCCTCAGGCCTTGTAGGCTTGTGGTGCTCACTGCCAAAGTCCAAACACCAAAAGGCTCCACCTGATCCATCAAGGGGAGAGGATGTAAAAAGGTCACAATCTGCGCTTTTTAGGCAGAAATGAGATTTAAAGGCCAAATTCTTCCCATACACCTCCACTTAACTGTGAATACTGTACTGCAGGTGCATCACAAGCACCTTGTAGAAAAGCCACCAACACACAAAGTGCTACTAGCACAGTTAAAAGTAACACCAAATATTGTGCAGTTCTGCTGCTGCTCTTTTGAACATACAACTGGATGAGAGTCATGAGATAATATATTCATGCTAGAATAAGAATGACTTTTCACACCCTTTTCTATTAAAGCAATGTTTATATATATATATATATATATATATATATATATATATATATATATATATATATATATATATATATATATATATATATCTCAAAGGTAACATACTTAAATCAATAAATAAATATAACCAATGCCCAATGCCAGCTGGGATCGGCTCCAGCCCCCCCGCGACCCCTAACGGGATAAGTGGTTGACGATGGATGGATGGATATTATTAGATTATTACTCCTGATGCATTAACAGGTAGCAGCTTTTGGTAAATGGCTGCATTTATATACGATCTGGGTTTAATCTGTAGCAAGGAATCATGTTTTGTAATCTGATCACAAAAAAATTTGAATGTGCAAAGTAACTACAGTAGTACGGTAAGAAATACAATATGTGCCTGATAAATATGGTGGACAATAAATATTTATTGACATCTCACCACCATTTGACCTTCAATCTCCTTCACAATGACTGACAGAGCCCCGACCCCCCTAATAATAATAATAATAGTGTGTCATACTTTAAGTTAGGACCCATAGCAAACATGTCATCTATTTATTGTACTTGATCGACTTACACTGCTTAGGCTGTGCTTTGACAGGGGGCTCTAAAACCCAAATACTTTGGTATTAAAATGATTATTAAAAAACATTATTAAAACCAAAACACAAAACAATGATATGAAGCCACTAGGATCAAATGGATCGACAGATGCACATAAATACAGTTTGTGAATGACGGGATGTGAGGGACGAGATGGGATCCTGAACGCAGCACACAGGCCTCTAATGAGCGAACCGGAAGTGCTAAAATGCTCAAAGTTTTCATTATTCTACCTCAAAACTAAAATACCAAATCATGTTTCAGTACATTATGACAATGATAAAAACAGCGACATGTCAAGTAGAAGCTGTGAGAGTGATGAGTGAACTAAACAGCTCTGGCTGCAGCTCCAGTAAACTTTACCTCCTTCACTCAGGCTCAGATAACATCGCACATCTGTCGCGTTTTGTTAAAATTACAGTTCATTCATTTTCTAACTTTTGAACATGAAATGTTCCGGTAAAAGCTCCGGATACATCAGAAGCAAAGCTTCGACAACAGCAAACAAACTTAACTCTCCACATAGGAGAACGGGCTCTGGTTTGTTTACGCCTGCACGTATTTACGACCCGTCGTAATACGCTCATCAGCCACTCGTGGTCTCCATAGTGACGGCAAGAAAGACAAAAAATATAACTTGTTATTATTCGAAAAACGGCCCAGTCGCCATTTTTTCAAAACCTTTGATAACTAATTTGTACAAAAACGATGATGTCAAACTAAAACAACCGTGTTTCCACATCACGTTTCCATTATTATCACATTCTACATTGGTGGCGGGAAAATCTGCACATTTCTACCATTAAATCTGAAACCAAAAAAGTACCGTGTGCCATCAAAGTGTTTTTCACAACGTCGGACTACATGCCCATTAAAATATCAATTGAAAGCATTATTTTGAACAGAAAACGTTTGAAGGATCTCTAAAAGATGAATTCATAAGTTAGGTACATAAGGAGAAGATGTCTTACCTCGCTTGTCCTGAGAGATGTCAGACCAGGAGAAGACCAGGCGACCCTCCACCTCGGAAAAATTAACCATCTTCGCCATTTTCAACAGTTTACCAGGTGGTCCGCTTCAGGTAGACTAGTTCACACCGGCCTCAACTCGAGTCAGGTCCAAATGCAAACGAGAGCTGAAAGGCTGCAGCTCTCATATATATAGCCTCGGGTGACGTCAGCGTCGCGTTGTCATGGCTATCACCGACGCACGTGCGTGAGTGAGAGAGCTGATTGACAGTAATTATATGATAATTATATATTATATGATTATATTATATTATTTAATTGACTTCTGTGTGATTAGTGATCTTTATGATATTTAATTAAACTATAAACTTCCAGACACTTTTGCAGCACCTGAATGCCTCCTCAAGCTGATGATAAACACACTCTGTGATTATTGGTTTATTAATTATTGATTCATGCTAATTACAGACACAAACTCGATCTCAATATTATGGATAGATGATATCATAGTATGACTGGCTGAATGCAAACTTTTTGATTAACTTTTAAAAAACAAATATATCATTAAAAGTGAAAAGATGTTTTGGATGTAGGCCTCTTTTTATTGTTAGTTTGGGTACTCGATGTGACAGGACGGGACTTTCAGTGTTTCTCTCTGAATCATAATAATGCATAATAATAATTAAGATGCTGTTAATATCTGAAACCAAGCATAATATTCCTAGCATTCATTTACTACTTTACATTAATAAACTTTACTACTTTACATTAATATAGAACTTAAATAAGTTGCACTATAGGCAAACGTGCAGGGCTACCAAAACTAAAAGGCATTATAGGGTTGTTTCAGGATAAACCTGAAATATCTCAAGATGTTAAAGCTGTCAGTACACCGCCTTCACACTGACATTCTCACCTTTGGAGAAAACTTAATCTGTCAAATATGCAAAAGAAAAGATGGAATAAATAAAAATGCAGGTAAATCCAAGAAAATCAGATATGATTTGCATTTTTTTTTTTTTCAATTCAATACAATTTATTTATTCATAATTCGGTTGTCGTCCACTCTCCGGGAAGAGTCCTGTCCTGTGAGATCAGAAAACTGAAGTTGGTTCAGTGTGTTGAGTGGACTGCTGTGTTGCTGGAGCTTCCTCACATCAGACTGGTTGTGTGATGCTGCTGGCTTGGTGTGGTTCGGTTGTCGTCCACTCTCCGGGAAGAGTCCTGTCCTGAGATCAGAAACAACGGGAATGTGGATCCTTCTCTTGGTCTGCTAATTCATATCTAAATAAATCTGCATTAATCAGTGGTGTCACAGGTTATATGAGTCTGGAAAACATGTGTAGGCTTCATCTTTATGACACTACTGAAGCTGGCTGCAGCTACATATTTACAGTGGTAACAATCTTCTTGTCTAACTGTTGGCTAGAAGAAATCAAATGCTATTTCCCAAAATGACAAAATGTTCCTTTAATGTGCAGCTTACTTAGCTCGTCCACAAAAACACAGGCGTTTCCATCCGTTCTGTCCGTCTTGTGGTCCGTCATCCATCTGACCTGGTCGGGAATCAGCATTTCTTCATTGTTGTAAAGGAGCCACTGAACTACAGCAACACTCAGTCTGAGTCTCTGCAAAAATACAAATAAATAATGGTGTTTTATATAACCTTCAACTGATTTATGACTGAAGAAGATTCATGTTAACCAACATCAGTATGAGACTGAACACAGGATCATGTTACATGGCTGAGTTTTTGTTATTTTGACTGATATAAACATGAGATCAGTCCAGTGTGTAAAGTGTGGAGCTGAAGGCGGTTCAGTGTGTTGAGTGGACTGCTGTGGTGCTGGAGCTTCCTCACATCAGACTGGTTGTGTGATGCTGCTGGCTTGGTGTGGTTCGGTTCACGTCCACTCTCCGGGAAGAGTCCTGTCCTGTGAGATCAGAAACAAGTCAGGAATGTGGATCCTTCTCTTGGTCTGCTGTCAGTGTCTCCAAGACTTCAGCTATAATAATCAACTATGAAGACTAATTCATGTCAAAATAAATCTGCATTGATCAGTGGTGTCACAGGTTATATGAGTCTGGAAAACATGTGTAGGCTTCATCTTTGACACTACTGAAGCTGGCTGCAGCTACATATTTACAGTGGTGACAATCTTCTTGTCTAACTGTTGGCTAGAAAATCAATATGCATATTTCCCAAAATGACAAAATGTTCCTTTAAAGTGCAGCTTACTTAGCTGTTTCCTGCCGCCCCCCCCGGACCCCCACGCTCCATTACCTCACAGCATTCTTCATTGTGTAAAGGAGCCACTACTACAGCAACACTCAGTCTAGTCTCTGAAAAATACAAAATAATGGGTTATATAACCTTCAACTATTATACTGAAGAAGACATTTAACCAACATCAGTATGAGACTAACACAGACATGTTACATGCTAGTTTTGTTATTTTGACTAATATAAACATAGATCAGTCCAGTGTGTAGTGTGGAGCTAAGGCGGTCAGTGTGTTGAGTGGACTGCTGTGGTGCTGAGCTCCTCACATCCGTGTGTATGCTCTGCTTGTGGTCGTTTCTCCACCTCCTCCCACGGATCATGTTACATGGCTGAGTTTTTCTTATTTTGACTATTATAAACATGAGATCAGTCCAGTGTGTACAGTGTGGAGCTGAAGGCGGTTCAGTGTGTTGAGTGGACTGCTGTGGTGCTGGAGCTTCCTCACATCAGACTGGTTGTGTGATGCTGCTGGCTTGGTGTGGTTCGGTTGTCGTCCACTCTCCGGGAAGAGTCCTGTCCTGTGAGATCAGAAACAAGTCAGGAATGTGGATCCTTCCCTTGGTCTGCTGTCAGTGTCTCCCAGACTTCAGCTATAATAATCAACTACGAAGACTAATTCATGTATAAATAAATCTGCATTGATCAGTGGTGTCACAGGTTATATGAGTCTGGAAAACATGTGTAGGCTTCATCTTTGACACTACTGAAGCTGGCTGCAGCTACATATTTACAGAGGTAAAAATCTTCTTGTCTAACTGTTGGCTAAAAAAATCAATATGCATATTTCCCAAAATGACAAAATGTTCCTTTAAAGTGCAGCTTACTTACGTCGGCCACGTAAACACAGGCGTTTCCTGCCGTTCTGTCCGTCTTGTGGTCCGTCATCCATCTGACCTGGTCGGGAATCAGCATTTCTTCATTGTTGTAAAGGAGCCACTGAACTACAGCAACACTCAGTCTGAGTCTCTGTAAAAATACAAATAAATAATGGTGTTTTATATAAACTTCAACTGATTTACTACTGAAGAAGATTCATGTTAACCAACATCAGTATGAGACTGAACACAGGATCATGTTACATGGCTGAGTTTTTGTTATTTTGACTAATATAAACATGAGATCAGTCCAGTGTGTAAAGTGTGGAGCTGAAGGTGGTTCAGTGTGTTGAGTGGACTGCTGTGGTGCTGGAGCTTCCTCACATCAGACTGGTTGTGTGATGCTGCTGGCTTGGTGTGGTTCGGTTCACGTCCACTCTCCGGGAAGAGTCCTGTCCTGTGAGATCAGAAACAAGTCAGGAATGTGGATCCTTCTCTTGGTCTGCTGTCAGTGTCTCCCAGACTTCAGCTATAATATCACTCGCTCATGTTAAATTATTTTAATTTTTTTTTTAACTCTTCTTTAAAACCACTACCACCTCAGTCTAGCTCTAAACAAAATAACACCACACAAAAACCACACACAATTACAAACCACAATCATTTGAGGGCCCCTCTGGGGGGGGGGCCCCCCCCCCCCCACACTATGCGACCCCCTGGTGGTCGGTCAGGTCCCCCTCTGGGGGGAGTCCTGTCCTGGAGATCAGAAACAAGTCAGAAATGTGGATCCTTCTCTTGTCTGCGCTCCCAATTCAGTATAATAATCAACTACGAAGACTAATTCATGTCGAATTAAATCTGCATTGATCAGTGGTATCACAGGTTATATGAGTCTGGAAAACATGTGTAGGCTTCATCTTTGACACTACTGAAGCTGGCTGCAGCTACATATTTACAGTGGTAACAATCTTCTTGTTTAACTGTTGGCTAAAAAATCAATATGCATATTTCCCAAAATGACAAAATGTTCCTTTAGAGTGCAGCTTACTTACCTAGTCCACGAAAACACAGGCGTTTCCGTCCGTTCTGTCCGTCTTGTGGTCCGTCATCCATCTGACCTGGTCGGGAATCAGCATTTCTTCATTGTTGTAAAGGTGTAAAGGAGCTGCTGAACTACAGCAACACTCAGTCTGAGTCTCTGTAAAAATACAAATGAATAATGGTGTTTTATATAACCTTCAACTGATTTACTACTGAAGAAGATTCATGTTAACCAACATCAGTATGAGACTGAACACAGGATCATGTTACATGGTTGAGTTTTTGTGTTTTTTGACTGAAATAAACATGAGATCAGTCCAGTGTGTAAAGTGTGGAGCTGAAGGCGGTTCAGTGTGTTGAGTGGACTGCTGTGGTGCTGGAGCTTCCTCACATCAGACTGGTTGTGTGATGCTGCTGGCTTGGTGTGGTTCGGTTGTCGTCCACTCTCTGGGAAGAGTCCTGTCCTGTGAGATCAGAAACAAGACAGGAATGTGGATCCTTGATCCTTCTCTTAGTCTGCTGTCAGTGTCTCACAGAGTTCAATTAAAATAATCAACTACGAAGACTAAGTCATGTTGAAATAAATCTGCATTGATCAGTGGTGTCACAGGTTATATGAGTCTGGAAAACATGAGTAGGCTTCATCTCACTGTGGAAAAATCTAAAGCCAACTAAACTCAGGATGGGATAGACAGAACACATAATTGATTTACAGTCATTTATGTACGTAACAGAGGCCAATAGCACTGACTAACCAGGGTAAAACACACCACACACCCGTATCTATCACTGAAACAAAGTGGTTACCAGCTGTAGCAACAGAGGAGGATTGTACGTCTGCACAGCTACACAGGCCTCGGGGTTTATATGCTTTCCCAGGCAGAAATGCAGCTCGTTGTAATAAATCTGATGAGCTGATAAGCTGCTGTGTAACAACAATAAATTGATGTGATCAAGGTGAAATAGTGGGGACAAGTGGGCAGACAGGACATCTCATTCATTTATAGTGACACACAATGCTGACAAGCTCTGGCTCAAACGTGTAAGGATAATTTACACAATTTAACGGATGATTTAGTTTCCAATTGCAATAATGGCAAATAAGGTGAACCTATATCGTGCACATCAGTCAACAAGTCACAGCTGCGTGGCGACAACACCTACAAGCACACCTGTTAAACCTACATTGACGAACAACCACTATTTTAGGTGGAAGATGGAGTTATGAAGAAGTGGCCAAGCAGTATTTGGACCCAGACCCCGTAGCTCCATCAGGGGAATTTAACACAGACGCCATTTTCATTCAGCGCAGAGCCTGTAGTGATGGACTGCTGACACGCGAAGCTCCGGTGCACGCGTCGTAGTTCACGAAGCAAATGTATCGAAGCACAGTGCCGAGGCGTGGTTTGGTCACGTGACTTGTGATGTTCGACACACTTGAGTGACGTAAGAAGCAGCTGAGTGCTTCGAATCACCTGATTGGTTTGGTTTGTCATGTGAGTCACTTGACGGGATCGAATGTGCGCTGGGATTGGAGTCCCTATTTAATGGCGTTCATTAGAATTTTTGTTTCGCAGAGTAGGTTGGTTTTGTGTCGTTTCAGTTCGTTGCTTTGACAGTTAGTAGTGTTGTTCCAGATTGATTGCATATTTAGACAGACACACACACAGACACACAGACAGACAGATAGATACTGTAGATTCATAGATAGATAGTGAGATACATAGTTAGATACATAGATAGATGAAGCCATCAAGGAAAAGGTCCCGTGTATGGGATAGTTTCCAAATGTTGCTGGATGATAATTAGGTTTTATTTTTATTTCAGCTGTATTTACATTGGAAAACTCCTTAGGCTCCTCTCTAACGGACTGTTTCACAGGTCCAGTGTATGCTGTGTGATGCGAGGCTGTCATACAGCAACAACATCTCGTCCATGCTAAGGCATGGAGAAACTATTATTTTTTAATAAAAACTCATAAAAGTTACACAAGCATTGTCACTGCCCTGTCTTTCAAGCACAACCACTTTGCCCACACACACATGAACCCATTTATCAATGAACCTGAAAACATACTTTGCCCAAATCCATAATATGATCTGTATTTGCACCAACCCCATGTGAAATGGCACCAGTCTCAATTTGTACATCTCATGAATGTAGCAGCAATATTTAAATATCCCATACCACAAGTGAAGATCTATTGAGGGTTACATACAGATATTCCAAATTAGGAACATGGTTTTCAATAATTATTGTCATAATTACTGTAATATTATTATTGCGTCCGCTACAAACATATAATCATCTAGTGTAGTCAAGCAGGAATGTGCATGGACAATCAAATCCAAAACAATCCATGAACCACTGGGATGTGTTGTGCATTAAATACGTATGCTGCAGAACGGAAAGAAGTTTGACTCTTCGACACGTCTAGTTTGCACTTCATTTTAATGACCACCAGATGTCATCCTCGAGCACTGTCTCATTGGAGCCTCGAGCAATGAACCAGGTTTTGTAAAAGGTGTCGAAGCTTCAACAAAGCCTCGTTCGGCCATCACTAAGAGCCTGACTGGCGACGGCAGCTAGCTAACAGGCTAACAACCCCCTCAAACACGCATCACCCATCGTTTAAAGCCGCGCCGTGCCGACATCCTCACTGACACACAAAAACACCAGCTACATCTCAGCATGTCCGTCTGTTAACTTAACAGAAGTGCAAACACTTAAGGGGGAACTGTGTGTTGATATTGGTCTGTCCTATCAGACACCAAAATGGTCGAGGAGACAAGAGCGAGACCCCATTGACTGCTCAGCCACAGTTAGCACTTAGCAGATTAGCTTAGCCGGACAAAGCCAAATGGATCCAATTCTGAAGCAAATATCAACTTTAACACTATAAAATACGCTAACAATCATTGTTAGCTATCTCTGCGTTCAGTGGCAACTTTAAATCTAATCCCAGTTATATAAAGGGCAGAAAATATGTGTTTTTTATTTTTTTTTTTATTTTACTCACCGCGGTATCGACACTGCTACGGCCGCTGCAGCAAACTAGCTTCCGGTTTCGGCGCAGCAGGAGTGTAAAAGGAAACGCCCATGAGCTGGAAATCGGCTGTGCTCATTGGACAGATAATACAGGTGACTACAATTGTAGCCAATTGGACTAAGGCGTACAGAACCAGGGGCGTGGCATATCGATTAAAACACGACCATAACACCAGTGTAACCATTGTATTACATAGGCTATTCTTATTTTATACATTAAAATCACATGCAGTTTATTTACACAGCTTGAGTTGAAAGACATTCTTATACTGATTCAGAACATAAAGGCATAATATGGCATGTCACAGCCTTTGTTTTGTTTTGAGGGAGCTGCAAAATACTAACACAAATCTGCATAAATGACAATTAATGGAATAAAAATAGATTATCTAGTGAAATGTATCAGTCATGTTTGTATGTTGATTCAAAATTAAGTGCAACTGCAGGTGCTGGAGCAAAAAATGCAGGTCATCCTGGGGCAAATTCTTTGGTGATCACCAAACACATTGTGAGTTTTCATATTATGTTACATGTGAATCCTGCCCATCATTCCCATCTACCGGTTCAGGTCTTACTTGCAAGACGGCAATCATTTTTTTTAATCCGTGTTGGTAATCTTACATCCAAGCAGGTTATCATGACCTGTGGAGTTCCACAAAGGTCAATACTTGCCCCCTTTCTGTTCAGTCATGCTTCCATTAAGCAGAGCCAACCCCCTGACATAGGCGACATAGGTGACATAGCAAAAAAAAGAGCAAACTATTCTTCCTGAGAGGGCTGAGGACCTTCAACGTGTGCAACAGGCTACTTCAGATGTTTTACCAGTCTGTAGTAGCCAGCTTTCTGTTCTTTGCTGTGGTATGTTGGGGGGTGGCATCAGCACCAGGGATGCCACCAAACTCAACAAACTGGTGAGGAGGGCTGGGTTTGTGGTTGGATGTGAGCTGGACAGTCTGGAGGTGGTGGCAGAGGGGAGGACCAGGAGGAAGCTGGAGTCTATTCTGAAGAACCCCTCCCACCCCCTCTATGACCAACTGGTCCAGATGAGGAGTACATTCAGCCAGAGACTGATCCCCCCTCAGCACACTACAAACCGTCTGGGTCAGTCCTTTCTTTTGGTGGCCATCAGGCTCCATAACCAAGGTCTGACCCCCATGTGACTCTGATCATCTGCTCTGTATTTATTCCTAATTTATATAATTACATATGATTATATAATTACATATATATATATATATATGCTATGCATATACAAAACCCACCCACCTGCTGCACTTTACTTATTACTGTTACTTAGTTATTTTATTCTCAATTTTCTTCATTGCACCTTCTTTCCTTCATTGCACCTTTTCTCTTTTACTTTTTACTATACTGTATTTATCTGCTCTGTTGTTGATGCTGCTATGACACACGAATTTCCGTCCGGGGATTAATAAAGGTTCATCTTATCTCTTATCTTATCTTATAGGTGGAATCGGCGATTGCTAGGGGCGCCATCTGTCCATAGGGGCGCCCCATAAAGGGGGGTGGGGTGCTAAAACTATAACTATATAATGAACATAATGATTGGTGGAACTGGCTGCAATGCAAAGGGCACCAGATGAAATCTTGCCAGGGGCACCAAATTCACCATGGCTGGCTGTCATTAAGCCACATTTTTCAAAATATCA
Source organism: Pterois miles (assembly GCA_947000775.1). Lineage (NCBI taxonomy): Eukaryota > Metazoa > Chordata > Actinopteri > Perciformes > Scorpaenidae > Pterois > Pterois miles. The sequence goes on along the minus strand of CAMQGK010000493.1, from coordinate 15,838 downwards.
ACCCTAATTACCGTCTCTCTTTCACCAAATAACTATGGTCCCATTGCCGAATGTGTGAGAATTATCCATCCATTCATCGTCAACCGCTTATCCCATTAGGGATCGCGGGGGGGCTGGAGCCGATCCCAGCTGGCATAGGGCGAAGGCAGGGTACACCCTGGACAGGTCGCCAGTCCATCGCAGGGCACATAGAGACAGACAACATATAGACAGACAACCATTCACGCTCACATCCACACCTACGGGCAATTTAGAGTAATCAATTAACCTAAACAGCATGTCTTTGGATGGTGGGAGGAAGCCGGAGTACCCGGAGAAAACCCACGCTTACACGGGGAGAACATGCAAACTCCACACAGAAGAGCCGCAAGCTGGAATCGAACCTGCGACCCTCTTGCTGTGAGGCGACAGCGCTAACCACTACACCACCGTGCAGCCCTGAGAATTATCTCTTGTAAAATCAAAACTGAAGAGATTGCCCATAATGAAAAAGTTAGCACATCGTACTCCAACTGACCACATCCGTTTTTTATTTACATCTGCTCTCGTAGAGGACAGACTGCCATGCAAACATTAGCAGTTTATAAATCCATTTGTAGTGTAACACTGGCTCACACAACAACCCAAGAGGTCAGGATTAGGTCGGTGATATTTCATATCTGGAACATGGTCCATAACCACTTTGAATCCCAACACATGTACTTCATACACATAAACCAGGGTCGCTCCCATGAGCCAAGAGAGTCAACTCTTTGACCTTTTAACACTGAGTTTAGATCCACGATGGACTGCTGGGCTCAGTGGTGATCCTGCTGGCAAGAAACAGAGCGTCCCTAAAAAAGGTGTTAGAGGATCCCCTTTCTTCCTCTACGAGTCCGTTTAAATCTTATTACTAACACTGGTTTTCTCAGAGTTGTGAGAGGAGTTGACATCGCAGTGAACAGAGCTGAACGTGCTCCCCTTGAAGCTGGCCTGTCTTTTGGTGAAGAGGTAGATTTTCCTGAGGACGGCGCGACAGGTCCAGGACCTGGTTGCAGGTCGCCATCCTGACACCCGTCATCATCAGACCCCTATAAGTGTCTCTGTCACTGCCCAGGAAGCCACGATTTGACTGTGCGGCTGACATCAGTCCAAAGACCTTAAAAAAATGTGGCGCGAGAGGTGGGAGGAAAGGGAACAAAATATTTAGAAATGGCTCAACTCAATAGTTGGTATTGCTCGACAACGCCACCTGGGGGAATTTCGCCACCAGGAAGATAGTTAAGGGCACAGATCCGTCAGCACTCAGACAAGACTTTGATATGTTTCTCTATAAAAATATAGCCTCTTTATTTATACTCAATTATTAAAAGACAGTATTAAAGATATAATATACACACTCTTCCTGACACTGTAACACTCAATTCACAGATACTCAACAGGTACCATATCATAGAAGATGGACCCAAAACCAAAGAACAAACTATCAAACCAAAATATGAAACAATTCAAACATGGCAAATATTAAAGAAATTAAACAATCAAAAGTAATAAAGCATTAAGCAATCAAATCATCAACAATATTTATACAAGGAAAACAACAAACAAGCAAGCAAGCAAAGTTCAATAATTCAACACAGGAGTAAATCATAGTAAAAAAAATAGAGAATGCACCCCCCCCCCCCCCCCCCCGCTTCCCCCCGCCGCCCGAGTCCCGGGGCAGCACCGACACCCCAAAAACACAAAAAAAAAAAAAAAAAATTAAAAAAAAGAAAAATAAAAAATAAATTAAAATTATGATTTTAAGATTAAAGAATGATGGCCAGACGCGGGCCCCCCCCCCCCCCCACCCCCCCCCCCCCCCCACCCCCCCCCCCCCCCCCCCCCACCACCCCCACACCAACACACCACACACACACACCACACCCCCCCCACCCCCCCCCCCCACACCACCACCAAAAACACCACCAAACACCCCCACACAAAACACACAACAAAAAAAAAACAAACACAACACACAAAAAAAACAAAACCCAAACCCCCCACACCCACACTACCCCCCTGCCCCCAACCCCCCCGCCCCCCCCCCCCCACCCCCCACCCCACCCCGAACCAGGCCGCCGCCCCCCCCCCCCCCCCCCCCCCCCCCCCCCCCCCCCCAACCCCAAAAAAAAAAATAAAAAACAACTAAAAGCTAAAATTTGAAAGAAGAGTAAAGAGAGACAAACAGAAATAAAAAGTGAAAATTGTAGAGATATATTACTCCCCCCCCCCCCCCCCCCCCCCCCCCCCCGCGACCCCCCCCCCACCGGCCCCCCCCGGCCCCCCCCCCCCCCCCCCCCCCCCCCCCCCAGACGCACCCGCCACCCCCCCCGGCCGCCAGCAAGCCCGGCATGAGGGGAGGGAGGCACCAGGCAAGAAAACAAAGAATTAAGGCGCAGCAGCCACGACACAAACACCCACCCCACCGCGCCGCCACCACCTCAGGCTGGGGTGAGGGGAGGCACACGCAAGAATTAAAAAAGCGTTGGGGTCCCGGGGCGCCGCCCCCCCAACCCCCCCCCCCCCCCCCCCCAACGCGGCCCCCCCCCCCCCCCCCCCCCCCCACCCCCCCCCCCCCCCCCCCTCCTCCCCCCCCCCCAAAAACACCAAAACCCACCACCACCCCCCCCCCCCCCCCCCCCCCCAACCCCCACCACGCCCCCCCCCCCCCCCCCCCCCCCCCCCCCCCCCCCCCCCCCCCCCCCCTTCCCCCCCCCCCCCTAAAACACCCACAAGAGAAAAAAATAAAAATCAACCCCCCAGGGCTGTTCCTTACATATCTTCCAGGAAATACCATCCCCCACATTACTTCACTACAATAGTAATATACAACAAAGGAAACATGCAAACCTAAACAAAATAATAGGAAAAAAGGCATGAAACAGACCCACAACTACATATGATTGCAACAGATAATGTATCACTTGAACATCCAGGGAGTGAAGCCCAGGAAGATGTAGTGTCCCTAAAAGGGATCTTAAATAAGGCGGTGCAAATAGACGGTAACGCGAAGCGCGTTCACTGCCACGATCAATGGGGAAGCGGCTTTGCGCCACTTGCGCATAGACAAAACGAGGCAATAGAAGACAAGACAGCAGTAGGATCCCGGTGCACCGGGGCGTAAAGCCACAGACCGGAGCACCACAGCGCGCAGCCAGGCCCACACGTGCCTGCAAAGCGTGCATACAATCAGTTACAAACGTTTTGAAAACACGTGAATTGAAACAACGCCATCTCATTATTGGCCACCTACCACGGCACATCAGCGCAGCCTCCGACGGAGAGGAGGGGGAGAGCAGCAGTCGCAGTTAAATGCTGCTGGGAGACCAGGACAGATTAAAGTTAGCAATCAGCTGGAGAGCCGATTTACCACTCTTCATTACGTGAGCCGACATACCTGAGGAGGATGGCCGAACCACGCAGCCCAACGCCGGACAGCCTCAGCTCCACACAGCCGCAGCCAGCAGCTTAACGCACTGCAAGGCATAATAAAAAGTGGGTGTCATGCCCAGAGACCGACTGATGCCGCCATATCACTAGGCAAAACGGACTTACGATTGCGATCCACGTCAGGTCGAGGAGATGGACAGGAGACCATCCTGCTACAAAAAGAAAAGTGAAACAAGTTTAGACTCTTCTTGTATCATCTTATAAACTCTTACTAGCATCTTGTTGAAACACGATAACAGCTACTGTTTAACCCCTTAAACCTCACTCATCATTCATTGCAAAGCCAGACAGTGAAGCCTGACGTTGTTCAAACCCACGGAGCTTTATTTTAAATTTGCTGGAGATCCTAAAGCCTCCAAAGATGCAAAACCTATCAGTCCGCTCAGGTAGCAGCACCGTACCGCTGCTGGGAACAGCTGATGTTGCGACGCTTCAGTGCGCATGTCACAAATGCATGCACGAAATGCATTGTGGGACACGTAGTTTAGGGACTCTGTAGACGTGTAGAATTGAACATAAACAAAGTTTGAAAAACGCTGGCAACCTAATAAACGCACAGAAGCCTCATTCGGATCATTCAGTAGTTGGACGGCGACTTGGCGAGACGGGATCTGGTGAGTTTGGATCTGGTGAGTTTGGATCTGGTGAGTATCAAACTTATTGATGATGGCGGAGTACATCGATTTTGAGAACAAGGACTTTGCGGTCAGGGATTTCTACCTTACCTCCCTTGAACGACAATGCCAGGTGAATCTGATGGACAGTGAGGCGAAGATCACCCGGGGTACCACCCCCGGGAGGATCTTCCTCGACGTCGATGAGGATTCGCTTGGCAATTACTTTGATTGGTTTATTGACCACAAAGATGTCGTGTGGGAGCGAGAGGAGACCCTGCTGCAGAGGGAGATTGAGGACCTGAAAGCGCAGCTTCAGCAGGCTCTGACTAAACCGGACCAGCCTCCAGTTCAGGACAACAGCCTGAAATGGGAGCTGGACACGGTCAGAGCCATGCTGAGCGACGCTCAGAAGGACCTGAAGCGACAGACTGAGAAGATCAGGACTCAGGACGACTTGCTGGCGAGGGCGAAGCTGGACTATCAGACCCTTCAAAAGGAAACGGAGGGAAAGATAGCCCAGCTCCGCGCTGCCTCAGAGATACCCGCTGTGACTGGGACCAACAAGGACCTGGACTTGGAGAGGTGTCTCCAGACCGAGAGGGCTCTAAATAAAAAACTTAAGGGACAGCTGATCCAGATGAAGGACCTCCTGCAGCAACGGACCAGGACCCACCAGATCCACCTGGAGGAGCAGAAAGCAGCCACTAGGAAGTTCTCCATTGCGCTTAGAGAGTCTGCATTTCAGGCCAACTTGAACCGCCTTCAGGTAATTATTGCTCTTCTTCTACTAGTTTTTACTGTTTCACTTCTTCACCTTGCTTGACATTTTTACTGTAACAGCTCTGTTTTTATATTTTACTATACCTGTTAATTTGTGCTGCTTTCTATTTGTGAAACACTGAAATTAGCTTTTGAAAAGTGCCATACAGTATAAATAAAGGCAATATCATGTATTGATTATTTCAGAGGGACGATGCTGCCTTCCAGCAGAAGCGTGAGCTCAACGAGAGAGCTGAGGCAAAGAGGGTCATAGCTGCTCGGAAACGCTCTTAAGACCACAGACCAGGTCTCACTGCCTTCAGGTAAGTCTTCATATTATTCTACTTGTTTTTACTGTGTTTTAGTGCTTCACCTTGCTTGACATTTTTACTGTTTCAACTGTTTTGAAATGTGACTTACCTGTTGATTTGTGCTTCTTTTTATGTTGTTAAGCAACTGTCTTTCTCAAGTGATAGGATGGTGCTGCTGAGGAAGACTGAGACAACCTGATTCCCACTATTACCCCACTAATCCCACCCAGGGCAAATGCACAGGCTCATATACTTTCTGGCAGCAATTGAAACCAGAATGCCAGAATGAATATGACCTGCGTGAATGAGAAAATTCAGACTTTAGCTCAAACAGTTTATATCTACATATAATTAGTTTTTTAGTTTTATCTTTAAAAAAATAAATAAAACCCTTAAAACTTCGAATTACTTGTGCTCTTTTCATGTGTAATATGAAATGTTTTGTGTGATGTATAGTTCTCATTTGCTTCCTATAGCCTGAAAATATCCAGTAAGTTGGCTCCGCTGGTTTTATATGTTGGTCCAAATAGAGCCTTTTTTGGTCTGGAGCAGGGGCGGCAAAGTCAGTTTCATCCCGGGCCGCATGGGCATTATGGTCGCCCTCAAAGGACCGGTTGTAATCGTAAAACAATATACAACATTTCCTCTGTGTTTATTATTAGTTTTAGTAATAATTTATTTAATAACTAGCTCTGAAGACCAAAAGTGAGTAAAAAAAACATCCTAAATATGTTTATAACAACAAATGAACTTTTTTTTCTGTCAGTTCTGTGTGTTTTTAACCCTTATGCACTGAAAACTCTTAGAAACATATCACAACCAGATTATTAGACCCCTTAATAGTTTCAGAGTTTAACCCTTATGCACTGAAAACTGTTTATTATTTTTAATCTTTATCACAGTCTTGGATATGTCAAAGATTAGTAACAACATTGACTTGGATGAATTATTAGTTTTTGTGCAGCATCAGACTTTAATTTTTGCTCACACATGATGGTGGTGGCTGTTTTTGCCCCATTGACTGCCATTATAACCACATTTTTTGATTGCACAGCCATGACACTATATAATTGTGCATTCTGCAATGTTGATGGCGCCCCCTGGTGAACAGAAGTAAAATGTGTGATTTTTACTGTTGATGACCAGGTTGCATCATTTAGCCACTACACAGTACATCTGTACATGGAAAGCTTAGATTCAGGCTTTTATATATGGAGTTATACGGCGTTTATCAGCATATTAGTGTGTGTGTGACCATGACCTGAGTCACAGAGATCACTGAGTTCAACAGGTCCCAGAAAATCAAAACATGCCCCCCAACTCACAGAACTACAGAGAGTCTATATGGAGTAAACAAAGTATTAGTGTATTTATAATTCATACACATGCTGTCCTGATGGTCTTTTGATGGTGAGAAGAGCAGCAAGCAGCATGAAGAGGCATTTCTCCACTCTGGAAGCTCTAAAAGTGATTACGGAGCCTGACTCTTCCACATCATCCCCTCCATCTGACAACATCCACTCAGGAGAGTCAGATCCTGATTTTGTTGTGGCGCTCTCATCATCCTCTTCAGCTGAAGGCGAGGAGGACGCAGAGGATCCTGGATCCGGGTGGACTGGGAGAAATGGCAAAGTGTGGTTTCCCACCAACGCTGACACAACTGGCTTTTTTCAGCCTGCCAGAGGTGTGACCCCAGGGTCAACGCGTTATGCCATCGTGAGGGTCCACAATGACTTTAGGATTTTCCTTGCAAAGGAGCACCAGCTCCAGGTCCAGGTCCCCGTTCAGTAGCAGGCCCTTGGCAACAAGGCCCACCCTCATTACGCCACACAGAGAGCGGGTGGCCTGATCTCTGCGCTCACTACCAAAAACACACAGCAGATACAATATTTCTTACTAATTGGCCCACTCTCTACCAACTGAACATGAGGAATGACGTTGCTGACACATCCTCACCTTTCCTTATCAGTGTCCGCGCCCGCTCAGAGTCAGACTTGGAGGTTGCTTTCCAGCTCCTCCTGAGTTGGGTTGTTGGGTAGATGACAGAGTGTTTGGCCATAACGTGGCGGTCGTCGTTCATGAAGACGCACATGGAGCGTTGGCGCATGGGAGGACGCTAGTGGTAAGAAGACACATGATAATTAATAAATAAGAAACAACAGAGAGGTTCAAGCTGTGACAAACAATGAATGAATGAACAGATTATAAAATAACCCTAAATTATGACATTATGCTCTGGAAGCATCTAGGAGGGCTGTTAACTCATGTTTTGTACAGCCAAACCTTGACATCTACTTCTGCTAATGTATGGACATCTCACTGTGCTGTGAGAATGAAAACAACAGGTTATTTCTATTTACATACAACGGAGACCTGGATTACAGAGTTAGGGGCCTGATACTTTGGTGCCAAGTCAAAAATGTGGCGCTGCTCATTTTTCTACGGTACTGCAGATACCAGGGATCAGGGCTCGAGACCAGCGCCATCCCGGGGCTCATAGAAAACTTCCCAGATAATGCCACACGGTCCAACAAATCCGTGTTGAAACCGGCAGGAGGAGAGCGAGTAACCTTAGCTGTTAGCAGCCGGTTGGCAGCACAGTCCTGCTTGGATAAATAACAGCTAACATACAGAATACTGTTGCACTTAGTGACATTATGATGTGTTCAATCTGGTAAAATAGATTTTTTTGGTGAGAAACTTGAGGCAGATCATAATCCTGCTTTATGGGACAGGCTTTGTGTTCAACCTGCAAAAAGTATTTATCAAGATTAAAAAGGACCTACTTTCTCTGTCAGTCTCTTGTCTCTGATCAATTAAAGTAACAAGGTCTCACGGCTAAGCCAAGCTTGTAACACCAGTGATTACACAAACCCAGTGTATATACAGACAGCCAAAGCTAATTCAGAGGTAGGCGGTGATGTGGAAGCACCAGCATGTGCTCCTAAAGCCCCGGTCAGACTGGAGTGACAAAACACCAGCACCAGAGTCCTGTGACTTTACTCAGATTAATTAGGACAAATTTCTTTGTCCCGTTAACAGAGATATTTCACAAAAACGCTAATGTGTCCTGTGTTTTGGCGGCTGCCAACCTGTTGTCAAACATGATACTGAGATGCTTGGCTTGAAATAAAAAAAAAAAAAAAGACTGAAGTGAAGATATTACCATTGTTGTTCTAGAGAACGTGGTGACTCCTACAGTCGTGGACAAAAGTTTACATACACTTGTAAAGAACATAATGTCATGGCTCTCTTGAGTTTCCAGTTATTTCTACAACACTGATTTTTCTCTGATAGAGTGATTGGAACAGATACTTCTTTGTCTTTTATGACTTTATTATGGATCAACTGAAAATGTGACCAAATCTGCTGGGTCAAAAATATACAAACAGCAATGCTGACATTTGGTTACATATGCCGTGGCCATTTTCACTTCAATTAAGGACTTTTGGTAGCCATCCACAAGCTTCTGGTTGAATCTTTGACCACTCATCTTGACAGAATTGGTGCAGCATCAATATGCATATTACCCAAAATGAAAAAAATTTTCTTTACAGCGCAGCTTACTTACGTCAGCCACGTAAACACAGGCGTTTCCTGCCGTTCTGTCCGTCTTGTGGTCCGTCTTCCACCTGACCTGGTCGGGAATCAGCATTTCCTCATTGTTGTAAAGGAGCCACTGAACTACAGCAACACTCAGTCTGAGTCTCTGTAAAAATACAAATAAATAATGGTGTTTTATATAACCTTCAACTGATTTACTACTGAAGAAGATTCATGTTAACCAACATCAGTATGATGCTGAACACAGGATCATGTTACATGGCTGAGTTTTTGTTATTTTTACTAATATAAACATGAGATCAGTCCAGTGTGTAAAGTGTGGAGCTGAAGGCGGTTCAGTGTGTTGAGTGGACTGCTGTGGTGCTGGAGCTTCCTCACATCAGACTGGTTGTGTGATGCTGCTGGCTTGGTGTGGTTCGGTTCACGTCCACTCTCTGGGAAGAGTCCTGTCCTGTGACATCAGAAACAAATCAGGAATGTGGATCCTTCTCTTGGTCTGCTGTCAGTGTCTCCCAGACTTCAGCTATAATAATCAACTACGAAGACTAATTCATGTGGAATTAAATCTGCATTGATCAGTGGTGTCACAGGTTATATGAGTCTGGAAAACATGTGTAGGCTTCATCTTTGACACTACTGAAACTGGCTGCAGCTACATATTTACAGTGGTGACAATCTTCTTGTCTAACTGTTGGCTAGAAAATCAATATGCATATTTCCCAAAATGACAAAATGTTCCTTTAATGTGCAGCTTACTTACCTAGTCCACGAAAACACAGGCGTCTCCGTCCGTTCTGTCCGTCTTGTGGTCCGTCATCCATCTGACCTGGTCGGGAATCAGCATTTCTTCATTGTTGTAAAGGAGCCACTGAACTACAGCAACACTCAGTCTGAGTCTCTGTAAAAATACAAATAAATAATGGTGTTTTATATAACCTTCAACTGATTTACTACTGAAGAAGATTCATGTTAACCAACATCAGTATGAGACTGAACACAGGATCATGTTACATGGCTGAGTTTTTGTTATTTTGACTAATATAAACATGAGATCAGTCCAGTGTGTAAAGTGTGGAGCTGAAGGCGGTTCAGTGTGTTGAGTGGACTGCTGTGGTGCTGGAGCTTCCTCACATCAGACTGGTTGTGTGATGCTGCTGGCTTGGTGTGGTTCGGTTGTCGTCCACTCTCCGGGAAGAGTCCTGTCCTGTGAGATCAGAAACAAGTCAGGAATGTGGATCCTTCTCTTAGTCTGCTGTCAGTGTCTCCCAGACTTCAGCTATAATAATCAACTATGAAGACTAATTCATGTCGAAATAAATCTGCATTGATCAGTGGTGTCACAGGTTATATGAGTCTGGAAAACATGTGTAGGCTTCATCTTTGACACTACTGAAGCTGGCTGCAGCTACATATTTGCAGTGGTAAAAATCTTCTTGTTTAACTGTTGGCTAAAAAAATCAATATGCATATTTCCCAAAATGACAAAATGTTCCTTTAGAGTGCAGCTTACTTACCTAGTCCACAAAAACACAGGCGTTTCCTTCCGTTCTGTCAGTCTTGTGGTCCGTCATCCATCTGACCTGGTCGGGAATCAGCATTTCTTCATTGTTGTAAAGGAGCCGCTGAACTACAGCAACACTCAGTCTGAGTCTCTGTAAAAATACAAATAAATAATGGTGTTTTATATAACCTTCAACTGATTTACTACTGAAGAAGATTCATGTTAACCAACATCAGTATGAGACTGAACACAGGATCATGTTACATGGCTGAGTTTTTGTTATTTTGACTAATATAAACATGAGATCAGTCCAGTGTGGAAAGTGTGGAGCTGAAGGCAGTTCAGTGTGTTGAGTGGACTGCTGTGGTGCTGGAGCTTCCTCACATCAGACTGGTTGTGTGATGCTGCTGGCTTGGTGTGGTTCGGTTGTCGTCCACTCTCCGGGAAGAGTCCTGTCCTGTGAGATCAGAAACAAGTCAGAAATGTGGATCCTTCTCTTGGTCTGCTGTCAGTGTCTCCCAGACTTCAGCTATAATAATCAACTACGAAGACTAATTCATGTCGAATTAAATCTGCATTGATCAGTGGTATCACAGGTTATATGAGTCTGGAAAACATGTGTAGGCTTCATCTTTGACACTACTGAAGCTGGCTGCAGCTACATATTTACAGTGGTGACAATCTTCTTATCTAACTGTTGGCTAGAAAATCAACATGCATATTTCCCAAAATGACAAAATGTTCCTTTAAAGTGCAGCTTACTTATGTCGGCCACGTAAACACAGGCGTTTCCTGCCGTTCTGTCCGTCTTGTGGTCCGTCATCCATCTGACCTGGTCGGGAATCAGCATTTCTTCATTGTTGTAAAGGTGTAAAGGAGCTTCTGAACTACAGCAACACTCAGTCTGAGTCTCTGCAAAAATACAAATAAATAATGGTGTTTTATATAACCTTCAACTGATTTATGACTGAAGAAGATTCATGTTAACCAACATCAGTATGAGACTGAACACAGGATCATGTTACATGGCTGAGTTTTTGTTTTGTTGATTGATATAAACATGAGATCAGTCCAGTGTGTAAAGTGTGGAGCTGAAGGTGGTTCAGTGTGTTGAGTGGACTGCTGTGGTGCTGGAGCTTCCTCACATCAGACTGGTTGTGTGATGCTGCTGGCTTGGTGTGGTTCGGTTGTCGTCCACTCTCTGGGAAGAGTCCTGTCCTGTGAGATCAGAAACAAGTCAGGAATGTGGATCCTTCTCTTGGTCTGCTGTCAGTGTCTCCCAGACTTCAGCTGCTATAATCAACTATGAAGACTAATTCATGTATAAATAAATCTGCATTGATCAGTGGTGTCACAGGTTATATGAGTCTGGAAAACATGTGTAGGCTTCATCTTTGACACTAATGAAGCTGGCTGCAGCTACATATTTACAGTGGTAACAATCTTCTTATCTAACTGTTGGCTAGAAAATCAATATGCATATTTCCCAAAATGACAAAATGTTCCTTTAATGTGCAGCTTACTTATGTCGTCCACAAAAACACAGGCGTTTCCTGCCGTTCTGTCCGTCTTGTGGTCCGTCATCCATCTGACCTGGTCGGGAATCAGCATTTCTTCATTGTTGTAAAGGTGTAAAGGAGCTTCTGAACTACAGCAACACTCAGTCTGAGTCTCTGCAAAAATACAAATAAATAATGGTGTTTTATATAACCTTCAACTGATTTATGACTGAAGAAGATTCATGTTAACCAACATCAGTATGAGACTGAACAACGGATCATGTTACATGGCTGAGTTGTTGTTAATTTGACTATTATAAACATGAGATCAGTCCAGTGTGTACAGTGTGGAGCTGAAGGCGGTTGAGTGTGTTGAGTGGACTGCTGTGGTGCTGGAGCTTCCTCACATCAGACTGGTTGTGTGATGCTGCTGGCTTGGTGTGGTTCGGTTCACGTCCACTCTCCGGGAAGAGTCCTGTCCTGTGAGATCAGAAACAAGTCAGGAATGTGGATCCTTCTCTTGGTCTGCTGTCAGTGTCTCTCAGACTTCATCTGCTATAATCAACTACGAAGACTAATTCATGTCGAAATAATCTGCATTGATCAGTGGTGTCACAGGTTATACGAGTCTGGAAAACATGTGTAGGCTTCATCTTTGACACTACTGAAACTGGCTGCAGCTACATATTTACAGTGGTGACAATCTTCTTGTTTAACTGTTGGCTAGAAAATCAATATGCATATTTCCCAAAATGACAAAATGTTCCTTTAATGTGCAGCTTAATTAGCTAGTCCACGAAAACACAGGCGTTTCCGTCCGTTCTGTCCGTCTTGTGGTCCGTCATCCATCTGACCTGGTCGGGAATCAGCATTTCTTCATTGTTGTAAAGGTGAAAAGGAGCCTCTGAACTACAGCAACACTGAGTCTGAGTCTCTGTAAAAATAAAAATAAATAATGTTGTTTTATATAACCTTCAACTGATTTACTACTGAAGAAGATTCATGTTAACCAACATCAGTATGAGACTGAACACAGGATCATGTTACATGGCTGAGTTTTTGTTATTTTGACTAATATAAACATGAGATCAGTCCAGTGTGTAAAGTGTGGAGCTGAAGGCGGTTCAGTGTGTTGAGTGGACTGCTGTGGTGCTGGAGCTTCCTCACATCAGACTGGTTGTGTGATGCTGCTGGCTTGGTGTGGTTCGGTTGTCGTCCACTCTCCGGGAAGAGTCCTGTCCTGTGAGATCAGAAACAAGTCAGGAATGTGGATCCTTCTCTTGGTCTGCTGTCAGTGTGTCCCAGACTTCAGCTATAATAATCAACTACGAAGACTAATTCATGTATAAATAAATCTGCATTGATCAGTGGTGTCACAGGTTATATGAGTCTGGAAAACATGTGTAGGCTTCATCTTTGACACTACTGAAGCTGGCTGCAGCTACATATTTGCAGTGGTGACAATCTTCTTATCCAACTGTTGGCTAGGAAATCAATATGCATATTTCCCAAAATGACAAAATGTTCCTTTAAGGTGCAGCTTACTTAGCTAGTCCACGAAAACACAGGCGTTTCCGTCCGTTCTGTCCGTCTTGTGGTCCGTCATCAATCTGACCTGGTCGGGAATCAGCATATCTTCATTGTTGTAAAGGTGTAAAGGAGCCTCTTAACTACAGCAACACTCAGTCTGAGTCTCTGCAAAAATACAAATAAATAATGGTGTTTTATATAAACTTCAACTGATTTATGACTGAAGAAGATTCATGTTAACTAACATCAGTATGAGACTGAACACAGGATCATGTCACATGGCTGAGTTGTTGTTATTTTGACTATTATAAACATGAGATCAGTCCAGTGTGTACAGTGTGGAGCTGAAGGCGGTTCAGTGTGTTGAGTGGACTGCTGTGGTGCTGGAGCTTCCTCACATCAGACTGGTTGTGTGATGCTGCTGGCTTGGTGTGGTTCAGTTGTCGTCCACTTTCCGGGAAGAGTCCTGTCCTGTGAGATCAGAAACAAGTCAGGAATGTGGATCCTTCTCTTGGTCTGCTGTCAGTGTCTCCCAGACTTCAGCTATAATAATCAACTACGAAGACTAATTCATGTGGAATTAAATCTGCATTGATCAGTGGTGTCACAGGTTATATGAGTCTGGAAAACATGTGTAGGCTTCATCTTTGACACTACTGAAGCTGGCTGCAGCTACATATTTAAAGTGGTGACAAACTTCTTGTCCAACTGTTGGCTAGATAATCAATATGCATATTTCCCAAAATGACAAAATGTTCCTTTAATGTGCAGCTTACTTACCTAGTCCACGAAAACACAGGCGTTTCCGTCCGTTCTGTCCGTCTTGTGGTCCGTCATCCATCTGACCTGGTCGGGAATCAGCATTTCTTCATTGTTGTAAAGGAGCCGCTGAACTACAGCAACACTCAGTCCGAGTCTCTGTAAAAATGTAAATGAATAATGGTGTTTTATATAACCTTCAACTGATTTACTACTGAGGAAGATTCATGTTAACCAACATCAGTATGAGACTGAACACAGGATCATGTTACATGGCTGAGTTTTTGTTATTTTGACTAATATAAACAGGAGATCAGTCCAGTGTGTAAAGTGTGGAGCTGAAGGCGGTTCAGTGTGTTGAGTGGACTGCTGTGGTGCTGGAGATTCCTCACATCAGACTGGTTGTGTGATGCTGCTGGCTTGGTGTGGTTCGGTTGTCGTCCACTCTCTGGGAAGAGTCCTGTCCTGTGAGATCAGAAACAAGTCAGGAATGTGGATCCTTCTCTTGGTCTGCTGTCAGTGTCTCCCAGACTTCAGCTGCTATAATCAACTACGAAGACTAATTCATGTCGAATTAAATCTGCATTGATCAGTGGTGTCACAGGTTATATGAGTCTGGAAAACATGTGTAGGCTTCATCTTTGACACTACTGAAGCTGGCTGCAGCTACATATTTGCAGAGGTAAAAATCTTCTTGTTTAACTGTTGGCTAAAAAAATCAATATGCATATTTCCCAAAATGACAAAATGTTCCTTTAAAGTGCAGCTTACTTACGTCGGCCACGTAAACACAGGCGTTTACTGCCGTTCTGTCTGTCTTGTGGTCCGTCATCCATCTGACCTGGTCGGGAATCAGCATTTCTTCATTGTTGTAAAGGAGCCACTGAACTACAGCAACACTCAGTCTGAGTCTCTGCAAAAATACAAATTATGGTGTTTTATATAACCTTCAACTGATTTACTACTGAAGAAGATTCATGTCAACCAACATCAGTATGAGACTGAACACAGGATCATGTTACATGGCTGAGTTTTTGTTTTGTTGATTGATATAAACATGAGATCAGTCCAGTGTGTACAGTGTGGAGCTGAAGGCGGTTCAGTGTGTTGAGTGGACTGCTGTGGTGCTGGAGCTTCCTCACATCAGACTGGTTGTGTGATGCTGCTGGATTGGTGTGGTTCAGTTGTCGTCCACTTTCCGGGAAGAGTCCTGTCCTGTGAGATCAGAAACAAGTCAGGAATGTGGATCCTTCTCTTGGTCTGCTGTCAGTGTCTCCCAGACTTCAGCTATAATAATCAACTACGAAGACTAATTCATGTGGAATTAAATCTGCATTGATCAGTGGTGTCACAGGTTATATGAGTCTGGAAAACATGTGTAGGCTTCATCTTTGACACTACTGAAGCTGGCTGCAGCTACATATTTAAAGTGGTGACAAACTTCTTGTCCAACTGTTGGCTAGATAATCAATATGCATATTTCCCAAAATGACAAAATGTTCCTTTAATGTGCAGCTTACTTACCTAGTCCACGAAAACACAGGCGTTTCCGTCCGTTCTGTCCGTCTTGTGGTCCGTCATCCATCTGACCTGGTCGGGAATCAGCATTTCTTCATTGTTGTAAAGGAGCCGCTGAACTACAGCAACACTCAGTCTGAGTCTCTGTAAAAATGCAAATGAATAATGGTGTTTTATATAACCTTCAACTGATTTACTACTGACGAAGATTCATGTTAACCAACATCAGTATGAGACTGAACACAGGATCATGTTACATGGCTGAGTTTTTGTTATTTTGACTAATATAAACAGGAGATCAGTCCAGTG